>JAPXFY010000018.1:43800931-43805931 GCA_030674185.1 Monoplex corrugatus | reverse complement strand
CTGTAATAGTACTAGTCCAGTAGTAGTCTTCAGTTTTAGTCATGTAACTTGACCTATAATCATGCACTGACAAAAAGGATGATATGTACATAATCTTACAACTGTAATATGCAGCAGTAAGATCGTGTTCATGTCACGCATAGAAGGAAAGGACAATTATAATGTCCTACAGGAGAGACAGATGTAGGGGTGTGTGTGAAAGGGATCTGTGTGTATATATGTGTGTGTCTGCACAAAATGTGTCTTGTCATCAGCAATAATTAGTATACTTCTCCAGGTTCTGAATCTATGGCCTATACATTGCTTGTCATGTATGTATTCCCATGTGACAGTAGATAGGAGTTTAATGATCCAGTGGCCAGTGAACTTACCTAAGCCTAATCCAAGGGAGTGAAGCATGTCCAAAATTTGAGGGTAGTATTAGAATAGCATTTACCTCCCCTGTTGAATTCCATGCATGACTGGTATGTCTTTTCTTACCTATAATAATTATGCAGAATTTGACGAAAAAGCTTGATTTTTAATATGTGAAGTTTCGTGTACCCATCATGTTCATTTCAGTATGGACCAAAGCTTTGCCTCAGGACTGTCAGATATTGGTTGCACAGCTGAGTTATTCTCAATGAAGAATGAAACTGATGATGCCTCAGGACTGGCAACACTGAGAGCTTTGGCAAGGGGCAGACAGCGTTTCAAAGTCATCTCCACCCACAGGGAGATGATAGGGTAAGTTGTATGCTGTTCACATTAGTTATGTAATTGCATGCATCAGCATTATGTTTTGCTTCATGGTAATAATATGAAATAAGTCTCTTGTAATCAGATGATAAACCTTTTCACAGAGTACTTTTTACTTTGTACAGAGAGTACAGAGTAATTTTTATCGTATACTTTGCTTTTTTTTTTTAAACTACATCTGCACAACTTAGTCTTTGTCAGAGCTTGTGACTGAAAAGGGGATACATCTCTTTTTTTTTTTTTTTTTTTTGTTTTTTTGTTGAGTTTTTGAGAATTCATATACCAGAACAGGTCTTAGTCTTAGGCATATTTGAAAATTGTGTGTGCAGAATTCTGGCCGGGAAAGTGCGCATCTTGCCAGAAATCACCATCCCCCGATGTCTGGGTGGTGCCAGGCCAATGTCCCAGGATAAGTTTATCTGCAGTCCTACAGAGCAGGACGGTATGGTGAAGACAGCTGTGGACCGCCAAGGCAACATCATCAAGTCTGTCAGCATGGTCGTCAACAGGCAGGTTGGTTCACTGTTTCTGTCAGTTATTCGGCATCTTATACGCTTTCTTCTATGATAGTTTGACATTATTGCAGGTGGCAGATTTATGCAACATTTATTTATGATGGCAAAATGTATTTTGACAAATTTGTTGCTGGAAGTGTGAGCACTGTGACTTTAACCTTTTGACTCCCGCACCCTGTCCACCATCATCCTGCATTGTCAGCCGTGCTATCAAATCAAAAACTTAACCCTTTGATTCCCTCACCCTATCCACCAGCATCATGCATTTTCAGCCATGACAGCAAAGCAAAAACCTAACCCTTTCACTTCCTCACCTTATCCACCAACTTCTTGCAGGAAACTGATGGATAGGGTGAGAGAGTGAAAGGGTTAATTTTTTTGCAGCTGGTGGATAGGGTTCAGGAGTGAAAAGGTGAATAACAGTTCCTGGTACATTATGATGTATACATTGGTATGATGTCGAGACTGATACATATTTGATGTAAAACTCATTCACTTTGTAGGACCTCAAGATGTTGCCAACATATAGGGCCTAGATGCAGGCTTAAGGGTTATGCCATAATCATTTTGGATTGTCTCCCATCACACTGTTCAGTGGTATCAGTGCATATGGAATTTATTTTCCAAGTGCAGAGATGTCTTGAGAAACTGAAACCGATGCTTCATCATTATAGTGATTGTACAGTCATATTGTCAGTAATAACTAGTAACAGCGATTGTACAGTAGTATTGTCTGTAACAACTAGTAACAGCGATTGTACAGTAGTATTGTCTGTAACAACTAGTAACAGCGATTGTACAGTAGTATTGTCTGTAACAACTAGTAACAGCGATTGTACAGTAGTATTGTCTGTAACAACTAGTAACAGCGATTGTACAGTAATATTGTCTGTAACAACTAGTAACAGCAATTGTACAGTAATATTGTCTGTAACAACTAGTAACAGTGATTGTACAGTAGTATTGTCTGTAACAACTAGTAACAGTGATTGTACAGTCGTATTGTCAGTAACAACTAGTAACAGCAATTGTACAGTCGTATTGTCTGTAACAACTAGTAACAGTGATTGTACAGTAGTATTGTCTGTAACAACTAGTAACAGTGATTGTACAGTCGTATTGTCAGTAACAACTAGTAACAGCAATTGTACAGTCGTATTGTCAGTAACAACTAGTAACAGCAATTGTACAGTAATATTGTCAGTAACAACTAGTAACAGCAATTGTACAGTCGTATTGTCTGTAACAACTAGTAACAGTGATTGTACAGTAATATTGTCTGTAACAACTAGTAACAGCAATTGTACAGTAGTATTGTCTGTAACAACTAGTAACAGCGATTGTACAGTAATATTGTCAGTCTGTAACAACTAGTAACAGTGATTGTACAGTAATATTGTCTGTAACAACTAGTAACAGTGATTGTACAGTAGTATTGTCTGTAACAACTAGTAACAGTGATTGTACAGTAGTATTGTCTGTAACAACTAGTAACAGCGATTGTACAGTAGTATTGTCTGTAACTAGTAACAGCAATTGTACAGTAATATTGTCTGTAACAACTAGTAACAGCGATTGTACAGTAATATTGTCTGTAACAACTAGTAACAGTGATTGTACAGTAATATTGTCTGTAACAACTAGTAACAGCAATTATACAGTAGTATTGTCTGTAACAACTAGTAACAGCAATTGTACAGTCGTATTGTCAGTAACAACTAGTAACAGTGATTGTACAGTCGTATTGTCAGTAACAACTAGTAACAGTGATTGTACAGTCGTATTGTCTGTAACAGCTAGTAACAGCAATTGTACAGTCGTATTGTCAGTAACAACTAGTAACAGCGATTGTACAGTCGTACTGTCAGTAACAACTAGTAACAGCGATTGTACAGTCGTATTGTCAGTAACAACTAGTAACGGTTGTTGTCACTGTTTCAGGTGGACAGGTTTACAGCAGCTCATCTAACTCGATGGCCATCCTGGGTCTACAAAATGTATGATGCTGTGAGTTTCATTGTGACATTTGAATTTATATTTTATCACATAGGCTTACAGCCTGTATCTGTCTTCTTCCCTGATGTTTGAATAATTGTGTTAAATCTTTTTATCCTGTTTGATCTCTTCACTTGGGAAGTAAGTTCCAGACATTGGGATATGCCTTTTTTCTGTGAAAATTAAATTTGCTTTTGTTTGTGCGCGTGTGTGTTTGTGTTTGTGTGTGTGTGTGTGTGTGTGTGTGTGTGTGTGTGTGTGTGTGTGTTGTGTGTGTGTATTGTGGTTTCTTCTTCTTTCTTTCTTTCTGTTTTGCAAGGCATAAAAATATACAAAGTTTGTCACTTATCATGAAAAACTAGCCTATGCTGTTTTTCTTTTTTTTTTTTTTTTTTTTTTTTTTTTTTTTTACTGGACTGAGATGCAGACAGGTTATTCAGAGCTTATAGTAATTTAGAAGAGCCTGTTGTAAATGACATCATTGTATGAGGATGAAAAGTTCCTTTGTAAATTTTGTCAAGTTTGAGAACAAGACAGTAGGTGAAAACCTAAAGACAGCAAAGAGGCTGGTTTGGACACCATAGCTCGGGTTCAAAATGACAGTGCTTCCAAAAAGCCCAATTTAACTGCACATACTCTGCCATGTCTCACAAGTGCTGATTGGCAGCCATAAGCTAGGCCTGCTTACAGTTGCCAGTCAGCACTTGTAAGACAAGGTAAGTTAGTGTTAAACGCAATTTAACCCTTTCACTCCCTTACCTTATCCACCAGCATCATGCACTGGCAGCCATGTTAGCAAATCAAAAACTTAACCCTTTCACTCCCTCACCCCATTCACCAGCTTCCTGCAGAAAGCTGGTGGATAGGGTGAGGAAGAGAAAGGGTTAAGTTTTTACAGTTCAGCAGATGGGATGCGGGAGTGAAAGGTTAAGCACTCAAAAAAAAAAAATCTGTTATCAGAAAACGTTTTTTGAAGAGTCTGCTTTGTAAGTTTGATAATCTTGATTTGGGGGGGGGAAAAACACAATGCAGACAAGTTCCGTTTTTTTTTTATAATGATGCTTTTATTGATGATGGTGTGTTGTATCGTTTTAGTCTTTTGGTCAATAAGTGTGTTACTTGGCACATTTTGTAAGTTTTCCCCTTTTATGTGAAACTTTAGACATGGACATGGTAAAGATGTACAAAACACTCAATTTGTAAAATTGATAAGTTTTGACACATTTTCCCATATTTATGTGTTTGACACATTTCTCCATATTTATGTGTTTGACACATTTTCCTGTGTTTATGTGTTTGACACATTTTCCTGTGTTTATGTGTTTGACACATTTTCCCGTATTTATGTGTTTGACACATTTCCCCATATTTATGTGTTTGACACATTTTCCTGTGTTTATGTGTTTGACACATTTCCCCATATTTATGTGTTTGACACATTTTCCTGTGTTTATGTGTTTGACACATTTTCCTGTGTTTATGTGTTTGACACATTTTCCTGTGTTTATGTGTTTGACACATTTTCCCATATTTATGTGTTTGACGCATTTTCCCATATTTATGTGTTTGACACATTTTCCTGTGTTTGACACATTTTCCTGGGGTTTATGTGTTTGACACATTTTCCTGTGTTTATGTGTTTGACACATTTTCCTGTGTTTATGTGTTTGACACATTTCCCCATATTTATGTTTTTGACACATTTTCCTGTGTTTATGTGTTTGTCACATTTTCCTGGTGTTTATGTGTTTT
>JAPXFY010000018.1:43765931-43798431 GCA_030674185.1 Monoplex corrugatus | reverse complement strand
ACATACTGAAGTATTATGTGTGTATAGAAACGGTTATAGCCCTGATACGGCTCTACGCAGTCGGCAGGGCTTTAAACAAAAAAATTGCAATAACAAGAGGAAAGGCAGAAAAAGCAGTGTTTTGAAACAATATGCACAAAGCAATATTTGATATCGTAATGTTGCTGCTTTTCAAAAAAACAAAGGTTTCTACAATTATTGACTCCGCCATTTTGCATGTTTGCAGTGTGCGGTGCTGTGCTGCGTGTCGTGCATGCAGCAGATCGCCCGCAAGGAAGACGTGTTCAGCATGTCGACGGAGGGCCCGTTGGGAGCGTACGTCAACCCCCAGGGGCACGTACATGAAACGCTTACTGTGTACAAGACCAATAACCTTAGTCTGCTGGGCCGACCTTCCACTGAACACAGTTGGTTTCCTGGGTAAGTGACTTTTTTTGTAAAGTCAGATGTGGTTGTTGTGGTGGTGGTTTTGTTGTTGTTGTTGTTCTGTTTTTCGGAATTCTTGGATCCTCATTGGCCACTCTTCTGTCTTGAATGAAAATGATCTCGGCAGTTTCAATCCTTGCATGATATACGATTGAAGAGAAAAAAAGTCTGATTCACGTACTGTGCACCATGTCTGACACCATGTGTGTAAGTAAATTGACCAAAAGGCTGTGTGTGAGTCGGCTTTATTCTTGTCCCAGGAGTGTCCATTGACAATGACCTTCACCCCTTTTTGTATGTCATATTTTTGTCTTATCATGCAAATGAAGTAAAACCACAATGAGCTTCATATCAATAGGTACGTTCCCAAACGGTGTTGTTTTTTTCTCCTTAGATTATGTGTGCAGATGCATTGATACATGCACTTAATTTTTTTTTTTTTTTCCCTGTTGAAGTATTGTGTATGTTTTGAAATGGTTATAGCCATGATACAGCTTTACGCAGTTGGCTGGGCTTTAAACGAAAATATATATATGGTCAATTTTTTTAGTCTGTTGGTTGATTGGCCTGGGATGAGATGTTCTTGATTATTTCATGATGAATCAGAAGACCAGTGGAGAAATGTCTTGTGTGACTTGCATTATCTGTAAGAAGTAAAGAAAAAAGTTCATCAGTCTACATTTCATTTTCAGATGTCTTCAGCTTTGGATTTTGACATATTTTATGTGAACTGTATTAATCAATAATTCATTATTATCCTTATATGGTCGACTGTCATGGTCGATAAAGTCGAACCTAGCACTTTATTTGTGTACCTTCATGTGGGATCTTGAGCCAAAGTCTCATGCACACAGGCGGCCACATTCTGGACATTCTGTGGAACGCTCTGTAGAGCTGGTTCTGGCCTTTATTGCTGCACGCTTTTCCACTTGGCTGCGCTTCGTCTTTCATTTTCATAAGCTTCTGTTCCCTTGCGAATAGCTTGCCTCCATTCAGACCTGTTTGTGGCTATGATTTCCCATTGTTCTTCATCAGTGTCACATTTCTGGAAGGATTTTTTTCAGGGTGTCTTTGTAGTGAATAACAAAAATAGCAATTTTTTCTTCTAGTGATTGATTGGCCTGGGATGAGATGTTCTTGATTATTTCATGATGAATCAGAAGACTAGTGGAGAAATGTCTTGTGTGACTTGCATTATCTGTAAAGAAAAAAGTTTATCAGTCTACATTTCATTTCAGATGTCTTCATCTTTGGATTTTGCAGAATTTATGTGAACTGTTAGTTAATAATTTATTATTATCCAGATTTAATATAAATCATCTGTAAACCCTGTAAACAGACCAGGAATCCATTCTGATGTATTTTGACACTTATGATAATTTACTACTATTCTGACTTGATTCAGATGCATACATCGGCAACTAGTTTATTCTCTGTTTTTTCCCTTCTTTGTCAGATCACATTGGCTATTTTAGCAAGGAGTATCGCTCTATAAGATGAAACATTTGCTTGCTTTATTCAAATGATATAACTCTCTAGACATTGTGTGTATTTAATACAACCAGTCGTGACAGGCACAAACTTTCAACCAACTGACCTTTGTCCAGTGTAAGATCTCGAACAAATAAAACGCCAAATAAGAAAAATTAGGGAAAAAAGACTGAAACTTCCCTGCTGCTTCGTCCAGTGTGAGAAAAGGACTAAACTCAACTTTTTCTCCTAATCTTTGTATCTTGTGTTTGTTTGTGATCTTACGTTTGACAAAGGCCAGTTGGCCGAAAATTTGCCCCTAAATACGCGTTCTGATTCTTTTTTTGTGTGTTTTTTCTGGTTCCTGTTTGATTGAACACAGGCAGTCACACTTGTTTTGGATTTCTCTAGTCATTGTTGGGACTTCTATTTTGATACGCATGCAGGTCAAGGCTCGAAATTGTTTCATTGTTAAAAAAAAAGAGAATTTGTAACATGCTTGTACGTGTCATAACTTCACATCCATTCACTTTGTTGAACAGTTACGCGTGGACGATCGCACAGTGTCGAGGCTGCGCCAGCCATATGGGATGGAAGTTCACCGTTGCCAAGAAAAAGCTAACCCCACAGAAGTTCTGGGGTTTGTGCCGATCGTCACTGGTCCCCAGCTTTCGAAAGAACACCAGCAACACAGACGAGGAAGGGGGAGGAGGGACTGCAGGAACGTCTGTAGAAGCAGAAGAAGAGGGAGAACTGATATTGGAAGGATGGTGAACTAGGCGTAACCCTGACTCTGAAACTGATTGTGAATGCGTGCTTGGACTGTGCCAGACTTTTCAGCTGGTCAAGAGTGAATGTCTCCGATTTTTGTGTGGCGGAAAGAGTGTTCCGTTCAAGTGATTTTTCATCCCATGTTCAGTTGCTGGTAGCTTTTCGTGTGACGTTGCAAGTGAGAGGCGCTCCCCATCTATACACGTTTCTGTGATACATTTTGAAGGTTGACCCGTCATGTTGTTTTACTGACAGTGTTAAGCGTGTAGAGTTGGTGTGGTGTGCCAAAAGCGTACAAGTTCTGCACCAGTGTAGCACATGACCAGAATGTTTACAATTATGATTAAGTTTTCGTTAGTCAGACTGGTGCCATGATCAGAGGAGACAGTTCTGGTAAGAAAGATTTTGAAGTTTTGATTGAGTATATTGTTACTTGTATTGAGTTCTTCTTAGACAAGAAAGCATGCAGCGGTTGTTGGTTTTTTTTTGTTTGTTTGTTGTAAATGCACATGGACTGTAGCTGAGAATACTAACAAGATTGTCATTTTTGGTAATATGAGGTTACAGTGCTTCTTGAGCATAATGATAGCTGAATGGTTTACAACAAACCTTAATTTTATATGATATGATTTATACATAAGGGTTACACCAACATCAATGGTAAAATAAGCAATAAAAATTGTTCGTGTCACACGGTTCACATGTAGATGGACTCCATAATTTTGAAAATATCTCTTTAATTTCTCTGTAGTTTTCAGTGTACTGTATTCCAGAAGGATTGACTGTTGTAAAATAATGACCATTACCCACTGAAAAAAGAATTTGAGGATGGAATCTCTGCCTCATGGTCTGTAATCGATATATCCTACTTGCTTATTGCTATTTCCACTCAATGTTATTGAAAATCATAGTTTGTCAAACTCCACAGCGTTATAGTTAGTTATTGAGTTGTCATGTGCTGGAGAATCACTCTGGCCTTTTTGAATTCACTAGTGTTAAACGAACTGAAGTCAAGGCCATTGCATTTTTAGAATTAGATTACCACTTTTGAGTTGTGATCCTTGCGACGGTGGTCTTTGGGAGAAAGAGGGGAGAGAATGCTACACGTAAGTTAACAAGAAATACCATGAGGGTGCGGTTCTGGCCCATAGCACCAATGCCTCGCTGCTCTTCGGACATTCACCTTCCAGACTCCTGATGCCACTCGACAGTCATTTCATCAAGCGAAGGGGTTGGGGGTGGGGGCTGTCCCAAGTCCCTTTGCTTGGGAGAAAGAGGGGAGAGAATACTGCATGTAAATATTGATACACCAACCAGCAATACTGTACTTGGTGTTATATGCTGAAGGAACAGTAAGGTGAACATGACTGATATTAAAACATGTTTCATTGAAAACACATGGAGTCTTTTCTTTTTTACTTACGTATTACCTAGCTTAAGCCGATTGATATTTCAGTAACATCATGGACCATCCAGTGAAGTTGCTCCTTATGAAACTCTGTAGAACTATGATACATTCAGACTGCATCCTTCTCATATTCACACAAACAGTTCTTTACTCTTTTGCTCCTTATGAAAGTGTGTTCTGTGTCACAATTTCCACCCTGTAAAACTATGGATATATTCAGACTGCATCCCTCTCATATTCACACAAACACTGTCTGTACTCGTTGATGTGCACTTCAACCCTTTCAACCCTTTTGCTTAAATTTACAAAAACCCAAACCGCTTAGCAGTGAAGTTGCCACTGTTATCTGTAAGTTGAAGAATCACCTACTTTTGTCTCCTTCAAGTCCGCTCTCAAAACTCACCTTTTCTCCTCCGCATAAAATCCTAACCTCACTCAACCCCCCCCTCTGCAGCCTGTCTCCGCTCGGAGGGGAATCACATGGTTATAATATATAATTGTATATGCTATGCTCTCTATAATTTTCCATTGCTTTTATTCTTGCTTTTATTGCTTTTATTCTTTCTCCCATTTATAGCCATGCGTGTGTGTGAGTGTGTGTGTGTGTGTGTGTGTGTGTGTGTGTGTGTGTGTGTGCGTGCGTGTGTGTGCGTGCGTGCGTGCGTGCGTGCTTGCGTGTGTGTCTGCTTCAGCGCTTAGATTTGATTTTATCAAGATTTTGCGCTGTATAAATATTGTAATTATTATTATTATTATATTCAGGTAGATTTCTACCTCATACTGAGTTGCAACATTATGCACACTTATATTGAAGTGTCTTTGTAAATTTTAGAATATGTATATATATATATCACACACACAGAGCAAATTTAAACTTCACAAATTCAGAGGGACAACAGGAACTTTGAAAAGCAAACAATGAAACAAAAGTAACACACCATCTCAAATTAAGTGGATAAAAATTGCCCATGCTATTGCAGACATAAACATTGAAAAATAGAATTTACTCATTGTGGAATAATGTGTTTGAAAAAAACAAACAAACAATAAGTGAACAGAGGACAGATGAGAGAAAAAAGTAGAAGAAAAAAACAGGAGGGAAGGACCTATGAAGGGCATGTGCAGTATTTGAAAAGCAAAGGAGAAAAAAAAAAAGAAAAGAATAGATTCTCTTTGTGCCTGCATTCCACTAAGATCCGTTAGAAAATTCATGAACCATGATCAACATGATAGCACAGTATTTGCAATTGCTAATTATGTAATTACCAGAGCAGATCTTTTAATACAGAATTGGAATACTGAGTAATGATGTGTTATTTGCAAACAATTGCATCTGAGAAGCTTCCCCCATCCCCCCCACATGGACTATAATCACCCAAGAAATATACATAATCAGAAATAATGATAATAATTCAATAGTTTAGTGCAAACAGTATCTCATCTGCACCATATAAAAAGAAAGTGAAGTGAGGGATTCCATGTTCCTACATTAATGCATATGATGTACAAGACGTAGATGCGCAAACCAAAGATTTTGTAATTTGACTCCTTTTATTCGGGTAGTTATCCCCATCTTTGTATCATAATTCATTTTGCTCTGTGTGTGTGTGTGCGTGCGTGCGTGTGTGTGTGTATGTGTGTGTGTGTGTGTGTGTGTGTGTGTGTGTGTGTGTGTGTGTGTGTGATGTGTGAGCAAATTGGCATCCATGGACAAGCCTGTGTGCAGGCAATTCTCTCAGCCGATCTCTTCTTGCCTGCCTGCAGTTTTGACTGACTGAACTGTTACCCCTCTCTCTCTCTCTCCCTCCCACTCTTTTTTTTTCTTAATGTCTTTCCCTCTCTTCCACTTGCTCATGTGTTCTTCCGTAGTTCCATCTCTTGGTGATTCTATTTATCATGAATCTTGTCTTCAATCTGCAAATTTTGAAGGAAAGAAGATGATGTCATAAGATTGTGTATATCTTTTTGTCTGTGTTAAGGTGTAGGTGGCATAGTGATAAAGGAATCACCTTCCAGTTGATTTATTGGGTTTAACCCTTTGACTCCCGCACCTTGTCTACCAGCTTCCTGCAGGAAGCTGGTGGGTAGGGTGAGGGAATCAAAGGGTTAAGTTTGCAGGAAGCTGGTGGAAGGGTGTGGGAATGAAAGGGTTAAGTTTTTGCAGTTGGTGGATAGGGTGCGGGAGTCAAAGGGTTAAGCTGGCTTGAGACTTAGTTGATAATCTGTATGCATCAGTCACCATGATGAAGTGATTACACAGCAGACCCTACAGTGGGAGATTGTGAGTTCGAACCATTATCAATCAAAGTAAAAATTATTATGGATTTTCTCTGCCCTGGATGGCTTTTCCCAGAGTTGAGCATGCTATGGCATATTGGTTCAACTGGGACTACACAGTTGAGTCTCATCCTTTTTACAAATGCATCACTGAGAGTGTTGCTGAGATTTCCTGACCTTAGGATGAAAAAAAAATTACCAAGATAGTAATTGTAGAATACAGCCCTGTCACACAGTCTCAGTGGTAGATGGAACTCGATAGTATCACGACCATGTAAATTATCAATCATTACAGAATCATGAAAATTTGTATCAGATTCTGTGACCTTTCGTACCCCGATCTTGTGATGACCTCGTTTCGCTTTCCTCTAGCAATTCCATGTCTGTGATGAATTCAAGTTTCAAGTCTTTGATGTCAGTGGTTTATGGGGACTGTCGTTGGAGGGTCTTAATTTAACCCTTTGTGTCTCGCAGCCTGTCCACCAGCATTCTGCGCTGTCAACCATGCTGGAAAAGCAAAAACATAACCCTTTCACTTCCTCACCCTATCCATACCAGCTTCCTGCAGGAAGCTAATATGGATTGGGTGAGTGAGTCAAAAGGGTTAATTTTTTGCAGTTGGTGGATAGGGTGTGGTTGTCAAAGGGTGAATGGTGGTTTCCTTATCGTGGAGGTCTCTCAGTGATGTGGCTGTGCAACTGAGGATCTACTGTCGTTGGTAAAGGGCTTAGTAGGCAGTGTCCTTAGTAAACGTTGGATCAGAGCAGGCACTGTTGAACCCCACCGAAATGATCCACCTAGCAGTGCAGGGTCTCCTCTGGTGGAGGACCCCAAAGTGGCTTGACATCACCGTCTGCTGTAGGCTACCTGGTGCTGGGACGTTGACTGAATGAACTTGGGGTTGGTGGTGTGTTGTGGAGACTGAATGAGCAATGCATGTTGTGGAGACTGAATGAGCAATGCATGTTGTGGAGACTGAATGAGCAATGCGTGTTGTGGAGTCTGAATGAGCAATGCTGTTGTGGAGTCTGAATGAGCAAGTGTGTGGAGACTGAATGAGCAATGCGTGTTGTGGAGTTGAATGAGCAATGGTAGTTGTGGAGTTGAATGAGCAGTGCATGTTGTGGAGACTGAATGAGCAATGCGTGTTGTGTTGAATGAGAGTGTATGGAGTCTGAATGAGCAATGCGTGTTGTGGAGTTTGAATGAGCAATGCGTATTGTGGAGTCTGAATGACAATGGTGTTGTGCAGACTGAATGAACAATGCGTGTTGTGCAGACTGAATGAGCAATGCTGTTGTGGAGTCTGAATGAGCAATAGTTGTGGAGTCTGAATGAGCAATGTGTTGTGGAGTCTGAATGAGCAATGGGTATTGTGGAGTCTAAATGAGCAATGCTTGTTGTGGAGCTGAATGAGCAATGCATGTTGTGGAGTCTGAATGAGCAATGCTTATTGTGGAGACTGAATGAGCAATGCATGTTGTGGAGTCTGAATGAGCAATGCTTTTGTGGAGACTGAATGAGCAATGCATGTTGTGGAGTCTGAATGAGCAATGCTGTTTGTGGAGACTGAATGAGCAATGCATGTTGTGGAGTCTAAATGAGCAATGCATGTTGTGGAGTCTGAATGAGCAATGCTTGTTGTGGAGACTGAATGAGCAATGCATGTGTTGTGGAGTCTGAATGAGCAATGTGTTGTGGAGTCTGAATGAGCAATGCGTGTTGTGGAATTTGAATGAGCAATGGCGTATTGTGGAGTCTGAATGAGCAATGCGTGCTGTGGAGTCTGAATGAGCAATGTGTGTTGTGGAGACTGAATGAGCAATGCATGCTGTAGAGACTGAATGAGCGATAGTGTTGTGGAGTCTGAATGAGCAATGCATATTGTGGAGACTGAATGAGCAATGCGTGTTGTGGAGACTGAATGAGCAATGCATGTTTTTTGGAGTCTGAATGAGCAATTGTGTTTTGGAGTCTGATGAGCATATGGTGTTGTGGAGTCTGAATGAGCAATGTGTGTTGTGGAGTCTGAATGAGCAATGGGTGTTGTGGAGTTGAATGAGCAATGAGTGCTGTTGGAGTCTCGATTGAGCGGTGTGTTGTGTGGAGTACAGTCTGAATGAGCATGTGTGTTGCTGGGTCTGAATGAGCAATGTGTGTTGTGGAGCCTGAATGAGCTGTGTCAGTGTGTGTGTTGTTGGGTCTGAATGAGCAGTGTGTGTTGTGGAGTCTGAATGTGTAGTGTGTTGTTGGGTATAAATGAGCAGTGTGAGTTGTGGAGTCTGAATGAGCAATGCCTGTTGTTGTGTGTATGTTGCGTAGCCTCGATGAGTGGCATATGTTGTGAAGCCTCAATGATCGCTGTATGTTGTGTGGAGCCTCAATGAGCAGTGTGTGTTGTGGAGCCTCAGTGAGCAGAGTGTCTGTTTTAGAGCCTCAATGAGCAGTGTGTGTTGTGGATCCTCAGTGAGCAGTGTGTCTGTTGTAGAGCCTCAATGAGCGGTGTATGTTGTGAAGCCTGAATGAGCGGTGTATGCTGTGAAGCCTCAATGAGCGGTGTATGTTGTGAGGCCTCAATGAGCGGTGTGTCTGTTGTAGAGCCTCAATGAGCGGTGTATGTTGTGAAGCCTCAATGAGCGGCACAAAAATTAAGACAGAAAAAGAAATGTGCATGCAGAAATGCAGTCAACCCAGCAATGAATTGATGGTAAATGATCCTGGCCAGGGTTGGAGAGGAAGAGGAGTGGATACCATAAACAGCTCACCTACGAATGATGAAGTTTCTGTGACTGACTTTTTGTTGCGCTCAACCTTACAGCTGTGACGGACAAACTGTGTCTTTGGCCCAGGTTAAATAGATGAGTCTTTACTTAATTAGGACCACAAAATACAGGGAGGATAAAAGTTAAACTGCTGCATAACTCTGGCATTATTATGGGTCATGGCGGTCATACAAGAAGGAAATCTTTCAATGAGTTTTCCTTGGCTGGATTTTTACCAAAATGTTCAGTGAAAACCTTCCGTCTAACAAGTAGTAATGAACTTACAAATCTTATCAAGACTGGTCTGTGTAGTCGATGTGGTGTAGTGGCTAGCACAACATGATACCGACTGGAAGGTTGTGGGTTCAAATCCCCATCAGTCCCTTCAAAAATATATCATTGTGGGATTTTTTGGCTTTAACCAGCTCCTACTCAGAGTTGGGTGTGGTATGGGCATATTGGGAGACAGTTCACACAGTCGAGTCTCATCCACTTCATGGATTGAGGTGTTGCTGAAATCTTCTGACCAGCACTGCAGGTGTCTATCTCTCGGGCCTGGTTGACACTAGGATATTTATGATATAAGCGTAGAGTACAGCCTGTCATGCAGTCTCAATCCGAGACGGAAGTCCATAGCATCATGATTATCATCCTCATTGACACCAATCATCATTACATTGTAAAAACTGTTCCAGTTTCTGTGGTCATTAAGGTGGCATGGAAAATGGGATGAAAAAGAAAAGGTGAGCACAAAGGTAACCTCCCTGAGTGCGATGATCCAAAAAATTTATTAAAAAAAGAAAAACTGGTCTGTGTTTTAAGTCATAGTCACACTTTATGTCTCAAGGCACAAGAAATCTAAGAGGGAGGTTGTTTAACTGGCTTCACCATCAAGTTTCTGTGATCAGTAATTTTCTAGCCATAGTTCTTGCCACTGGTGCGTGCGTTACGTTCCGTATCGCATTTCAGTACACCCTGCAAGCCTTAATTCACAATAGTAACACTACTTTACCCACTAGCATACCTATCTACCTTTATGAATACTCTACTCTGGAGGCCAAAATTTTGGAAAGAGCATTTCTGTTCATGTTTTGCTTTTTGAATTCCAAGTATGTTAGTACATTGTTTAATGTATTCGAAAATAGCATGTAATCATTTTTTTTAATTCAATTTATGAATTATTTGTTAATGTCTTAATAAATAAATCTTATGTCTATGAAGAATACCCATGATTAACCAGATTTTAATGCTGGTTTGTAATATGTTTACAAAACGAGCAAGCTTCCCTAGTTTATATAGTTTCTGTTATTATCTTAACCGGGTTGTCATTTTTGACGTGGTGTTAGCCCTGGTATATATGGCTCTAGTAGTCGGTTGGGCTATAAGCGATGTGAACCTGAACCCGGGTCATCATGCAGAAGTTACAGTTACTGACTGATTTTCTTTCCTTTTTCTTTTTGTCATTTTTTAAGGAATCTGATTAATTTCAGATGTGTGTATGCATGTTGTTTTTCCCACACTGTGCAGGCTGTGCGGTGATGCACAGTCTGCATACTACATCTTCAGTGGGCCTGTATTCTGGGTGTTTTCGTGTTTCCATAAACCACTGGAGGCAGAATTATTTGCGGGATCTTTAACATGCATATCTAATATTTTGCATGTATATATTTGCGGAGGGGGGTTAGATGCTAACAGGTATACTGTATTGAATTACTACTGAATTTTGCCATGTTTGTATTTTTTTTTTTGCGAAATTCAAGATTAGAACAGCATAACCGTTTGTAAGTTGAAGTAGGAAGAACAACATGATTGTTGTTGGGGTTTTTTAACCCTTTGACTCCCACACCCTGTCCACCAACTTCCTGCATTGTCAACCATGCTAACAAAGCAAAAAGTTAACCCTTTGACTCCCTCACCCTGTGGATAGGGTGAGGAAGTCAAAGGGTTAAGTTTTTGCACTTGATGGATAGGGTGTGAGAGTTGAATGGTTAAGCTGAAGTTGTAAGTATGTGCCATTTTGAATTCATTTGATGTTTTCTTTATGCAGATAGATTGGGTTACTTTACTTGAAAATAGGATAGTGTGGTGTTGTTTTTTGTTATAATCGTCACAACAGCAAGATTAAATAGTGCACATTGAAATAACTTGTGAATGATTTTGTTCGCCAGGAAGAAGCATACTTTTACACTATGTATACACACACACACACACACACACACACACACACAACACACAACCACCACACACACACAACACCACACACACACACACACACCCCACACACACAACACACACACACACACACACACACACACACAAACACATACACACACACACACCAGGTATGCACACACACACACACACACACACACACACACACACACACACACACACACACACACACACACACACACACACACACACACACACACACACATTTATGCATATGCATATCCCTGTAGGGATGCCGGGGGCTTTTTCAGTATGAATTGTATCCCCATCTTCTGAAATTCTGTGCTAGAAATTTCCTCTTTTCTGTCATTCTCTTTGTTTCTGCCTTGTTCCTTTGCTTTCTGTCATTTCTTCCTATCATTTTCTGCCTTGCAGGTCCATTCACCTGTACATGTTCGATAAGGCCTTACATATTTTTTCTTAGGATTGACAGTTGGGTACATAATATATTAACTGCGTTTTTTGGCCTGTTTATATATATGTTCTAGTGTCCTTACTTATGTTTTTACATTTGTATTCAGGTTTGTATTTTTAAGCTCCCTAGTGATAAATTAGATGGAGTGGTCAACTCCTGTAGCATATCCTTAGATTATGTGTGCAAATGTGTAGATAAGTGTATTTAATTTTTTTCCAGGGTTTTTTTTTTCCTTCATTGAGGTATAATGTTGTTAACATTGTGTGCCATGCCAAATGCCTTTGGCAGTCATGGCTCTTTATACAAATATCTGTTTTCACTGCAAGCATATCTTCTACCCTTTCCGTCCCTGACCATTCTGCAAAACTCTGAATATTTTCTCCCTAGGTGTACCTGGTGCTGTTTTTCCCTCTAGCTCTCCTGTTGTGACTAGGTGCTCAAATTTCTCTTGCTTATAAAATGCCCTATATGTGTTGCTTGTCTTTTTCTAATCTTCTTCATTAGTGTTCTTTTTTGTGTTTGCTTCTTTCAAGACTGTCTCATTTGGTTGTTTTTTTGTTTTTTTTTGGCTGTCCATGGAACTCTTGACAACTTTCTTAGATACCATATTTCAGCTGCCTAAGTCTTGTTCTCACTTTGTTGATTGTCCAAACTTCACCTCCGTACTACACTGTTGGTTCTATATAACACTAAAGAAATCTCTTCCTGATGTTAATATGTTTTGTTGGTAAGAATGCTTTTCATTTTCTTGAGTGCTGTTTTAGTTTGGCAAATTCTGCTGGATATTTCTAATGTGTATCTGCTGTCTTGTGAGATGACTGTTCCCAGGTATTTAACTTATCAACTTGTCTCGATGTAGTGCCATTTGCTGTTATTGTACCTGAGGATTTCTTGTTTTTTTACTGATTACCGCAACATGAGTCTTCTTCCTATTCAACTCTATCACTTTATGTCTGCTTTCTATTTGTATTATATTCACAAGGTTTTGTAGATCTTTTTCATTTCATGCAATTATAAAGGTGTCATTTGCATAACAAAGGTTGTTTATCCTTTTTCCTCCAACTTTTATCCCGGGGCATTCTTCTGCGTTTTTGTAATGGTGTGTGTCACTGTAGAGTGAAAACAAATCTGGTGACAGAACACATCCCTGCCTAACCCCTGTTTTGATGTTTTGAAAGAGGTGAAGTCATTTTCTACTCTTATTGCTGCTGTTTGTTCCCAGTACATATTCCCTATTATTCTGAGATCTTTTCCATCAGTATTGAGTTTTTCCAGTTGGTTATATATATTAACTCTCACAGAAAGATAAGTAGAATATATCTATATTCTACTTAACTTATCTTTCTGTGAGAGTTCTTAAAAATGTAAATGACATTAATAGATTTGATTCTGTTCCTTGTCCTCATCATGATAATTCTTAATAGAATCTTTGTCACATGACTCATCAGGCTGGTTATACAATGGAGTTCGCATTCCATAGCCCCTGCTTTCTTTGGAAGCGTAATGTAAATTGATTTTGACATATCTTTAGGGATTTTTCCAGTGTCATGAATTTCATTTAGGAGGACTGTTACTTTTTCAATACCAAATTCTTCTAGAGCCTTAATCATTTCTATAGTAATATTGTCTGGTCCTGGGGCTTTTCCCTGTTTCATCTTTTTCAGTGCTGCTCAAACTTCATCTTTCATTATTAAATATTATGATGATGATGAGGTATAGTGTACTTTTTGAGATGGTAATAACCCTGATATGGCTAGAGCTGCCATGTCAGCCGGCTCTAAACAACAGTGACAACAACACCCACGCATCCTTGCATACAGTGATACACACATAATATTGGCATCTGTTCTCACGCACTCGAATAGACTATTGTTTTCTTTTTCCTCTCATTATGGAATATAGTCCACTTTTGATGATGCTGCAAAAAGTAATGATTTAGAGGAATGTAAGAAAACTTCCTTACAATCAAATAATTCAGATATTATAGCACAGTTAATTAACTAATATACCATTGTCACACATGGACATTACAATAACAACATCCCCCACTCTCGCAAAAAAAAAAAGAATAACGGCGCCTGGTGTGCGCCACATTTAAACCGACCTTACTCTTACCGCTCACCTTATCATCGTAATTGTTCTCCTGTATATAATTATTATACGTCCCCCTTAGTCCACTTCTTCACCATGATTATCCCAGTTGTGATGATAATTCCTGTCAGCTGTATCAGCTGACGTAAAAACTGAATCAAATCAGTCAAATCAAAAAACGATGTGCAAAAGTTCATGTTGAGAGAGGGAGGAAAATTAAATGGGATAAAAAGAGAAGGCAAGAGAACGGAGAGAGTGTGGAATCTTTGTTTCTGCACTTACATGAATAGATTAGTGAATTTACATTTGCATTTGTATGTCTTTTTTGTGTGGTGGTGTTGTGTGTGTGTGTGTGTGTGGTGGTGGTGCATTTTGGTCACAATTGATTTACCATGTGGATTTTGGAGGTGTTCTATCCGTGGAGAGCATATTGTCACAGTATAGTGCCACCAGTCTTTTTCTTTCTTTCTGTGTATGTGTACTTCTGTTTACCTGTGAAAGTGTTGGGTTTTTTGTGTGAATTTCGAGAAGACAACTCTTGTTACCATGGGATCTTTAACATATGCTGAGTGCTTCTTGCTTGGAGTACCTTGGTTTACCATCTCCTACAAAAGACTGGCACCTCGCCCGTCACTTAAGATCTAGTAGAAGAGGGAGAAAAATCCCTGTCCAATCCGTAATTTGAATCTGCATAACCATGAGGCCACACGCTCTACTTCAGTTTGGAAAATGAGTGAAGTAAAAGTTACCATTTTAGCTTTGGACAATACATATCATTATGTCATGTGTGATTTGTCCTCATATCTTCACCTCTAACATGCAGTTTCTAGTCACTTTCTTCAGATTGGCACATGTACAAGTCAAAATGATACATAATCGTAAATATAATATTTAAAAAAAAAAAAAAAACATGATACAGGTATATGTACTATGTGTTGTACTATTGGGATGTATACAGGTTGAGAATGAGTAAGTTTTATGATTATGCAGAGTGCAACCAGAAACACATGAGAGTAGATTCAGAATCCCCGTGGGATGCCAAGGGCTCTTTCAGTTTAAATAGTATCCCCTTCTGGAAATCTGTGCTAGAAATGTTCTCTTTTCTGTCACTCTCTTTGTTTTTTCCTTGTTCCTTTGTTTTCTGTCATTTCTACCTATCATTTTCTGCCTTGCTGGTCCATTCACCTGTGTGTGTTCGATAAAGTCTTACATACTTTCTCTTAGATCGATAATTGGGTACATGTATTAAGTGCATTTTTGGCTTTAGAGAGGTGAGATATGCGGACGCAATTTCAGGTAACTTAAGCCCGTTTTTACATGTTTTGGTGTTCTTAGGTATGCTTAAATTTGTATTCAAGTGTGTTTTTCTAAATCCACTGTGCGATAAATTGGAAGAAGTGGTCAACGCTGGGTGCATGTCCTTAAATTGGCATGTGTACAAGTCAAAAATGAGACATAATTGTAATCATAACAATTTTAAAAAAAGACATGATACAGGTATACATATTTCTTGTTGTAATATTGGGGTGTAGAAAGGATGAAAATGGGTAAGTTCATGATTATGCGGAGTACGATCAGAAACACATGAGAATAGACTGAGAATGCCTATTTGATTAACGAAATGAAACAGGCACAATCTTTGGCCAACTGGCCTTTGTCAAACATAATAAAAGACAACAACAACAACAATAAAAACAAAAAATTCACAAGATGGAAGACAAAAACAACAGATCTGAGGCCTGTTTCTTACATGCTAGCATGCTCACTTGCAAGTGACATGATAGCATTTGGCGAGGGCAAGAAAAAGTTTGCCATGAAATGGACGCTTGGCAGAAGTGGATTTTAGCCAATGTATAGTGCTTATTTCACTATAGAAGATGTGTTATTGTCAAACACAAGTGTGACTTGCACGACTGCCATCTTTACCTTGCTGGCAAGATCCTCTGGATGCTAATTAGTTTTACCTAGTAAATACCTAGCTGTGCTTGTGCTAGGTGGAACATTGAAGTACACCTATCTGGCATACTTAGTGAAAACCTCACCTACCTAGCTTATAAGACACGGGTCTCAGGTAACTTCCATGATAGGTAGATTTGAGCCAGAGAAGATCACTCTGTCTTGTTTCAATTATGTATTCGATTTTCATGTGCTTTTAGTTTCTGTTTGCTTAAATGCTGGCAGTCACTTTGATTCGGTTTTGTCTAAACTGCTCTATTTTGTTTGTTTGTTTGTTTGTTTGGCTGTGTGTGTGGGTTTTTTTGTTTTTTGTTTGTTTTTGTTTTTGTCATTTTGTGATTTCTTAGCGTGGAGGTTTTTTTTTTTCGATTTTGTGATTTCTTAGCGTGGAGTTTTTTCTTGGATGCATGTATGCAGGTTTTTGTTTGTTTCTTTGTTTTTTTTTTGTTTTACTTTTGTTTGTTTGTTTTACTATAAAAATCAAATACAATGTGGTGATGAAAAATGATATCAATTCATATACCTAGGGAAAAATATTGTTGACATATGAACAACATGCGTGGTGGTTTTTTTTTTTTTATTTTTTTTACCCACACTGTGCAGACGGTATATTGCTGCACAGTCTGCGTTCTCTGTATTCGATGGGCATGCCATGCTGGGTGTTTTTACGTTTCCACAAACAAACTTTCAACATGACTTACAGGAACTTTAACATGCATATTTAATATTCTGCATGCTGTATATACGTGAAGGACGTTTAGGCACTGGCAGGTCTGCACACATGTTGACCTGGGAGATTTGAAAAATCTCCACATTTCAGCAAACCGGCCAGAGGTGTTTAGGCAGATCAAACCCAGGACCTTCTGATTGGGAGTCCAGTGTTTATCCACTTGGTGACCGTCACCATCAGTTTGTTAACTCTTTGACTCCCGCACATGTCCACCAGCATCATGCATGGCTGACCATGCTAGCAAAGCAAAAACTTAACCCTTTATTTCCCTTACCCTATCCACCAGCTTCCTGCAGGGTCAAGTTTTTGCAGTTGGTAGATATGGTGTGGGAGTCAAAGGGTTAATGTTTTATATTTTGTTTTTGGTGTTTTTGTCATTGTTTGTTTTTCCTGATTGGGGTGGGGATGATGGGTATTGGATGGAGTGTCTGTGTTAGAGTATGCAGTAGAAAAAACAAGATGAAATTTGCAATCAAGGTCCAACAAGATAGAAAAGATTTAACCCTTTGACTCCCACACCTTGTCCACCAATGTCCTGCATTGTCAACCATGCCAGCAGAGCAAAAGTTAACCCTTTGACTCCCTCACATGGGAGCATGGTTAGGGAATCAAAGGATTACGTTTTTGCAGCTGGTGGATAGGATGCGGGAGTCAAAGGGTTAAGAATGCTTGAAAGACAAGGATCACGTAGAATGCACAAAAACGAGGATCACATTAAGTACTGCTTAGTGTGCTTTTTTTTCTTGATTAAATATGCTACAGATTAATTTCAGGATTAATTCATAATATATCTTGATCATTTTTGACATGTTAATTTACTTTGCATGCATACGGCTGTGCATTGCTGAACTTAATGGTTGATTATGTTCATTCTTTCATCATCATTTTAATCAAATCACTGCCAGCAGAATAGTCCAGGAAAAGCATATTAACCCTTTGACTCCGTACTCTATCCACAACTACAAAAACTTAACCTCTTGACTCCTTCACCCTATCCACCAACTCAAAAGGTTAAGTTTTTGCTTTGGTAGCATGGTTGGCAGTTCAGGATGCTGGTGGACAGGGTGCAGGAGTCAAAGGGTTAAGGGCAGTGCCAAAGTAGTTTTCAGTTCTGTGACTGCTCGTTTCTGTGCAGCATTTGTCTGCGACAGTTGTTCTTCCCCCCATGGTGACGCCGGAGGCTCTTTCAGTATAAATAGTGTCCCCATCTTTTGGTAATTATATGCTAGAACTTTCTCTTTTCTGTCACTCTCTTTGTTTCTGCCTTGTTCCTTTGCTTTCTGTCATTTCTTCCTGCCATTTTCTGCTTTGCTGGTCCATTCATCTGAATGTTTTCAATAAAGTCTTACATACTTTTCTCTTGGGAATGATAATTGGGTACATGTATTTAATGCATTTTTGGCTCTAAGGAAATGAGATGTGCATAAGCAATGTTAGATAATATAGGCCCGTTTTTATATATGTTTTAGTGTCGTAGTTATGTTTAAATTTGTATTCAGGTGTGTTTTTTAAATCCCCTGTGCGATAAATTTGATGGGAAGGTCAACACCAGGAGCATCTCCTTTGATTATGTGGATGAATGCATTGATATCTATACTTAATTTTCTTTCCTCTTTTTTCCTATTGAAGTTTTGTATATGTTTTGAAATAGTTATAGCCCTGAAGCAGTTGGCTGGGCTTTAAACAAAACATAACAATAACAGTACATTTATTCTGTCTCCATATTGTATGTGTTACAGACACATTGCCTTAATAAAATTTAGTTGTTTTCAAATGATCATTTCAGTCTTAGTTTTATAATAGGGTCAGTATGAAACTATAGCCAATCATTGAAATTATGTAATCATAAGAGTCTGGAGGATCAGAAATATTGCTCTCCTTTGGCAAAGGTTATGGGTTTCATTTGCATATGGACATATATCTTGTTGTTTTTTTTATATGCATATATACACAAGAACATGTTTGCCATTTGCTGAAATTATGATTACTGTATTTTTGGTGGAGATATAGTTGTTGTTTGGGGGTTTTTTTCCTTTTATGTGTGTGTTCATCAATCTTTCAAGGAAAAGTTGATTTTGTTTTATATTTGTCAGAACGAAGGTGAGTGTGTTTGTGAAAGAGAGAGAGAGAGTCCGTGACTTTGTTGAAAAGTACACATCTGCAAAGATTTGATTGTTTACAAGCCTGTGAATGTTTATTAAGTATGGGTTATGTATCTGACCAGTGGATTGTCATAAAGCGCAGGTCTGTATATGGCCTATGGTGAAAGTACAGTGTCTTAATTTGAACAGCATTTTGCATCATCACACGGACCATGTATCTTTGCCCAGATTTCTTGTCTGCTAATAGCTGGACTTTTACGGCGTCTGTATCATAAACCCATCTCCTTCAGTGTTTTATAAACGTGTAAGTGTAAGTTGAATGATCTTAACCCTATGACTCCCGCACCCTGTCCATCAGCATCCTGCGTTGTCAACCAGGTTAGCTAAACAAAAACTTAACCCTGGTCAAGTTTTTGCATTAATTGATGGATAGAATGCAGGGATCAAAGAGTTAAGTTAATCCTTGTAGAATGTCTTTGGTATAGTAAAGTCTCCTGAAAAGAGAGAAATTTTCCATGGCTTGACTATCTTGTTTGATTTTGTTTGTTTCCCGTTTGTCAGTGTATTTATGTTTTTATTCCCACCATGTGTTTAAGGTTTGTTGAGCTGTTGTGTGTGCATTTGTATGGTTTATTGATTAAGTTACATGTAAACTAGCTACCTGTGTGAAATGTGGTATTTTTTTTAAATGTATACTGCTACTTTTGTTTGTGCTGTAGCCATAGACTGACTCGTTACTGCAGACAGTGCAGTGTGTTTGTGCTGTAGCCATAGACTGACTCGTTACTGCAGACAGTGCAGTGTGTTTGTGTGTCAGTTTGGAGCTCATGGCCTTGATAATAAAATTCAGTTGTGGTCCTTAATGTTGGATGTGTCTGCATAGTTGTGATGTGTGTGTTCGTGTGTGTGTGTGTGTGTGCGCGCGCGTGTGTGTGTATGTGTGTGTGTGTGTGTGGCACTAGAAATGTCGACCATGATGCATACACATTGATGATTGATGATAATTTCAATGTATGACACTTCTGTCTTGGATTCCAAAACTTCAGGGCGTTGAAGAGGCCCAGAAGACAAAACAAGTTTCCTGAGAAAATGATGGCAGTTTGATTGTTTGTTTAGTTGGTTGGTTGGTAGCTTGGTTCATTTGTTCGTTCATTGGTTAGTTGGTTGGTTGGCTGGTTCGTCGGTTCATTCATTGATTGGTTGGTTGGTTGGCCGGTCGGATGGTTGGTTGGTTTGTTGGTTGGTTGGTTCGTTCGTTGGTTTTTTCATTGATTGATTGGTTGGTTGGTTGGATGATTGGTTGGTTGATTGGTTGGTCGGTTGGTTGATATATTTTGTTTTGTTTTTCAAGTTCCTTTCGTTGCATTGTTATTCGTAAACCTCTGTTCAGAACAATTAGAATTTTTGTAAACTGATTGCGTATCTTGCTGCTGTAGCAAAAACACGGATCTCAATGCAATCATCTTTCAAGGAAAAACAGTGGCAAAAAGGAAGAAAGGCAGACCTCCAATCTTATACATGAGAACATAACCAACATCAGCGGCCTAAATATTCAAGAAATTGTCCGTCCACAAAAATCAAGACAGCTGTATGGAGGAAGATGGTGGTGTCTTAAGTGTGCAGCGGCCAACACGGAACCTGGTGACTCCGACAGGTGAGGTGAGACAGGTGAGATTGCACGTATCATTTTCTGTTGTTAGTTTGGTTTGGTTTTTGTATGTTTTATTTGTTTGTTTGTTTGTTTGTTTTGTTTATGCTAATAACAACATTTTGCCACAAAAATAAGTTGAAGCTGGTGGAATAACACAACCATATCACGTAGCTCTACATGTAAGCGAGCCCGTTGCACAACGAAGAGCTCAGAACCCTGTTGAGTAGCAAGGTGATCATATCACAGAATGCAACACAGCTATAGTTCGTTGCCTGTCTCTGTAGTTGTCAAGATATATGTGTTTATTCGTAATGTTGCATACATGGGCATTTTCAGTATGAGGGAAACCGGGTCCCCCATTGGGTTGCTGGGGGCTCTTTCAGTATAAATAGTATCCCCACCTTCTGGAAATTCTGTGCTAGAATTTTCCTTTTTATTTTATTTTATTTTTTTTTTTTGTCACTCTCTTTGTTTCTGCCTTGTTGCCTCGCTTTCTGTCATTTCTACATATTTTCTGCCTTAATGGTCCATTCACCTGTATTTTTTCGATAAAGTCTTACGTACTTTTTCTTCAGGTTGATAATTGGGTACATGTATTAAGTGCATTTTTGGCTCTAAGGAGGTGAGATATGCGGAAGCAATTTCAGGTAATTTATGCCTGTTTTTATGTATGTTTTGGTGTCCTTATGTATGCTTATATTTGTATTTAGGTGTGTTTTTTAAATCTCCCCTGTGCGATAAATCGGACGGAATGGTCCTACATGTCCTTAGATTATGTGCGCGAATGCATTGATATGTATACTTAATTTTCTTTTCCTTTTCTTTTTTTCCTGTTGAAGTTTTGTGTGTTTTGAAGCAGTTATAGCCCTGATATGGCTCTGCGCAGTCGGCTGGGCTTTAAACAACAATAAAAGAAAGAAAGGGGGAAACCGGAATGTGATCAGAGTGAATGAAATGAAGGAATGATTTGAATCAGACTGAATGAAAACAGAGTAAAAGAAAGAAAGAAATCAGGAAAGTAAGAAAGAAGGAAGAGAAGAAAGAAGGCAGGAAAGAGAGAAAGAAGGAAAGACAGAACGGAAGGAAGGCAGAAAGAAAGAAAAACAGTGGAAAAACAAACAAAAAGCCGAGACTGAAGAAGAATGTGATTATTCCACTCGGAAAGACACCGAACGCTCTCTCTCTCTCTCTCTGTCTCTGTCTGTCTGTCTCTCTCTCTCTCTCTCTCTCTCTCTCATTCTCTCTCTTTCCTCTTCTCTCTGTCTCCCCCCCCCTCTCTCTCTCTCTCTCTCTCTCTCTCTCTCTCTCTCTCTCTCTCTGATTGTCCTTGGATTGTGTGCGCAAACGCATTGATATATGTGCTGAATTTTCTTTTCCTTTTGTTTGTTTGTTTTTTGTTTTGTTTGTTTGTTTGTTTTTGAAACGTGTATAGCCCTGATATGGCTCGACGCATACGGCTGGGTTTTATTTAAACAAAAATAACAATCTCTCTCTGTCTCTCTCTTTGTCTCTCTCTCTGTTCTCTCTGTCTGTCTCTTTCTCTCTCTCTCTCTCTCTCATGATTGATTAGCGTTATTTGACATAGTGTTTGCAGAATTGATATGTTGGACTCAGTTAAATTCAAGGTTATCTGGTTGATTAAGTCACTGGTTGACTGATTTACTGGTTGAATGGTTGATCGATTGATTGAGTGAGTGAGTAATTACGTCAAGTGATTGTTACTGAATTGATATCGATTGTACGTTTGGATAATACATCTGACCAAGTCATTGACGGTTGATTAGTTGGTTGATCCACGGGCTGAATCGCTAATTATTTGATTGATCAATTGGTAGATTAGTTGATTGGCTGGTTAATTGATTGGTTGGTTGGTTGGTTGATCGATGGATTGATGATTGTTTATGTTCTCTCATTCTCTCTCTCTCTCTCTCTCTCTCTCTCTCTCTCTCTCTCTCTCTCTCTCTCTCTGTCTGATTGTCTCTCTCTCTCTCTCTCTCTCTCTCTCTCTTTCTTTCTCTCTCTCACATACACACATAATAACAATCTCTGTCTGTCTGTCTCTGTCTCTGTCTCTCTCTCTCTCTCTTCTCACACACACGCACATACACCCACACACACACATTTTTTCACAGCTGCGATCGGGTGTGCACTTTGATTGAGGGCAAAACCGAAAAGGCAAATGGATGAATGAACGCACGAATGAATGACCTGTATCCCCAGTGAATGAAAGCTTTAACTTATTAAAGAACAGGCCGGAAGAGGAGCGGAGATTTTAGAATTCACAATATGGAATAGAAGGCGGAGCAAGGAGATACAGCGCACTTGACAAGGGCCGGTGTGGCCGAAACGTTGTGCGTTTTAAAGTGAGTGGTTTTGTCCTATTTGTGTGTGGTGCATAATTTTTGTAGTATGTATTTTTCAAGAAAAATGAAAAGGAGCGGGGATTGCTGGCCGAAATGACACAGACCGAAAGCCCTCCCCCTCCTCTTTGTCTGTCTTGTCTGTCTGTCTGTCTCTCTCTCTCTTGTCTCTCTGTCTCTCTCTCTCTCTCTCTCTCTCTCTCTCTCTCTCGTCTGTCTGTTTCTCTGTCTGTCTCTCTCTGTCTGTCTCTCTCTCTCTTCATTCCTCCTCCTCCCTTCCTTATCTCTGTCTTCCTTCCTCCCTGATTCCCGTCCTTCTTTCTCTCTCTCCATCTCTCCCTCTCTCTCTCTCTCTCCTCCATCCCTCTCTTCACTCTGTCTGTATGTCTGTCTGCTGTCTGTCTCTGTATATATGTATACATATATATAAATATATACACACACACACCACACACACACAACAATAATATATATATACATATATATATGTTTGTCTGTGTGTGCGTGTGTGTGTGTGTGTGTGTGTGTGTCTTTGATTCCAAAGACCCGACAAAATAAACGCAGCCTAAACGGCCGCAGGCATTCACAGCTCAAGAAGAAGGATTATTTTTCACACTTTTCAAGTGTCTCTAGCCCCATTCCTACAGTGCTGTTTAGTAGACAAGCAGGCAATGAGAAGCAAAGAGAGGCCTTTGGTCTCGAGGGCTTAGTTATTGCAATTGATGAAAACATTAAAAAAAAAAAAAAAGGCTTGATACAGTGTTCGTGTGGGAGTAGGTACCCCCTGCCTCGAAACTATTTTGATCTTCTGTAGTAGCGGCTTAAAGATGGGATAGTTTTTGCCGGGCTCGATCGCAGAAGGTTGGCAACGTGCGGTTTGCTCCCTTGGCCTGTTGCTCGGTGACCACTTCGTCTGCCTTGTGGCATGCATGAAGGGAAAGGTTAGCTCCCTTCGACCTCAGGTTAATGGAAAGCCATCTAAGCTTTAATGTATAGCCTGCAGTTTATACGCGTGAAATGACTTGTATACAAGCCAAATACAGAGTCTAAATACACTGACTTGAGACTGGTTGCTTTCTTTCGTATGGCATTTTGTTTCAATTTGTCTTTGTATTCGTGGAGTATAACTTATTTTCTTTTAACTGCAATCAAAGAGAGTAAGCCCTCGGCCACACTACGAGCAGTGCTTTGGGTCGGGCTGCTGGGTAGCGATAGACGAGCTTTGAGCTGTGAGTGGTGGGTGGCCACACCAAAAGCGGTGACAGCTTCTGGCTAGCTAGCGTACTGCTGGCTGTAAGCTCGGTGACCGCTGAGTGGCCACACTACAAGCTTCTAGGGGCTGGTTGTGTGCTAGCCTGCTGCTAGCTGTCGTTCACACAGTTGGTTTCAGAATGTCGGCGAGCAGGTATCTTCTGCTTCGTGATCTATCAGACCTATCGCCATTTCTACGACAAGCAATTCTTTTTTGATGGAAGACAGTACTGGGTCAATCCCATTAATGAACAAAGAAGTGTGTATGGGTGAATATCATCATTTGGTACCAGACCTCAAACAGGAGGGAGAAAGATTTCACTCCTGTTTTCAGGATGCTTCCAAACACTTTATCCCGATCCTACTGGATCTTGTTCAAATTGAATTACAAAACAAAAAACTGTCTTCAGACGACGAATATCAGCAGAGGAATGTTTTGTATAAACGCTGCTTAAGAACCTCCGACACTATTCAGACTTTGTTTTCACTTTTGTGACAGTCCTCTATTTTCATCGCTTCACGTCAGGTCTTACTTCATCTGACAGGTTTTTTTTTCAATGTCACAGCGAGTTTGAGAAGTACACAATCTGACTTCTCTGATGGGAAGAAAAAATTTTAGATTGTTTTTTCTGAACTGTTTTCGTCTCATTGAATTTGTGTTTGTTTTTTTTGTGGGTTTTTTTTTTTTTTTTTTTTGGGGGGGGGGGGTGTTGTTGTTGTTTTGATTTTAGTGTTTCGTTTTGTTTTGTTAGTTTTTGTTGTTGTTTTTAGCAACGTTATCGCGTGTGCATAAGAAATTGAAGACGTGGTGACAAAAATGGTAAGGCCACATACGTGAATGGTTTGGGTTTGTTTTTTTCATTTTGTGGGTTATGATATAATTGTTCGGCAAACAATAACTCTATCACAGAAATGAAGAAGAACGTCAGTGGTTTTATCATTGTAATAGTCTCCTGAGTCAGACTTAATAGTAATAACAACAACAACAACAACAACAATAATAATAATAATAATGTTTATTTGTATAGCGCCTATTCCACACAAAACATGCTCACCAGCGCTTTACATTTCGCAAAAAAATACACGATGAGAAGACAATAAACATTAAAGCTATACAAGTAATAAGACACACAAGAAACTATTAAAGTTTACACATTGACTTATGTCATAAAAAAAAAACCCAGATTTTTCATATGAATAAAGAGGCATACTGTGTTTATATACCCATGCGGTGTGTGCGTGCGTGCGTGTGTGTGTGTGTGTGTGTGTGTGCGTGTGTGTGTGTGTGTGTGTGTGTGTGTGTGCGTGCGTGTGCTATGTTTGCATGCATGTGTGTGTGTGTGTTTGTGCATGCAATAGTTGTACATAACAATTATAATCAATATTATGAATGACAATAAAAACACATCACAGAAAAATTGTAATCCATATACAGATAAAACATTATAACTTCAGTATTACAGCATTAACACCTTAACAATCAAAATTACCTCACAGATTTTAATCAATTCGCTTATCATATATCACAATTTACATTTTAAAAAAAGGTTAAGAAATTTCTTAAAGTCTTTCACTCCCTTTCCCACTCAATTTTTCCCCTAACTCCTCCTCAGCTATACACAAACATACAGTGACACATACACATGCTCATCATGCACACACACACACACGCACACGCACACACACACACCGCGCGCGCGCGCGCACACACACACACACACATACGCACGCACACACGCACACACATGCATGCACACACACACCTCGCTCTATAGGCCCTGATACAAAATACAATTATACAGGCAAGATAAATTAGTCTGATGACAAACTTGCAAACCTAGGCTCTTCAGGTTAGATGAGTTTGAAAGAGGTGGGTTTTCAGGTGCTGTTTGAAGGTTGAAAAACACTTAGCTTTTCTGAGAGACAATGGTAGAGAGTTCCATACATTTGGGCCAAAGACAAAGACTTTTTACCAAAGGTGTCTAGAGAGAAGCGAGGAACAGTCAGCAGTGAGGTATCAGAAGAGCGGAGCGTTCGAGAAGGTTTGAACTCTGCAGGAGGTTGGCAAGATAGGATGGCATGTTCTCATGACAGATACACTGAAAGCAGAGAAGGCAACTTTATATTGAATCCTAGCCTTTACTGGGAGCCATTTAAGTGTTCTAAGCAGAGATTTTGCACTCTCTCGCTTGGGCTTGTGGAGAACAAGGCGAGCCACATGGTTCTGTATCCGCTGAAGTTTATATAGTTGATTGTCATGGAGTCCTGCGAGTAGAGAGTCACAATAGTCCAGTCTAGATAGTATGAAAGAGACAGCAAGCTTGTTGGCAGCATCAGTGGAAAGAAACGAGCGAATCTTACCTATTCTGCGTAGCTGATAGTACAGAGTACGACACAACTGTTTGACATGAGCTTCCATAGACAGTGTTTCATCCAGTTAGAAGCCAAGATTTCTAACAGTTTGTGAGAAAGATACACACATATGAGCTCAGGAGGTTAGGGGAGAAATTGAGTGGGAAAGGGACTGAAATACTTTAAGAAATGTCTTAACCTTTTTTGTATGTAAATTGTAATATACGATAAGCGAATAGATTATAATCTGTGAGGTAATTTTGATTGTCAATGTGTTAATGCTGTAATACTGAAGTTATAATGTTTTTTCTGTATATGGATTAGAATTTTTCTGTGGTGTATTTTTATTGTCATTCATAATATTGATTATAATTTTTATGTACAACTATTGCATGCACAAACACATACACACACACGCATGCAAAACTGTCTTGGAAAATTGAAGTATATATATATATATATATATATTTATATATATATATATATATATATATATATATATATATATATGTATATGTATGTATATATAGGCATATATATATATATATGTATGTATATGTATATATATACTGTTTCATTTACATATGTATTTATCAAAAATCGTTTGTCATTACTTAACTTTATATCTACTTATGTATATTATCATATTATTATATATTTTAACTTGTTTTTAACCATTGTTTAAAAAAGTCATCTGATATGTGGTGGGGTTTTTTCTTGTCTTTCCATTAAATGTTTTTTCCCTTTTGATGTAAGAATTTATACAAAATTTCAGACCAAGCTCCAACTTCATTAATTCCTCAGTTGACTGCTAGCTTACTGGAAAATCCCCCAAGCTTCTCAATGGATTTTGCTTCGCACAGAGAGGGAGTGGGGTGGAGATGGGACGGGGAGGGGGAGAGAGCTTTCTTGGCGTTACAGAGGCCACAGACGAGGTGAGAGGGATGACAGGCACACACGAAAGACTGGCGTTACGAATTGATAATCTATTGTATCAATGGTGCCTTTCGCCTGATAAACGACAGGGTAAGTTATTTGATAAACGGTCATACTTCTGGATCTGTGCCTGTTTCATCTTGTCAGAGACGTGACATAAAGAGACCGGTAATCAAGGTATGGGCATGAAAAGAAGATAGGGACGATTACTGGGGATATCATGTATATAGAAGATGTCTGGAGCAAGATCTTCAACATCCATCGTGGAAAACATCGAGCGTCCGACTTTCGAGTCCTGAAGAAGTGTGACTTGCCAGGTATATAGTAAGTACTCGTCAAATATCAGCTCCTTCGGACATGTTGATCGTATGGAAGACAACAGCATGCCAAAGATGCTCCTGTATGGCTGGGAGGGCTGAAGCAAGAATTCAGTGATAAGTGAGGACCATAAGAGCGATAACATACTTTGAAGGGGGGGGGGGTTGTATATGCGCGCGCGCGGGCGTGTGTGTGTGTGTGTGTGTGTGTGTGTGTGCGTTTCAAAAACACGTGAACAAGATTTTCTCAGCTCTTTATTGATCGATTTTTACCAAGTTTTATTCGTTACTGTGGACTGTTGAGTTGTCACGAAAGCATTTTTTTTTTTTTTTGGTTGGAAGTCATGGCGCCAAGGTAAGATCAAGGTCGCATGGAAAAAAAAAAAGCAAGTGCCTAAAATCAGCACTTTTTGAAGATGTATAAACAACACTTTTGCGGAATTTTGACAATATCTGCATTCTGTTTTCACTGTTGTGACAGTGAACTATTTTTCTCGCTTCAAGTTTCAAATAAAGTCGTCATTCATTTGATGTTTGTACGAGATCACGGCAACCTTGAAAAGTACAAACTCTGAATCTTCTGTAATTATTCGTTTGAATAAAAAGGGAGATTATTAGGATGGTGTGACCGTTTATATCATCATCGTCTTCGTCTCCATGTGTTTTTGTTTGTTTTTGGTTTGTTGTTGTTGCTGTTGTTGTTGTTTTCTTTTTGCTAGCATCATCCTTGTCTTATATTGTCACTGTCTTCTGTTTTCAGTCTCTTCTTCCTCTTTTCTGCTTCTTCGTTCTTTTAATTTTCCCCCTCTGTTTCCTCTCCCCTCTTATTCTCTCTTTCATCCCTCTCCTCCTCTTCTTCCTGGTTGGCTACATGTCATGATTATGTTTGCCATCTTCGTCATTTTCTTTCTCTCTCGTCATTGTTATCAATAGCAGTAATGATAATAATAATAATAGTCATCATCATCGTCATATGTCTTGCCCCGTGGCGTTAGCGATCATGGCCCTCCACATTAATCTTTTTTTTGTGTGTGTCGCTGCAAGCACATCTCTTATCCTTTCTATCCCCACCCACTCTGCATTAAATATTTCACTGGGTGCAGTCCACTAGGCCACCCACCTTTCTTTTTTGAGAACACCATAAGGGCCAGTACAGAGCATATAAGGAGCAGGCAAAAGAACCAAGACCCTCCAGCATCAAACTCAGACCATGTCTTCACTTGCCTGCTATGGACGGACCTGCTTATTGCTCAGAGACGGCATTGGCCAATGACGTGTCTGCAATGGACGTGGACCTTCTCTTTCCTGAATCTTCGTTCGCAAAGCCAGGCCATGCTACTAACTTCTTTGAGACGTCCTAAGGGCTAATGTAAAGGAGACGAAAAGCATGCTACTATCATCTTTGAGACGTCCTAAGGGCTAATATAGAGGAAAAGAGCATGATATTGTCTTCTTTGAGACGTCCTAAGGGTTAATGTAGAGGAGAAGAAAAGCATGGTACTATTATCTTTGAGACATCCTAATGGCTAATATAGAGGAAAAGAGCATGCTACTATCATCTTTGAGACATCCTAAGGGCTAATATAGAGGAAAAGAGCATGCTACTATCATCTTTGAGACATCCTAAGGGCTAATATAGAGGAAAAGAGCATGCTACTATCATCTTTGAGACATCCTAAGGGCTAATATAGAGGAAAAGAGCATGCTACTATCATCTTTGAGACATCCTAAGGGCTAATATAGAGGAAAAGAGCATGCTACTATCATCTTTGAGACATCCTAAGGGCTAATATAGAGGAAAAGAGCATGCTACTATCATATTTGAGACATCCTAAGGGCTAATATAGAGGAAAAGAGCATGCTACTATCATCTTTGAGACATCCTAATGGCTAATATAGAGGAAAAGAGCATGCTACTATCATCTTTGAGACATCCTAAGGGCTAATATAGAGGAAAAGAGCATGCTACTATCATCTTTGAGACATCCTAAGGGCTAATATAGAGGAAAAGAGCATGCTACTATCATCTTTGAGACATCCTAAGGGCTAATATAGAGGAAAAGAGCATGCTACTATCATCTTTGAGACATCCTAAGGGCTAATATAGAGGAAAAGAGCATGCTACTATCATCTTTGAGACGTCCTAATGGCTAATATAGAGGAAAAGAGCATGCTACTATCATCTTTGAGACGTCCTAATGGCTAATATAGAGGAAAAGAGCATGCTACTATCATCTTTGAGACGTCCTAAGGGCTAATATAGAGGAGAAGAAAAGCATGGTACTATCATCTTTGAGACGTCCTAAGGGCTAATATAGAGGAGAAGAAAAGCATGGTACTATCATCTTTGAGACGTCCTAAGGGCTAATATATAGGAGAAGAAAAGCATGCTACTACCTTCTTTGAGACTTCATAGGGGCTAATACATAGGAGAAGAAAAGCATGCTATTATCTTCTTTGAGACGTCATAAGGGCTAATATATAGGAGGAGAAAAGCATGCTATTATCTTCTTTGAGACGTCATAAGGGCTAATATATAGGAGAAGAAAAGCATGCTATTATCTTCTTTGAGACGTCATAAGGGCTAATATATAGGACGGAGAAAAGCATGCTACTATCTTCTTTGAGACGTCTGAAGGGCTAATATAGAGGAGAACAAAAGCATGCTATTACCTTCTTTGAGACGTCATAAGGGCTATTATAGAGGAGAAAAGCATGCTACTACCTTCTTTGAGACGTCATAGGGGCTAATATAGAGGAGAAGAGCAGGCTGTTACCTTCTTTGAGACGTCAAAAGGGCTAATATAGAGGAGAAGAGCAGGCTGTTACCTTCTTTGAGACGTCAAAAGGGCTAATATAGAGGAGAAAAGCATGCTACTACCTTCTTTGAGACGTCATAAGGGCTAATATAGAGGCGAAGAGCAGGAGCAGGCTATTACCTTTTTTGAGACGTCAAAAGGGCTAATATAGAGGAGAAAAGCACGCTACTACCTTCTTTGAGACGTCATAAGGGCTAATATAGAGGAGAAAAGCATGCTACTATCTTCTTTGAGACGTCATAAGGGCTAATATAGAGAAGAAGTGGAGGCTATTACCTTCTTTGAGACGTCATAAGGGATAATGTAGAGGAGAAGAGTATGCTGCTACTTTCTTGAGACGTCATAAGGGCTAATGTAGAGGAGAAGAGCAGGCTATCACCTTCTTTGAGACGTCATAAGGGCTAATATAGAGGAGAAGAGCAGGCTATCACCTTCTTTGAGACGTAATAAGGGCTAATGTAGAGGAGAAGAGCAGGCTATCACCTTCTTTGAGACGTCATAAGGGCTAATGTAGAGGAGAAGAGCAGGCTATCACCTTCTTTGAGACGTCATAAGGGCTAATACAGAAGAGAAGAGCATGCTGCTACCTTCTTTGAAATAGCTAATATAGAGGAGAAGAATAGGATGGTACTATCTCCTTTTAAAACGTCATAAGGGCTAATATAGAGGAGAAAAGCATGCTACTATCTTCTTTGAGACGTCATAAGGGCTAACACAGAGAAGAAGAGCATGCTATTAGTTTCTTTGAGACGTCATAAGGGCTAATATAGAGGAGACGAGAATGCTACTACCTTCTTTGAGACACCGTAGGGGCTAATATAGAGGAGAAGAAAAACATACTACTATCTTCTTTGAGACGTCATAAGGGCTAATACAGAGAAGAAGAGCATGCTATTAGTTTCTTTGAGACGTCATAAGGGCTAATATAGAGGAGAAGAGCATGCTACTACCTTCCTTGAGACGTCATGATGGCTAATATAGAGGAGCAGAGCATGCTACTACCTTCTTTGAGATGTCATAAGGGCTAATATAGAGGAGAAGAATATCCTACCACCTTCTTTGAGACGTCATAAGGGCTAATAGAGAGGAGAAGAACAGCATGCTGCTATCTTCTTTGAGACGTCATGAGGGCTAATATAAAGGAGAAGAAAAGCATGCAAATATCTTCTTGAGACGCCATAACGGCTAATGTAGAGGAGAAGAAGAGCAGGCGGCAGAATCGAGACTTTTCAGCACTCAGCTTAGACCAGACCTTCACGTACAGTTGCTGTGAAATTGTTATTGTTGTTTAAAGCCCAGCCGACTGCGAAGAGCCATATCAGGGCTATAACCAGTTCAAAACATACACAATACTTCAACAGAAAAAAAAAGAAAGAAAATTAGCTACACTTATCAATGCATTCGCGCACATAATCAAAGGAGATGTCCCTGGCGTTGACCATTCTGCCCAATTTATAGTCGCTGTGAAAGGATCTGACTATCCCGCATAGGTCTCGTCAACCATCAACGAGTATAGTATGCATTTGATTTGATATTACAAGCGTGAGTAGTATCGCTTGTCATAGATATTTATGAACAACAGAATCATTACACGTAGATGAGGACGGTGACGATGCTGATGCTGATGGGGATGAACAAGCAATGTCTCTCTGTACGTGTTATTTTTTTACTTCAGTTATTAAGAAAAGAAAGCAAAGTTGGTATGGCCCTGTGACAAGATCCAGTCATGATGCTAAATCAATTTTCCAGGGAACTGTTGAGAGGGAGAGACGAAAGGGAAGAAAAAAAAGCCAGAAAACAATGGATCTAAAACACGATGAAATAGAAAAAGAAACCATTTGTAAAGACCCAGGCTTCGGTACATAACAGACAGAAAACTGGAGGAACATGGTGAACAGTTCTTTAGTCCAGTGCGCTAGTGACTTTTGACGGAGTTAAGGGAGAAGAAGAGGAAAAAGGACGAGAAGAAGAAAAAGAAGAAGGAGAGAAAGAAGAAGCAGTAGAAGAAGGAAAAGAAGAAGAAGAAAAAGAAGAAGGAGAGAAAGAAGAAGCAGTAGAAGAAGGAGAAGAAGAAAAAGAAAAAGAAGAAGGAGAGAAAGAAGAAGAAGAAGAAGCAGTAGAAGAAGGAGAAAAAGAAGGAGGAGAAGAAGAAGAAGAAAAAGAAGAAGAAGAAG
>JAPXFY010000018.1:43760931-43763431 GCA_030674185.1 Monoplex corrugatus | reverse complement strand
GGTGAGAGAAAGAAGAGGACTTGTTTTTAGGGGGAAAGTGATTTTTTTTAAATATATATGACAGCGTTCTTACCAACAAATGCTTATCAGTTAACATCAAGATGTGAGTTCTTGAATGTTACGTATAGAACCGATACTGTTGTACGGCTGTGAGGCGCGGACAGTCAACACGCAAAGTCAGATCAAAATTGAGGCAACCGAAATGTGGTTTTTAAGAAGAATGTTGAGAGTTCTATGGACAGCACAGAAAACAAACGAGACAATCTTGAAGGAGGCAGACACAAGAAAGTCACTAATAAAGAAGATTAGAAAAAGACAAGCAACATTTGTAGGCCATATTATGAGGAAAGGGGAATTAGAACACCTGGTCACAACAGGAAAGCTGTAGGGAAAGAACACCAGGTAGACCCAGGGAGAAAATATTGGACGGACTTACAGGGTGGCTGAGGACAGGTTGGGTGGGAGATGTACTTGCAGAGACAAGGGATTGATTCGTATGGAGGGCCATGATCGCCAACGCCATGCAGCAGGGCACATGATGATAATGATGATGATGAGTCCCACGGATGTACGGCATATAATTCATACAGAAGAAATTAGAAGAAGGAAAGAAAACAAAACGAAGAAAGAAATAAAGAAAGAACGGCACAAAACCAAGACTGAAACAAACATGGACCTATACAGAGAAATTAAAATTCTAGATGTGCATCCCCCCCCCCCCCCCCAAATCTCCGTAATGTTGTGTTCTTTTCCTATGAAAAGACAGAAAAAAAAGGTAGGGGAATGGGAGTGGGAGGATGGGGCAAAGGTGAGAGTTAGAAAGAAGAGGATTTTTTTTTCGGGGGAAAGTGATTTTTCAAAAATAATGACAGCGTTCTTATCAACAAATGTATATCAGTTAACATGAGGAAGAGCGTTCTTGAATGTTATGTACAGAACCGATAGTGTTGTATGGTTCTGAAGCGTGGACAGTCAACAAAGAAAGTCAGAACAAAATTGAGGCAACTGAAATGTGATTTCCAAGGAGAATGTTGAGAGTTCCATGACAGCAAAGAAAACAAACAAGACAATCTTTGAAGGGGGCAGACTTAAAGGAGATCACTAATAAAGAAGATTAGGAAAAGACAAGCAACATTTGTGGGACATTTTATGAGGAAAGGGGAATTAGAGCACCTGGTGACAACAGGAAAGCTGGAGGGAAAGAGAACACCAGGTAGACCCAGGGAGAAAATATTGGACGGACTTGCAGGGTGGCTGAGGACAGAGAGGGTGAGAGATGTACTTGCAGCGACAAGGGATAGATTCGTATAGATCGCGAACGCCATGCAGCAGGACACATGATGATGATGATGAAAGTGATTTTATTGTAACATAATGACAGACTGATCAAAATAAGTTCAGTAAAATGATTCACAGAAGTTGAAAATTGTCACACGTTGGTCTGGACGTCCACGTACCTGTAATACTTTTCCGATTTGTATTGTCATCCACATTTCATTTTAACTGCATACGTTCAAGTCTGGTTCAAATGTGACTTGTTGAAGAAATTTTAAAAAATGAAATATATATATGAAGTTTTATGATATGCTGAGGAACATGAGACTTCATTCTTATGTGCCACCATTTACTTTTGCATACTTTATCATTCACAGTCTAAACCTACTGAAATACTTAAGTGAATGAATGAACAAATGAATGAAATGAATGAGTGAGTGGTTAATTGACGAGCGATGACTGGTTGGTTGGCTGGTTAGTCGGTTGGTTGGTTTGGTTGGTAGGTTGGTTGATTGGTTGGTTGGTTGGTTGGTTGATGATTAATGTATTTGAGGGTTTCAGTCTAACCAGCTCTGAGTCAGTGCTATGGATGTTTTTCTTCCTATTTTGTTTGTTTATTTATTCGTTCGTTCGTTCGTTTGTTTGTACTTTCGTTCGTCGTTGTGTTCGTTGTTTGTGTTGTGTGTGTGTGTGTGTGTGTGTGTATGTGTGTGTTCTTTTGGTTGGTTGTTTTTTATATGTATATAGGCTATATTGATATAGGCTGTACCTGTTAATGCTGGTTATTGAATATCTTATGTCCTGAGTTCAGTCCCAACTGATAACATAACCACAGATCAGACAGCGGTCTGTCTCATTGTGCCATGTACACTGGTGATATACCAACTTAACGATATATTAAGATTCTGGCTTTAGCTCCGGTGCATAGGATATTGCATCCATGCTAGGGTAGTGTTTCGTATCATTTCTGTCAAGACTCTCGGGACAACACATGTGTACGGAACTACCCGATTGCTGCGAGGTCTTCTTAAAAAAATTCCATATATCTCGTGTATCAAAATGGTGAGTTCAGAGAAGTAGGCCCACCATCTTCCAAACGTCTCCCACCCACCCCCACCCCCATCATCCACCCCCACCTTTTTCTTTTTTTTTTTTCTTTTTTTTTTTTTTCGTTTCATTTTGATTTCTCTCGGTTGCGTGTATGTAGGTTGTTTTGCCCTACACT
>JAPXFY010000018.1:43748431-43750931 GCA_030674185.1 Monoplex corrugatus | reverse complement strand
TCAGGAGGAGGAGGACTGCAACGTCCACATCCTCCCGATGAGGTGGAGAGCGGATCAGTAGATACGAGACCACTAGAACTGGAAGAGTCCAAAGATGACGCTGTCTCGTACCCTGACTCTGGAGACGTCGCTCTGGTCTTCAAAGAGTTGGACCTGGTCAGACCGGAGGTACGGGAAGAGGCCTGAGAGGAGAGGACGTCACTGTTGCAGGTGGTGGTCCTGGATGACTCCCGCAGGCTGAGGTTCCGACACAGCTGGTGATACATGTTCTTCATATTGTGGGAAGACACTCGGCAGTCCTCGCACAGAAAGTGCTTGCGGCCTGAGATGACGAAGGAAGGGTTGGGACGACACGTGTCGTTCTTCTGTCCGCATTTTTCGCATTTCTCGTAGCGCCGGTGTTTGCTGCGGAGTTTGCTGCACACCTTGGACAACCAGCCCTTGTTGGTTTCCATGCTGACGTTTTCTTTGCCTTCAAGGTGACAGCAGTGAGAGTCAACGTAAACGGTGGTGACCGCTACCGTGTGGCCGGCTGTGCTGGGGGCAGCCAGTGGAGATTGGATCTTGGCGGATGTTTGGAAGTTCATTCCCAGTGGAAGGACATCACAGTGGTTCATGTTAATCGCGGATGTTGGCATTTGGAACACACACACACACTCGCTCTCGTCGAAACAAGAATACTTGGTCTGGTGCAGTTTTTAAGACACTCACGAAAATAGAATCACCTGACAGAAAGTGAACTGCACTTAATTTAAAAGAAAATGTCAACAGTCTAGTCTTGCCACTGTTACCGGGTCACACTCAAGACCACCATCACACACGATGTGACTGGTATGGCGAGAGGTGTGCAGACTGAAGCAGTGAGAGAGCAAGCAGGCCGCTTTAAAAGGTAGACAGACCCAGGTGGAGGAGAGGAGTGAGGTGGGTAGGTGTGTGTGTGTGGGGAAGGTGGGGGTGGGGGTCACACAAGATATGGAGGGGGCGTTAAGAACTACAAAACCGCAACCTCGCATACCACTGCACGTTATACGGCACGCCTGACTTCACACAGCACTCGGTGCCTTTTGTAGTGCCGCTAGCTGCCCGCGCCGTTCGCGCCCGCCACACACAAGGTAAGGTAAGGTAAGTAAGCAAGCCAGCAAAGAAGCGAGCAGCAGTGGACACCACCACACAAGCACAATGCCAGGCGGGCACCCGTTGCTGTTCTCGTGAGCTATTTCCGTCAGGGAAAGGGAGACTTACCACACGCCAAACAAGGGGACCTGCGTCTGGGTGGCTGGGAGGGCCAGAGGGCAGATCTATTTTCAGGCCGTGACCCCAGCCGGGTGACAAAGTTCAACTCGTTTAATCCTCTTCCCTGTAATCCAATTGTCCGGACAGTTTCCTTCCCGGAACGCCGAAAAAACAAGCAGCTTTTCAAAGTTCACACGACTTACAGCGGCTGTGTAGAATTCCTCACGGGACTGCCGTGGTGTGGTCTATCAAGTGCAGATTAGCCTAGAGGCGCCCACCCCTCCTCCGCCTTTGAAGACAGATCAACAACATCGTTAGGAGTTAGGCCACCATCAAAGCCTCTGAGGATGCTTTGCCTTTAAAGCCACTGATGTAATCCTATTTCAGTGGTTATGCTCATGGGAAATTAAGTTTCCTGGGGGGATAACACTAATAGGTATGGCTTTTGGCTGTGTTCACAAGCTGTTACAATAATAATCAGCACACACAAAACAGTATTTAATGAATAATATTTAGGTTTTCGCTGTTATAATCATCAGCACTCGTAAAACAGTATTTAACAGATGATATTCGGATTTTCACTGAATGATCAGCACACACAAAACAGTATTCAGTAAATAAGTATTCGGGTTTTCAGTCATTACGATCAGCACACACAAAACAGTATTCAATAAATAAGTATTCGGGTTTTCACTATCATAACGACCAGCACACACAAAACAGTATTCAGTAAATAAATATTCAGGTTTTCACTGTCATAACGACCAGCACACACAAACAGTATTCAATAAATAAATATTCAGGTTTTCACTGTCATAACGACCACACACACAAAACAGTATTCAATAAATAAATATTCAGGTTTTCACTGTCATAACGACCAGCAACACACAAAACAGTATTCAGTAAGCAAATATTCAGGTTTTCACTGTAATAACGATCAGCACAAATAACACAATAAATAAATGTTCAGGTATTCATTCTTTGGCAACAGAGAAAACACGGACAGCGTTTCACTAAACTGATTTTGATGCCCTCTGCCACGTCAGATCCAGCGACTGAAATGTCTGGACAATGTTATCCAGCTTTATTTACCACGATCAAAGCAGGAACTTACTGCTGTTCAATTCAGTTTGCTGGCTATCGATAACGTCATCCTAACATCATTTGTCAGTTTAGACGTGTATACAGTTTCTGCACTGCTAAGCTGGCTATCTGTGTGAACTGGGGTCTCAAACCCAGAGATAGTGTTGCTCTGCAAACTGTT
>JAPXFY010000018.1:43730931-43735931 GCA_030674185.1 Monoplex corrugatus | reverse complement strand
GCGCAAATGCACGATCACAAACAGACACCAAACAACGGATAATAACAAAAAGACTAAAACTTCCCTGCCGCCTCGTCCAGTGGATAAAAAGGGGACCAAATGGAATGCCAATGTGCCACTGTTTTAGTCTTTTTGTTATTATCCGTTGTTTGGTGTCTGTTTGTGATCGTGCATTCACGCTTGACAAAGGTCGGTTGGCCGGAAATTTGCGCTTGTCTTGTCTTGTTGTATTGAATACGCGTTCTTTTTGGTTTACTTGTTCTTCTGGTTCCAGAAATGCTGTTGCCCTCTCTCTCCGTTCAACAGGTGAATAAGGACGAACATATTGACACGTATATTAACGTATGTGTGTTATCTAAACTGAAAAACACTTTGTCTTAAATCTACATCTATGTTTATCATTATTTTTAGGGATTGCAGGGGTGGGGCGGGGAGGGGGACGCATTAGAGTTTTCTCCCTTGTTTGTTGTGTTTTGGGATTGTGCGTGTATATAAACCAGTTCGCTATGCTAAGACAAGTTGCTATTTGGAAGAAGGTGTGGTTTTGGGAAGGGCTCTGTGTGTGTTGTGTGTGTGTGTGAGTACGTGTGTGTGTGTGTGTGTGTGTGTGTGAGTAGTGTGTGTGATGTGTGTGTGAGTACGTGTGTGTGATGTGTGTGCGTGTGTGTGTTGTGGTGTGGTGTGTGTGTGTGTGTGTGTGTGTGTGTGTGTGTGTGTGTGTGTGTGTTTGTGTGTGTTGTGTTTCTCTCTCTCTTGTCTCTTCTCTCTTCTCTCTCTCTCTCTCTCTCTCTCTCTCTCTCTCTCTCTCTTCTCTCTCTCTCTCTCTCTCTCTCTCTCTCTCTCTCTCTCTCTCTCTCTCTCTGTGTGGCATGTGTGTGTGTGTTTCTGTGTGAATGTATTTCTGTGCATGTGTGAGTGTTTGTGTGTGTGTCTGTGTATTTGTGTGTCTGTGTGTGTATGCGCGCGCGCGTGTGTCTGTGTGTGTATGTGTGTGTTTGTGCGTGCGTGTTTGTGTGTGTATGTTTGTGCGTGTATTTGTGCGTGTGTGTGTGTGTGTGTGTTGTGTGTGTGTGTGTGGTGTGTGTGTGTGTGTGTGTGCGTGTACATTGAGTTTTTGTGTATACGCATATGTGTGCTTATGTATTTGGATATGCATTTGGATAAACGGGCATGCACCTACGACTGTGTTTGCGTGCGGGATCTGCGAGTGTGTGCGCATATCTGTGTGTGTGTGTGTGTTTGTGCGTGCGTGTGTGTGTGTGTGTGTGTATGTGCGTGTGTGTGTGTGCGTGTGTGTGTGATCATGTTTGTGGTGTGTGTGTGTGTGTGTGTGTGTGTTGTGTGTGTGTGTGTGTGTGTGTGTGGTGTGTGTGTATGCATGCGTGCATACATGTGACTTGTGTTTGAGTGCGTTTGTGCGCATGTTTTATTTTATATATCAACATTTTCTGATTGTTAGTGATACGAAGTATGCAGACTTCTTGACGATCTCGTTTGTTCTCACTTGAAGTTATTTTATTTCATTTGCAGCTTTTTCAAGGTCACAGTGACCCTGAAAAGTACAAATTAAAGCTACTCGGAACTACACAGGTATCAATGACTAAATTTTTAGGTAGAAGTGCGGGGGGTATTGGGGGTGGGGGATGGTGGCAATGTGTGCACCAACATAATTTTATGCATGTGCGTGTGTGTGAATACCATACGTATTTGTGCGTGCGTTTATCATATAGCATACGTGCGTGTGCATTTGCCCCGCGCGTGCACGTGTAGTGTGTACGTGCGTGCGTGTGTATGCATGTGTATGTACAGATATGTGTGGGTGTACCTGCATGCGTGCGTACGTGCGTTTTATTCGACATCTCATAATTGTTATCATTATGGATTCTGTGAGTATTTATAAAGGTTGACCGAGTTGGAGAAATCTACAGCTTTTTAAGAATACATGGGAAAGAGAGAGAGACAGAGAGACAAACAGTGAGAGGGGAAGGGAGAGAGAGGGGAGGAGGGAGAGAGAGTAAGAGAGAGAGAGAGAGAGACAGAGAAACAGAGATAGAGAAACATACAGGAGAGGAGAGAGAGAAGAAAGAAGAAAGAAGAGAGAGAGAGAGACGAGAGAGAGAGAGGCAGAGACAAAGAGACAGAGATAGAGAGACAAACAGAGAGCGGAGAGAGAAAGAAAGAAAGAGGGAGAGAGAAAAGAAACAGAGAGAGAGATGTGTGTGAGACAGACAGAGAGAGAGAAATAGAAAGAGAGAGAGAAAGAGAGAGAGAGAGTGAGAAAGAGAGAGAAAGAGCGTGAGACAGACATAGAGACAGAGAGACAGACAAAAGAGGGAGAGAAACAAAAAAAAGAGAGAGAGAAGGAGAGAGAGAGAGAGGGAGAGAAAGAAAGAAAGAGAGAGAAAGAACACAGAGACTGAGAGCTAAATCCAAACAGCACAAAGAGAGAAGGATTTTGATCTGGGGAAGGGAGGGAAGGGAAGAAAGAAAGGAAGAAGAAGGTGAAGCAACTGCACAAACATATTTTTTCTACGCGTGGACAACAAAAAGACTGTGAGAGCATTCCCACTCTCCTTCTAACGCTTAATAGCAGTGAGTGGACAATAATATTTGGAAAGGGGGAAGGGGAAGGAGAGTAGCTGACTGAAACGCACCCTTAGTATTAGACCTTAAAAACCTTACCTATGATTATCACTATGAGGTGCGTGGCTCGTGGACCGTGACAGAACTAAAAGGCCAAGCATGATTGATGGACGAGTCTGGTTGACCGAAATGACCGATCGCTTGATCATAACAAGTGTATTTTCGTGACGAGGTATTCTGTGTTGCTATGTCCAAGTCTAGTCTTAGGTAATTTTTTTTTTTTGTGTGGTTCTTTTTCGTTTTGGTCTAGCTAGATTGAAAGAAGATATTATGGGTGAAGCACGTACGATGGGATGGGGAAACACATGAAGATTATTTCTTGTTCTTGTGCTTACATTTCTGTTGCTAATAATTAGGTTAGGTATAGAAAAGAAGTAACTGAAGTTCGGTTTTTATTTTTTTCTTGGTTGGTTGGTTAATTGGTTGATTGGTTGGTTGTTGGTTGGTTGGTTGGTTGGTTGGTTGGTTGGTGTTGGCTGTGGCTGGCTGGCTGGCTGGCTGGTTGGTTTTTCTGGTTTTGTTTGTTTGTTTGCTTGCTTGTTTGTTTGTTTTTGTTTGCTTACTTGCTGGTTTGTTTGTTGAATGGTTGGTCGGTTGGGTGGTTGGTTGGTTAGTTGGTGGGGGGGGGGGTGGTTGGGGGGGGGGGGGGGGGGGGGGGGGGGGGGGGGGGTTGGTTGGTTGGTTGGTTGGTTGGTTGGTTGGTTGGTTGGTTTTGGTGGTTGTTGGTTGGTTGGTTGTTGGTTGGTTGGTTGGTTGGTTGTTGGTTGGTTGTAGGTTGGTTGGGATGTTGGTTGGTTGGTTGGTTGGTTGGTTGGTTGGTTGGTTGGTTGGTTGGTTGGTTTGGTTGGTTGGTTGGATGTTGGATGGTTGGTTGGTTGGTTGGTGATGGTTGGTTGGTTGGTTGGTGGGTGGGTTGGTTGGATGGTTGGATGGTGGTTGGTTGGTTGGTTGGTGAGTGGGTGGTTGGTTTTCATTCCTGTTTGTTATTTGTTCATTCCTTCGTTCCTTGGTTTCTTCATGTGTTTCACCCTCTCTTGGTCTTGTTTGCGTAATTCTTTCTTTCACTTCTTTTATTCTTTCATTCATTCATTCCTTTGTTTGTTGGTTTGTTCGTGTGTTTTCCCCTTTCTTCGTTTTTGTTTTGTTTTTCGTTTTTCCCGTTATTGTTGTTTTATTATTCTTTCTTTCTTTTTTCTAACTTACTTTCTAAGTTTTTTTTCTTTGTTCCTTCTGTCGTTGTTCCTTTCCATGTTTATTTTCCCCCCTCACATTACGGGCGTAATCTGAATGAAAGACGGGTATTTTACTTTCACATTTCAGGTTTCAAATTATGAATGGACATGATCAAGGCCACGGAAACCCCAAAGCACCATTTTTTTCCCAAGTATTTACACTCTTTTTTCTTTTTGCAAATTTCCAAAGCCCTAAACCACCGGAACTCAGAACAATGCTTACAGCGCGCGCTGTAGTCTTTTGTGTTGACCTGCAGCTCCGTCTTTAAAGGGCTCTCCACACAGGAAGGTCTCTGTTGTTGTCGAACTTAATCGGATTGTCTTCACGACAGGTGGTGGGGGGGACCTGAAGGTAGATTAATGGTAGCGTTACCTATACGACTAGTAAGAGATGATTGAGTGCGTGTGAATTTCGCAGAGATCTCGCACGCAAAACATTGCACTGGTTCCTCGTGCCTGCAAGGCTAAAATTAAAATACAAGTTTGCCAGATGAAAATAGTTGTTTTTTTTCAGTGTCATGACCCGCATTGATGATGATGATAATAATGATGATGATGATATCTATAAGGCACCAAATCTTGATGTACTAATCAAATCAAAGATGTACTCATCATTCACTTAAAGCATTCACTCATAATGACAGAAACTCAAGAGCACAAAGCACACGCACACAGGAAGGGGTACACAGGAAGGGGTACACAGGAAGGGGTACACAGGAAGGAGTACACTGGAAGGGGTACACAGGAAGGGGTACACAGGAAGGGGTACACAGGAAGGGTACACTGGAAGGGGTACACAGGAAGGGGTACACAGGACGGGGTACACAGGAAGGGGTACACTGGAAGGGGTACACAGGAAGGGGTACACAGGAAGGGGTACACAGAAGGGGTAACAGGAAGGGGTACACAGGAGGGGTACACAGGAAGGGGTACACTGGAAGGGGTACACAGGAAGGGGTACACAGGAAGGGGTACACATGAAGGGGTACACGGAAGGGGTACACTGGAAGGTACATAGGAAGGGGTACACAGGAAGGGGTACACGGAAGGGGTACACTGAAGGGGTACACAGGAAGGGGTACACAGGAAGGGGTACACTGGAAGGGGTACACAGGAAGGGATACA
>JAPXFY010000018.1:43720931-43723431 GCA_030674185.1 Monoplex corrugatus | reverse complement strand
CTGATTTTAAAGAAGTAACTTCCGATCAATTTTTGTCAGTTAAAATTTCAGAATCGTTGGTTCACAGTCCTGTTAATGCATTACTTTAAGTTTATGAAGTTTGTACTTTAGAGTTAAATTTTCCATACACATTGTTGATGTTAATTGTTAGTGTCAAGTTCTTGTTCCATTTTTCAATTTTCCCACCTACTTATGTCTATAACTTTGTCTCCTCTCTGCCCCAAATCCAACCCGCCCATCTCTCATCTCTCATACTCTTTTTTTTTTTTTTTCGTCTAATATCACTCATAGTGAAAAGACGTTAAATCAAAGAACGAACGAGTACGCAGACTGTGCAGTGTGCACAAAACAACGGTGCATGCACACATCAGAAAAAAATCTACTATTAAGAGAAAGTGATTTGTTTTAGTTTGGTTTGGTTTGTTTTGCTTTGCTTTGCTTTGCTTTGTTTTGTTTTGCTTCGCTTTACTTTGTTTTGCTTTGTTTTGTTTTGCTTTGTTTTTGCTCTGTTTTGTTTTGCTTTGTTTTACTTGGTTTTGCTTCGCTTTGCTTGGTTTTGTTTTGTTTTGTTTTGCTTTGCTTTGCTTTGCTTTGCTTTGCTTTGCTTTGCTTTGCTTCGCTTTGCTTTGCTTTGTTTTGCTTTGCTTTGCTTTGTTTTGCTTTGCTTTGCTTTGCTTGGCTTTGCTTTGTTTTGCTTTGTTTTGCTTTGCTTTCCTTTGCTTTGCTTTGTTTTGTTTCCCATTAGAAAATCCACATTTGTTCTTCTCGAGGACTCTGTGACCTTGTAGAACAACCATCAGAGAAATAAAAATTTCACGTGAAGCGAAGGACAGTCATAGTCTATCAAAGCAATGCAAGTAGAATGTAAATTTTTTCAGAAGTTCCTGAAAAAGGGCTTTTGACAGAAATTACTTATTAAGCGCTAGTTGTAGACACTTTTGTTGCCTGTATGACCTTGACGTTTAGCGCTATGACTATGTTCATTCGTCAGTCTTCAAAAATCAATGCCTTTGACTCAAATGTCATAAAGATCCAAGGACAAACAGCTGAGAAAGTCTTGCTAATACATTTTAGTCACACACACACACACACGCACACACACACACACACACACACACGCGCGCGCGCGCGCGCGCGCGCACACACACGCACACACACTCACATTCACACACACAACACACACATGCACACACAGACACACACACACACACAAACACACATGCTCACACACATACACACGTGCACTTACACACACAAACACGCACACGCATATAGTATATATATATGCACCCCACCCCCACTGATCCCTGCCACCGACATACACACACACACAACACACACACACACACACACACACACACACACACACACACACACATACACACACACACATACGCACATACACATATACACAAATACAAACACACACACATACACACACACAGACGCGCGCGCGCGCGCGCGCAAAAATTAACCCTCCCGCCAACAGACACACTTACACACACACACACACACACACACACACACACACACACACACACACACACCACACACACCCCTGGCACACACACACACACACTGGCACACACACTGGCACACACAGACAGATTCATGCATACACACACACAATTACAAACACACACTCACACAAATACAAACACACACACACATACACACACATACACACACATACACACATACTCACACATACACATATACTCACACATACACACACATACAGACATACACACACATACATACACACACATACATACACACAAACCACACACAAACAAAACACAACACAAACACAACACACATACAAACACACACACAACACACACACAGACACACCACACACAACAAACACACACACACACAAACACACAAACACAAACACACACTAACACAAACACACACACACAAACAAACACACACACACACAAACACAAACACACACTCACACACAAACACACACTCACACACACACACAACACACACACACACACACACACACAACACACACACAACACACACACACACACACGCTTTGCTTTGCTTGGCTTTGCTTTGTTTTGCTTTGTTTTGCTTTGCTTTCCTTTGCTTTGCTTTGTTTTGTTTCCCATTAGAAAATCCACATTTGTTCTTCTCGAGGACTCTGTGACCTTGTAGAACAACCATCAGAGAAATAAAAATTTCACGTGAAGCGAAGGACAGTCATAGTCTATCAAAGCAATGCAAGTAGAATGTAAATTTTTTCAGAAGTTCCTGAAAAAGGGCTTTTGACAGAAATTACTTATTAAGCGCTAGTTGTAGACACTTTTGTTGCCTGTATGACCTTGACGTTTAGCGCTATGACTATGTTCATTCGTCAGTCTTCAAAAATCAATGCCTTTGACTCAAATGTCATAAAGATCCAAGGACAAACAGCTGAGAAAGTCTTGCTAATACATTTTAGTCACACACACACACACACGCACACACACACACCACACACACA
>JAPXFY010000018.1:43695931-43710931 GCA_030674185.1 Monoplex corrugatus | reverse complement strand
CGTATGGAAGTTCGGCGGAATTTGTTTAACGTCTTTTTATCTGCTGAACTTGTTAACATAAAAAATCTATCATTTGTCTCCCATGATAACCTTCGAACTAACCAGCAGTTTCTACAGGACAATATTCACCCCACCGCCAGAGGAAGCAGCGTGATAGCGGGGAACCTGGGTAGACACATTCGGGATCTATTTTGGGAGACGCCTAGAAGACCAGGAGGATCACGACCTTCACGGCCACACGCCTCTAGATTCTCCCGAGGACCGTTCCCCTATTTTGACAGCTATGAACCGTGGTGGCTGTCATACAACATGTTTTGAATGAATAGTAGTAGATCTACAGTGACCAACGTTTCATGTCACAGGACTTTTTCCTCGTCATCTCTGACAGTTCTCTTGGTGAAAGTGTATAAACGCTAGGAATTAGTCAGTCAGGACTCAGACTATAATCTCTGTACATTTGAAGGCGTGTATACTATTATTTAATTTATTTATAATTTATTTCTGTTCTAGATCAAAAGTCTTATCTTGATTAGTAGGACTTCTTTTCTCCATAGTTTTACTCATTTTTTGTTTCTACCTTTACTTTGTAGTAAAAGTAATCATTCCCCCCCCCCCCCTCCCCATTTTCCTCGTACACAGAAAACCAAATATACGTGATTTTCAAACAAATCACCGTTAATTGAAAATAAGGGATTAGCCGACTATGAAAATCAATTTTTTACAGTGGAATTGTAGATCTATTTCCACCAATTCAGCATACCTGGAACATTTCCTTGCCTCAAATCAGTGTGAAGTCTTGATTCTGCAGTCGCTTAATGTTATACCAACCAAACTTCCCAATTTCCAAAATTACTATTATCCACCAGTGTATGCCTATGGGAATCCCGGGAAGAAAGTAGCCACTGCGATATACATACTTAAAGAGTTACAATATCACATATTTACTTCCCCAGTTTTAACGTCAACTGAAGACTTACACGCTTGTGCCGCTACAGTACAATTCAGTAATTCTTTTATCCTGAACGTTTTGTCAGTCTACCTGCCAACAGGTCCAAATGACCACAACACAGAATGGCTGCGCACGATTCCGGATCTGCTGCACGGTAAATGGCTAATAGGTGGAGACTTTAATTCCCACTCCCCGTTTTGGGAAAAAGATTGCTGTACTGTGACAAGCAATCGTTTAGTAGAAAATATAGTTGACAGTTCGCTTTACCTTTTGAATGATGGGAGTGTCACTAGAATTCCTGATATTTCCAAACATCGGGCAACAGCCATCGATCTGTCTTTAATCTCACCAGAATTAGTACCCTGCTGTACCTGGGACACTCACAGAGATACTTTAGGAAGTGATCACTTACCTATCCTCATAACACTAACTAACGAAAACATCAGGATGAAAGACAGCATTCCTGATATTATACCAAAATATAATTATACACGCGCTGATTGGTCCTTGTTTCAGACTGTTCTTTCTAATCGAGATTTCACACATTATGACAGTGAAAATGTAGACGTTATGTTTTCTAAATTCCAGGAGTCAGTTCTAGCTGCTGCAGACCTTTCCATCCCGAAACTCAAAACTTTTAAGTCTAATAACCGTTTGGGTAATGTTTGGTGGACGGAGGTATGTGAGCAAGCAGTTCAGTATAAAAAAGAGAAATACAAAATCTACATCAAAAGCAGGAAACCTGAAGATCATATGGAAATGAAAAAAGCTAACACCCAGTGTAATAAAATCATCGCTGAAGCAAAGAAAAATTACTGGGCATCATACTGCACAAAAGAAATTTCAGATTTCAAGGATTTCCATAAAGTATGGACAAAAATGAATCAAATGAAAAATGGAGCCAACTTACCTAGGTTTCCAATAATGATTGATACAAGTCACAAATTTCTTTCCGACATGGACAAAGCTGAAACTTTTGTGGAACTTTTTGCCCAAAATAGTAAAGTAGATGGTTTGACTCCTACCTGCAAACACTACAGGGAAATGGCAGCTAACAACCCTATCTACACTGATCCAATACCTCAAAATGATCTCTGGTTTAATTCTCCAATCACCTTAGAAGAGTTAAAAAACACTATCTTGTCTCTGCGCAACAAAAGGAGTTCGGTAGGTGTTGATGCAGTTTCAACTGAAATGATTAAACATCTTCCAGAAAACTATATTATTTTTTTACACAAAATTTTTCAGAAATGCTGGGCTGGTGGAACTATACCACAATTATGGCAAACGTCTGTTGTTATACCAGTATTAAAAGCAGGAAAGCCTAAAAACAATAAAAACAGTTACAGACCTATTGCTTTAACGTCCCATACGAGCAAACTATTGGAAAAATTGGTATTAACCAGACTTGTACATTACTGTGATAAAAATAACGTTATTCCAGTAAATCAGGCTGGTTTTAGAAAAGGGAGATCTACAGTTGAGCACCTGGTTAAACTTACCACTCACATCAAGAAAGAGTTTGCCCGCAGAAAAAGTCTTTTAGCTACATTTTTTGATGTGAAAAAAGCTTACGATCAAGTTTGGCATACGCGTTTATTGTACAAGCTGAAATCTATTGGTTTATCTGGCAATATGTATGATTACATTAAGTCTTTTTTAGCCAATAGAACTATTCAGGCAAGAGTGGGAACTAGTTATTCTACTTCACGACATCTTGATATGGGAATTCCACAAGGTTCAGTGATAGCACCGCTTTTATTTAATATCCTTATACAGGATCTTCCTAAAGCACTCTCAAATCGTGTTGTTTTGGCACAGTATGCTGATGATATATGTATTTGGATGAATATTACTTTAAAAAAGACAACTCCACAGAGAGCACAGAATTACATTAGGAAATTGTATCAATCTGATCTTGATAATCTTGGAAACTATATGTTAGAAAATGGTCTGTCGTTGTCAGCGGAAAAAACTAACATGATGCTATTTAATTCTGGTGGTACTTTAAGTAACTTGCCTACTTTCAGATTGCTTGGTGAAGTGTTACATTACAAACAGGTTGTAAAATTTCTGGGAGTCTTTATGACATCGAAATTAAACTGGAATGTCCATTTTGATTATATTTCAACAAAAGCAAGAAAAGCCCTAAATTTTCTAAAGATAATAAGCCGATTACCTTGGGGAATGGATACGAACATACTAATTCATCTGTCAACAGCACTTGTACGATCTAAATTATCCTATGCGCAAGAAGTGTTTTTCAGTGCACCAAAATATTTATTAAAGAAGATACAAAGCTTAGACTGCAAAAGTATTAAAATTGCTCTAGGTGTCCCTACTCATGCCTCTAATCTGGAAACGTACAAAGTTGCTGGAATTCTGCCTCTGAACAACTATCGTGAGCTAGCGACAGCAAAATTTGCAGTTAGAACTACTTCACAAACGGACAATTTTGTGAGTAAGGAAATTAAAATCAGGTCTGATGTTGACTTTCCAAAGCGAGCAAAAAGCATTTCATCACAAATGACTGTTTCAACTTACATATCTGACTTGGTCAAACAGTCTAACATAAATATGGATGAAATAGCTGAGACACCATCAACAACGCCTATCCCTACATGTGAAATGCAAAAAGCCTCTTTTGATATTGATTATACAGACGCTAAGAAATCTGAAAACGTCAACATTTCGATATCCACAGCAAGAGAACACATCGATGAAAAATACCGTACCCACCTTCACATTTTTACCGATGGATCAGTCTTAGAAAATAAATGTGCTGGAGCAGCTTTTTATGTTCCAAAATTTAAGATAAAAAAGTCATTTTTCGTTGGGGCAAACTTATCGATCTTTACAGCGGAATTAGTCGCTATTAATCAAGCATTGCATTATCTAGTAAATCTTAAAACCATGTCTTTCAAAGTAGTTCTCTTTGTTGACTCAAAATCTGTATTATATGCCTTACGGTCTTTTAATGCCGACACAAGACCTGATTTAATTACTGAGGCAAATCATCTTATACATCGTTTAAGGGTCAAAGGTACAGATATCAGTTTATGCTGGGTGCCTTCTCATGTTGGTCTTCACGGCAACGAAGTAGTTGACAGAGCAGCTAAGCAAGGCGCCCAGAATGCTGATAATGCTATAGAATTACATGTTCATACCTCCGTAAAAGAAGCTTGCAACTTGCTCGAATCAGCCTCATGGACTCGATTTCTTGAACATTCAGATGAACAGTTTGTGTCACAACAAATGATAAAACTTACCGTTCAAAATGTATGTAAAAAATTGCAGTATTCTTCTATGTATCATTTGAGATCGATTGTTGCTGTTTGTTTTCGTATTCAGCTAAACGCATTGAGAACAAAATATTGTAAAAATGTCAAGTGTATTTGCGGCGAACAGTTCACACTGTTTCACTGTTTATTCTACTGCAAAATGCTACTTTCTTTTTTACCGAAAATGTTTACTCAAGAAAAGTATTCTGAAAATCATTTCCAGAAAATTACATCAGATCAAACGTTGTTAGTTAGAATTTCAGAATCATTAGTTCACAGTCCTGTTAATGCATTACTTTAACTTTATTCGGTTTGTATTTTAGTGTTACAATTTCCCTTCACGTTATTGAAGTTAATTGTTAGTGTTAAGTTCTCGTTCCATTTTACTGTTCCCCCACCTGCTAATGTCTTTTTCCTCTGTCTTCCCTCTGCCCAAATCCAACCCGTCCAACTATCGTTCTACATTTTATTTTGTTCACTTTTTTTTTATTTTTTTTTTTTTTAATAATTTCCCCTCCCCCCCTCCCCGTCTAATATCACTTATAGTGAAAAGACGTTAAATTAAAGAACGAACGAACACACACACACACACACACACACGCACACAAAACTGTATCTGAATCAAACCGGGAGGTACACTAAGGAGGACCTGGATGGATGCCGTGAAAGAGACCTTGATGGCACACGGTATTACATTTGTCTTCTGTTCAGACCTTCCAGCTTATTGCTGATCATCACTTCTTTCTCTCCGCGACGCTCATGATGGGACGAAGAAGAAAAAGAAAGAAGATTACTGGGTTATCACATCTGAAAAAGAAAGAAAACAAGAAGAGAATATGGAGAGAGAGACAGGCAGGCAGACAGACAGAGACAGAGAGAGGGAGACAGGCAGGCAGGCAGACAGACAGAAAAGACAGAGACAGAGACAAAAAGAATGAGAGGACAGAGAGAGGGACAGACAGAGAAAGAAGGAGAGACAGACAGACAGACAGAAAAGAGAGAAGACAGAGACAGAGCAAGACTGAGAGAGGGAAAGACAGACAGAGATAGAGAGACAGACAGAAACAGAGAGACAGAGAGATCGAGAAGAACAGAGAGATACAGGTAAATAACTAGATAGATGGAGAGAAAGAGATCGAGCGAGAGAGAGAGAGAGTGAGAGAGAGAGCGAGCGCACAGAGAGACAGAGAGAGAGAGCGAAAGAGAGAGAAAGAAAAAGAAAGAGAGAGAGAGAGAGCGTAAGAGATAGAGAAAGAGAGACAGAGAGAGAGAAAGAGAGAGAAGTAAACAGAAACAGAGAAACAAACAGAGAAAGAACGGGAGAGTGAAGGTTAGGGCAGATTAGTAATGTCAGTTAATCAGTGAATCATGTCAAGGACTCCCAAACCCCTGTGACATACACATGCCTCACTCCAGACCGCTTTTTCGCAAAGTAGCTGAGGTGTACATGTAGACAGCAATAAGGACACTAAGGTCAGTACTAACCAACACGACAGTGAAACACTTGTATCAGTTTTAAGTTCACAGAGGATAGAGCTGGCTTTCTACCCACCTCCACCCACCCTTCCCAAAATAGCTTACGGGTACGTGTTCAAGATTAAACGGCTGACCCCATGACCGGCATACATTATCGTAAGGGATGACCCATATATGTGTTATACCCGTATCTATAATTATTTATATCTGTATCCATATCTGTATCTACATCTGTATTCATATCTGTAATTGTATATATCTTTATCAATATCTATAGCTATAGCTTTATCTATGTCTATATCTATTACAGATAGATAGAGAGAGAGAGAGAGAAAAAAGAGAAAGAGAGAGAGGTAGATAGATAGATATTTAGATATATAGATAGATAGATAGATAGATAGATAGATAGATAGATAGATAGATAGATAGATAGGTAGATAGATAGATAGATAATGTGTGTGTGCGCGAGCGCGTTTGTGAGATATATATATATATATATATATATATATATATATATACATGTATATATGTATGTGTATATATATACATGTGTGTGTGTGTGTACGTATGTGTATATCTAGGTCCTGTTTGTTTGAATGAACATATATATATATATATATATATATATATATGTGTGTGTGTGTGTGTGTGTGTGTGTGTGTGTGTGTGTGTGTGTGTGTGTGTGTGTGTGTGTGTGTGTGTGTGTGTGTGTGTATGTATACGGCAGACTTCCCTAATAGTTTATTTTCCCACTAAGTTTTTTTTTTAAATTATTCTTCATTGTCTTTGTACACACTTGACAAAGGCCAGTTCGCCGAAAATTTGTGCTTTTGTTGGTATATAAACACGCGTTTTGATCCTATTTATTGTGCTTGTCTGGTTCCAGCGGCGTACAATTGACTATAACTCCTGGAGAGCAAATGCAGATAGGTATCTCTTTATAAAATGATTTATGATGGAAAGCTGTGCCGCTTCGACAAACACAAAGCATTTACAGCAGGGTGGGAATAAATGATAAGATGGTCAGAGACATGAATGAATGAATATCTAGATGAATAGATTGACAGATAAATAAGCTGACAAAGATCTATATATGTACTCTCAATGATCTGGTTATTCGTCAAGTGCGAACTTGCTACCAAGCATGTGGGGTTTTGTTTGGTTGGTCAGTTGGTTGGTTTGTTGGTTGGTTGGTTGATTGGTTGGTTGGTTGCTTGCTTGCTTGCTTGCTTGCTTGCTTGGTTGGTTGCTTCGTTGGTTGCTTCGTTGGTTGGTTGCTTTGTTGGTTGGTTGCTTCGTTGGTTGGTTGGTTGCTTGCTTCTTTGTTTGCTTCCTTGGTTGCCTGCTTGTTTCGTTGGTTGGTTCGTTGCTTGCTTGCTTGCTTCGTTGGATGGTTGGTTGGTGGTTGGTTGATTGGTTGGTTGGTTGGTTGGTTGGTTGGTCGGTTGGTTGGTTTGCTTGCTTGTTTGTTTGTTCTTCAATTTTTTTTTCGGATGCGTGTATATACGTTGTTTCGCCATACTGTGCAGGGGTTTGTTGCTGCACAGTGTGCATACCACATCTTTAGAGGGCATGCATGGCATTTTCTTTATTCTGTTAGTAAACCATCATAAACTGATATCACTTACATAATTTTTTACGTGCATATTTGATATTTTGCATACACGCAGAGGGCTTAGGCACTGGCAGATCATCACACATTTGACCTGAGAAATCGGAAAAAAATCACCACCTTTTACCCACCAGGTGGCAGGTATTCAGGGAGAATCGAACTCAGGCCTTCCTTTCGGAAATAGGACGCCTTACCCACCTAGTTAACGCACCTGTTGACAAAGATTTTTGTCTGTATTCTACACTATCTGGTTGTGTATTCTAACACGTCAAACACGAAATGTGACCCAGAAAATGTAATATTACTTCACTATCAGTCCAAGCATAAGTCTATTGGTATACATTTCAATGTGGGTTTAAATCCTGATTATCAGTAACACAACGGGCATTTTCTTTTGAAGACATTTCATAAGTCCAGTTTGATTCCGACATATTTGGAGTAAATTAGCGCGATATAATTTTCACACAAGCTTACTCGATGTTGGAGACAATTCAAACTTTCAAAATATTGACCGAGCCACTTTCACAGTGGCATATGATTTTCTGTGCTATGGAGAAGTCTGTTTGGTCACAGATACTTATAGTAGCATAGATTGGCAACTCAGCGAGCTACGGGCCTATTTGCTTCAGCATCGATTTGTACTTGTCTTGTTGACTTAACATCTTTATACCACAAAATAATGTTCAAACAAGATAATGACCAGTTCCTTGCTAACATAACTTCTGTTTTGTTTGTTTGTTTGTTTGTGTGTGTGTGTTGTTGTTGCAGGTGTTGTTGTTGTTGTTGTCGTCGTCGTTGTTGTTGTTGGTGATATCTATGGAAACAAGATAATGATAGTTGCTTGCTAATATAACTTCTTCTGTTGTGTTTGTTTGTGTGTGTGTGTGTTGCGTGGTGTTGTGTGTGTGTGTGTGTGGGGCGCGCGCGCGCGTGTGTGTGTTTGGTTTTATTTTGTTGTTGTTGTGTCGTCGTCATCGTCGTCGTCGTTGTTGTTGTTGTTGGTGGGGTATCTGTTACAAATCGTTCTTGCATAATGTTATTTTTCAAACTGAGTTGGACTCATCGCCCATTTCACAATCAGAATTTCTAGTGGAGCAGAGAAAACTCAAAGTTAACAAGAAACACCACCAGGGTGCTGAATGGGACCCACAACACCAATGCCTCACAACCCTCCTCACAACCCTCCCAAGCTCCCGACGCCACTCGATAGTCATTTCGTCAAGCAAAAGGAAGGGGGGGGGGGGCTGTCTATGCATTGTACGACCCATTCGGAACCCAGTCAGTTATCTTGTTTACAAACCGAATGGCAAGGTAGGGAGATGACAAACCCCGGGACATAGCCACACAACGCGCACCAACCAGGTCCAGGCCAGCCTCTGGACCAAGAGAGAATGGAAGACCCATCTCTCGCCCCAGTCTGGATCTTCATCACTCTTTTTGAGAACTCAGACTTATAAGGAGAGCTGACTACGTTCCACTGTGCCGTTGATAAATTTATATCATTGGTGGATGTGCATGCTGAGTATTTTTTTGTGTTTCCCTAAGCCATCCACTGGTATGACATACGGAACTTTAAGATGCACATCTCTCATATTCTGCATGCGTATACTCACGAATATACCCGATAATGTTAAACGGTTGTGAGGCGTGGACAGTCAACACGCAAAGCCAGAACAAGATTGAGGTAGCCGAAATGTGGTCTCTAAGAAGAATGTTGAGAGTTTCATGGACAGCAAGGAAAACAAACGAAACAGTCTTGATGGAGGCAGACACAAGTCGATCATTGATAAGGAAGATTAGGAAAAGACAAGCAACATTTATAGGCCATTTTATGAGGCGAGAGAAATTAGAGCACCTGGTCACAACAGGAAAGCTGGAGTGAAAGAGAACACCAGGTAGACCCAGGGAGAAAATATTGGACGGACTTGCAGGGTAGCTGAGGACAGAGAGTGTTGGAGATGTGCTTGCGGCGACAAGGGATAGATGCATATGGAGGGTCATGATCGCCAACGCCATGCGGCAGGGCACATGATGATGATGATGATGATGATGGTGATGATGACGACGACGACGACGACGACGACGATGATGATGATGGTGATGATGATGATGATGATGATACCCATGAAGGGGGTTAAACACTGGCAGGTTTGCACACATGTTAACCTGGGAGATGGGAAAATCTTCATCTTTTACCCATCAGACTTAAGTATTTAGATCACAGATGTGGTTAGCGAAAAAACCATGACCCCAAACGCACCAATTGCTATGACAACGTTCTACAAGCAGGAGGGAAACAGGTCTGGCCCGAAAGGGCTATGACAACCAGCACATTGCCAAAGGGTCTTCTGGATGGAGCAGTCGACTGGGAGTGTACAGCAGACCTCCCAGAGTGGAGAAATTACCCAGATGTCATCAGCAAGACAGGCATGAGACCAGACATCGCTCTCCACTCTGACTCCTCGAAACAAGTGATTCTGATAGAACTCACTGTGCCATACGAAAGCAGAATGGAAGAAGCACATATCTACAAGACCGAAAAATACGCCGGTCTTGCCAGCACCCTGAAGAAAGCAGGTCTGCGGGTCAAAATCTTCGCCATAGAGGTCGGGGCAAGAGGGTTTGTGGGCACCTCCGCTTATGATCTCATGAAACAACTCGCCATTTCTGGGAAGAAGAGGACTAGAGCCCTTAAAGCGATGGCAGAGGCAGCAGAAAGGAGCTCAAGCTGGATCTGGGCAAGGAGGAACGAAAAAAGTGAACTTCATAAGGATTAAATTCCCTACAGATGATGTGTGCCCCGTTAGCACATTGGTAAAACCGCGTACCGCAGTTCTGAAGCGCAGAATCGCCCAGGTTCGATCCCCGGCGTGGGAAAAAAAAAAAAAAAAAAAATAGACAACAGCAGAAGGGCATCCAGGAGTCATGACCTGGATGTGGCCCGGCCCCCCGAGAGTGTAAGGAATTCAGGGCCGAAACACTTGTCTAAAGGGGGTTACTTCTCTGAAGACCTTCTGTTGTCTAGCTCTCCCTAGAGTTTCTTTCTACTTTAGACAGGATGGAACCCAGGACTTTCTGATTGTAAGCTTTCTGATTGTAAGTCCAACGTTCACCCACTTGACTACCATACTATGGTTTGCCTGAGGTCCATCATCATCGTCGTCGTCATTATCATCATCGTCGTCGTCATCATCGTCATCGTCGTCATCATCATCATCGTCGTCATCATCGTCATTATCATGATTATCATCATCGTCGTCGTCGTCGTCATCATCATCATCATCATGTGTGCCTTGCCGTATGGCGTTGGCGATCATGGCCCTCCATACGAATCTATCTTTTGTCACTACAAGTATATCTCCTGCCCTTTCCGTCCTCATCGACTCCACAAAACTGTCCTTTTTTTTTTTATCTGGGTCTACCTGGTGCTCTTTTCCCCCTCCGGCCTTCCCGTTGTAACTTGGTGCTCAAATTTCTCATGCCTCATAAAATGTCCTATAAATGTTGCTTGTCTTTTCCGAATCATCTAAGGCTCACACATTCCATGCAAGCATCTGCTCCCAACTTGGTATAATTGTCCAGGATTTCAATCAGTCTTTGGGTACGTAGCACCCGCCGACGAATAAATCATCCCTAGAGCACATTTTGGACTGGGACCAAATTTCTGCCTTATCACACAGCCGTGTACTTCACGTGCTAATAACGCCCGGAACATAGACTCCTCTCAAATAGCCGCCGGGGACAAATCGATTGCTAATTTATCTCACGGGTACCCAATTATTACTTTCCCTCAAAGGCGTTGGCTCCATGGCCATGCAAACATTGTCGGAGGTGTAATTCCAAAGGGGGGAAACCCGTTCCCGTCGCTATGTTTCCCGCCTTAAGTCTGATCCACCGCCATGGCTGTCTTACAGTGTGTGTGTACATTAGGTCTGATGGTGTGGACACAGTCGTCAGCAAATGTTGTCATACGCAAAGTTCAAGTGCAGGGCGTCGTTTAATCAGGTAGAATTAGGATTATAAATGCCGATGAGTTTGACAAAGTTTTGACTCCCACGAAACAAGATGGTCAAGCCATTCTGACAATCTGTATTTTTATACCCCCCAAAATGCAGATTTTGTATCTTTTTAATGTTGCTGTGACATTTTAACCCTTTGGCTCCCGCACCCTGTCTGCCAGCATCCTTCATTGTCAACTATGCTAGCAAAAACACGAAAAAGGAATACGAACGCTTATTTAATACAACCAAACAAGACAGGTGCAAATTTTCGGCCAACTGGCCCTTGTCAAGAGTAAGATCACAAACGAACAAACAAACACCTGATACAAAAATCAGGAGAAAAAGACTGAAACTTTCCTGCTGCTCCATCCAGTGTGAGACTGGAAGTTTCAGTCTTTTTCTCCTGATATTTGTATTTAGTGTTTGTTTGTGGTCTTACGCTTGACAAAGGCCAGTTGACCGAAAAATTTGAGCCTGTCTTGTCTGGTTGTATTAAATACGCGTTCTTATTCCTTTTTCGTGTTTTTTCTGGTTCCCGTTTGCTTGAACACAGGCAGTCACACTTATTTTGGATTTCATGCCAGCCAAGCAAAAACTTTAACCCTTTGCCTCCCTCACCCTATCCACCGGCTTCCTGTAGGAAGCTGGTGTCAAAGGGTTAAGATAAATGAGATGAAATAAAATTTGACGTGAAGCGAAAACAATGGTAGACTATCGCAACAGTCAAAACAGCATCGTCGGAAGTTCAAATGTGAAAAGTGCTGTACACACACCTACATCAGAAAAGTGTTGATTTTCGGCACCGTTTTGACTTCTACATGTGTATGCCTTCGTGACTCCTTGGCATCTCACACCCTTTTAGTCTATATTTGATAAAGATCAGTCCAAAAACCGCTGAGAAAGTCTTGCTAACACATTCCTGTCACACACACACACACACACACACACACACACACACACACACAACACACACACACACACACACACACACACACACGCGCGCGCGCGCGCGCGCGCACACACACATACACACAATATACACACACAACAACAACAAAAACAACAACAACAGCAACAAACACACACTCTCTTTTCTCTCTCTCTCTCTCTTTCTCTCTCTCTCTCTCTCACACACACACACACACACACACACGCACACACACACACGCGCGCACACACACACACACACACACACAACAACAGCAACAAACACACACTCTCTCTCTTTCTCTCTCTCTCTCTCACGCATGCACACACACACGCACACACACACACACAATACACAACAACAACAACAACAACAAACGCATACACTCTCTCTTTCTCTCTTTCTCTCTCTCTCTCTCTCTCTCTCTCTCACACACACACACACACACACACACACACTCTCTCTCTCTCTCTCTCTCACACACACACACACACACACACACAAGCACACAAGCATACACACACACTAAAGAGAGAGAGAGACAGACAGACAGACAGAGACACCGAAAGACACAGAGAGAGGAGCAGACACAGACACAGCTCTCTTTGGTCGATATGAAGCAACCCCCTCCCCCACCCCCTTTTCTTTCTTTCATTTTTAATGGGGAGATTGAAAAGTTGTGAAATGGTCAAGATCCGACTTAGTAAACGATAGGTTCAGAGTTCTGAAATCCGGATGACTTTTTTTTTTTATTACACTTCGTGCGATCAGTAGAGTTGTTTTGAATTTGAGTTCTAATTCACACTGACTGCCCGCATTCTGGTAAACAGACACCAGAAAAACGCAAAAATAAAATCACAACGCGAGTTCGATCTAACGAAACAATATAAGCGCAAATTGGCCGAAATTTTGCTTGTGCTCCTTCTCTCTCTCTCTCTCATCTCTCTCTCTCTCTCTCTCTCTCCTCTCTCTCTCTCTCTCTCTCTCTCTCTCTCTCTCTCTCTCTCTCTCTCTCTCTGTGCGTATGTGTGTGTGCATGTGTGTGTGTGTGTGGTGTGGTTTGTGTGTGTGTGTGTGTGTGTGTTGTGTGTGTTGGGTGTGTGTGTGTGTGTGTGTGTGTGTGTGTGTGTGTGTGTGCGTGCGTGTGTGTGTGTGTGTGTGTGCGCGTGTGTATTAAATACGCCTTCGGGTTACATTTTGAGTTTGGGTTTTTTTCTGCTTCGAGTTCGGGTTGTCCGAGTTTTCCATGATCTGCTAGACATTGAGTGTTGATAGATATGGATGTAAACACCACAGGGTTTCGTCCTCGCTCTGTTCATTGACAACCAAAGCAAGCCAACGCTCGGTCCCATCAATGAAGTAAGGCCCGCAACCGAAACACGTTTAATTAAAGTAATTCCCCCCACGACAATCGGCATACAACTCTTGACACCCAGTTTTTATCAGGACCGGAAACTGCGGGACTATTAATCTCAGAATGATCGAAAGAAATTGAACGGAGCACTTTTGTGCTGCGAGCTTAAGAAGGCTTAGTACGCCATTTGTCCCATCTTCCCGTCTGTTTCCTGCTGCTTAGCAACCGATCAAATATACGTCACTTTCTCTTTGATACGTATTTTCTGTTTGGCGTCATTCGACGATTATGCGTCTGTTGACTGAAAAATTGGAACGTGATAAATTGAAGACTTTTTCCACCACGTCAATTTGATAAAATGTGATAGAAGTCTTAATTAGCTGGCCAGAGTTTTTTGTTTGTTTTTTTTAAGATTTAGGGAAGGGAGAGGGATAGGATTAGTAAGAATTGTCGAAAGGATTTTTCGGCTTGGTGATATGCAAGAACTACGCCATATCGATTTGGATTTCTGTGCGAAAGGGGATAATGATTTTCTGACTTGTGTTGAAAGTTTGAAAGACGCATAGCGTTTTGACTTGATCTATTGTGAATTAAACTGAGCGACCAGACTGTTGTAACGTAAAGAACTGATAAGAATGATCACAGGGTTTTCCTCGTAGCTGATTTAATGTTAAAGATTTATAATGTGGGCGATGTAGTTCTGATTTTCCACTTTCTTTATGTATATGTATATGTGTATGTATATGTATATATATGTATGTATGTATATATATGTATATACATATACACATGTATGTGTGTATGCCTATATGTGTGTAGATAGACAGATTGATTGATTGATTGATATATAGATGATGGATAGATAGACAGATGGATGGATGGATGGATGGATGGACGGATGGATGGATACATAGACAGACAGACAGACAGATAGATAGATAGATAGATAGATAGATAGATAGATAGATAGATAGAGAGTAACGACCAAAGAGAAGACACTATATGCCAAAAATAACACACAACGACCAAAAAGAAGACACAACGACCAAAAAGAAGACACAACGACCAAAAAGAAGACACAACGACCAAAAAGAAGACACAATAACCAAAAAGAAGACACAATAACCAAAAAGAAGACACAATAACCAAAAATAACACACAATAACCAAAAATAACACACAATAACCAAAAAAAGACACAACGACCAAAAAGAAGACACAACAACCAAAAAGAAGACACAACAACCAAAAAGAAGACACAACAACCAAAAAGAAGACACAACGACCAAAAAGAACACATTTTGACCAAAAGAAGACACAACGACCAAAAAGAACACATTTTGACCAAAAAGAAGACACAACGACCAAAAAGAACACATTTTGACCAAAAAGAAGACACA
>JAPXFY010000018.1:43678431-43690931 GCA_030674185.1 Monoplex corrugatus | reverse complement strand
TTAGAGAATCTAGTAGACCATCAGATCATTATAATTAACCTGCTATACGCTCTGCATCCGCTTTCTGGAAAGCTTGGATGTTCACAGAACAACAGGCTGCAGGAATGCCAGGATTGTGATCACAGAATATTCCAGTACAAATCAACGAAGCCTTAGAAATGCTGTGTCAGAACCTGATGCACGTGCCAATGTCCACATGCAGATGTTGGGTGTTCTGTTGTTCCTGGCCATCTTTCTCTCTGGTCTCCGAGGAAGAAATTTCTGTCTCTCTCTCTGTGTCTCTGTCTCTGTCTGTCTTTCTCTCTCTCTCTCTCTCTCTCTCACTCTGTTTCTTTCTTTCTCTCTCTCTCTCTCTGTCTCTCTTTCTCTCTCCCTCCTTCCCTCCATCTCTCTCTCTCTCTTCTCTTCTCTCTCTCTGTCTCATTCTCTTTCTCTGTCTCTCTGTCTGTCAGTCTGTCTGTCTGTCTGTCTGTCTCTCTCTCTCTCTCTCTCTCTCTTTGTGTGTGCGCCTATCGCTATCTCTCTCTCTCTCTCTTTCTGTCTGTCTGTCTCTGTCTCTCTGTCTCTCTCTTATCTTCTCTTTTCTTCTCTGTCTCTCTATCTCTGTCACTCTCTGTCTCTCTGTATCTTCTCTCTCTCACTTCTATTTTCTATCTCTCTATCTCCGTCTCTCTCTGTCTCTCTCTTTTTTTCCTTTCTTTCTCTCTCTGTCTCTCTTTTTTCTTTCTTTCTTTCTCTCTCTCTCTGTCGCTTTCTCACTGTCTCTCTCTCTCTCTCTGTCGCTTTCTCACTGTCTCTCTGTCTCTGTCTGTCCGTCTCTCCGTCTGTCCGTCTCTTCTTCTTCTTCTTCTTCTTCTTCTTCTTCTTCTTCTTCTTCTTCTTCTTCTTCTTCTTCTTCTTCTTCTTCTTCTTCTTCTCCTTCTTCTTCTAAAACAGAGGTCCCATCAACTTCAATACCATCAACGTAACTCAGTATCAGTTTTCGAGAAGACACTCTGGTCCCGACAAAGACCCTGACACTGCTGTCTTGATGAAACACATTTCTCGATTTCAGTGTTGTTACATCGCCACAATTAACGTACAGTTAACCCTTTATTCCCTCACCCCATGTACCAGCTTGCTGCTGGATAGAATGAGGGAGTGAAAAGGGTTAATGACGATCAGACGATCAATCAGTGCGACGAAAGTGGTAACTAAGAGTCCAATCAAGCGACGTATTAGTTGAGTCAATATCAGTTGAGTCAGTCTCGGAGAATTGTGTGAAGTATCATATATTAGTATCATATATTATTTCAGTCAGCTGTGTGGGTCAAGTCTGCTGAAAGCTTTCGAGATAGTTCCTATTTTGTTTGTGGTGCTGTTTCCACTGGCAACCGGGAGAGTGATAGGGCGGACTTATACACAAAGACGGTAAACACTAGACTACATTGTTTCTTTTGCTGTGCTAACAATCCTGTCCGCGTCTCGTTACTAGTTTTTGCTAAAACGATTCAGCCGGGACTGGCGAGCAAATTAATTAACCCTTTGGCTCCCCGCACCCTGTCCACCCACATCCTGCACTCTCAACCATGTTAGCGATGCAAAAACTTAACCCTTTGACTCATTCACCCTATCCACCAGCCTCCATTATCACGTGCTCCATCCAAGCCTGACAGTTATTGTTACCAGCTTCCAGCTGGTGGATAGGGTGCGGGAGTCGAAGGGTTAATTGATCGAGCGGAAAAGTGCAGAGTTTGGCGATTGTTGAGAAGGGATTCATGACATTCTGACAAATCCGTAATTGGTAATTGTTGGCAGGTTTGGGAGGAGCGCATATGGAATTGTACGAGTGCTCCACACTCCATTATCACGTGCTCCATCCAAGCCTGAGAGTTACTGTTTCTGTTATTTTTGTTTAAAGCCCAGCCGACTGCGTACAGCCATATCAGGCCTATAACCGTTTCAAAACATGCACCATATTTTAACAGGGGGAAAAAAAAGGAACAGAACATTGCATTCGCGCATATAATCTAATCTAAGAAGATGCCCTTGTTATTGATCACTCCGTCCACTTTATCGCACAGGGGATTTAAAAAACAAACCTGAATATAAATTTTAACGTAACTAAGGACACTAAAACATACATAAAAACGGGCCTAAATTTTTTTTTTAAATGCTTCCGCATATCTCATTTCCCTAGAGCCAAAAATTGTACTTAATACATACACCAAGTTATCACTCCTACAGAAAACCTACGTAAGACTTTATCGAACACATGCAGGTGAATGGGCCAACAAGGCAGAAAAGGATAGGAAGAAATGACAGAAAGCAAGGGAGGAAGAAAGAAACAAAGCGAGTGACAGAAAAGAGGAAATGTCGAGCACAGAATTTCCAGATGGTGGGGATACTATTTATACTGAAGGCATCCCCATGGGGGGAAGCCTAAAGAGTTATTATCTGGCGGACTTTCTCAGCCTGCGCTTAAACCCTAAGCTATAATAATGTCTTGAAATGATGAAAAGAGGGTGGTGATTGGGGTGGGGAGAGGAAGGCGGAATGGAACTTCAGAGAAACATCAAGCCGACACGAAACACTATAACGCCGACACCATCAGAAAGATTGGAGCATTATGGTCGGTGACAGAACAGGCCAGTTTTTAAGTAACAGGCTGGTACTAAAGTCGAGACATAAGATAAAATAAGATAATAATAATAATAAATGATAACAATAATAATATAGTAATGAAGATAATGATAACAACAACAATAATAATGATAGTAACAATAATGATAATAGTAATAATAATAACTACTTCTACAACCACTACTACTAACAGTGATGATGATGATGGTGATGACGACGAGGAGCTCTTCTCAGCCATGTTTCCTGTAGCTTCTCTTGATAGAGATTTCTAGAGGTGGCATCGCTGTAACAGATGTTCAGCTGTCTGGCTGGTTGTCTTGACCACAGAGGCAGGATGGTGAAGGCGTCAACCTGAACTTCCCCCACCCCCACCCCCGTGCAGATGCCGGGTATCTTTCAGTCCTTTTGGATATGCTGTTCTAGAAATTTTCTCTTTTCTGTGTGTCTCTTTGTTTCTGCGTTAGTCCTTTGTTTTCTGTCATTTCTTCTTATCATTTTCTGTCTTGCTGGTCCCTTCATCTGTATGTGTTCTATAGGACCCTGCATGCTTTCTCTTGGGATTGATTGTTGGGTACATGTATTGAGTGCGTTTTTTTTCGGTCTTAGGGAAATACGATGTGCAGAACAAGTTTTACGTAATTTAGGCCCCGTTTTTATATATGTTTTAGGGTCCTTAGTTACGTTTATATTTGTGATTCAGATTTGATAATTTTAAGTCCTCTGGTGGTGAATTGGACGGGGTGGTCAGCGTCAAGAACATATCCTTAGATTATGTGCGCACGTGCATTAATATGTGTACTTAATTTTCTTTTCCTTTTTTTTTTTTCTCCAGTGAAATATGGCGCACATTTTGAGATTGGTTGAAACCCTGCGCAGTCGGCTGGGCCTTAACACTTGGACTTCCGCACCCTATCTACCAACTACGAAAACTTAACTCTTTGACTCCTGCACCCTATCCACCGGGTTCCTGCAAGAAGTTGGTAGATAGGGTGAGGGAGTCAAAGGGTTAAGTTTTTGCATTGCTATCCTGGTTGACAATGCAGGATACTGATGTACAGGTACGGTAGTCAAAGGGTTAAACAGCAATAACACAATGACAATAACAGCTTGAAGTCTCGGTTCATATGGGCGATCAGCTGGTTGTGGCCGTTGTGGAGTATCATCAGGACCACTTGCTGCTCTATGGACAGAACAGGAGGTGGTTGTCTTTTCTTTTCTGTCCAAGGTTTTATGCTTCATATTGGATGTAATCGTATCATCATCATCATCGTCATTGTCAAGTGCCTTGCCACATGGCATTGGCGATCACGGCCCTCCATATGTTCTGTCCCTTGTTGCCGCAAGTACATCTTCCACTCTCTCTGTCTTCAGCCACTCTGCAAGTCCGTCCAATATTTGTTCCCTGCGTCTACCTGGTGCTCTCTTTCACTCCAGCTTTCCTGTTGTGACCAGGTGCTTCAATTCCCCTTTCCTCATAAAATGGCCTATAAATTTCCTTATGAATGATATTGCGACTGCCTCCATCAAGACTGTCTCGTTTGTTTTCTTTGCTGTCCATGGAACTCTCAACACTCTTTTACAAACCACATCTCGGCTGCCTCAATCTTGTTCTCGCTTTGCTTGTTGACTGTCCACGCCTCACAAATGTATAACATTATCGGTTCTATATAACATTCAGTAACTCTCTTCCTGATGTTAATTGATAGGCATTTGTTGGTAGGAATGTAACTGAATACACAATGTAATTTACGTAACATGTCATGTATAATGAGTTTCCCCCGTGGGGGATGCCGGCGGCTCTTTCAGTATAAATAGTATCCCCACCTTCTCGAAATTCTGCGTTAGAAAATTCCTCTTTTCTGTCATTCTGTTTCTTTCAGCTTCCTTTGCTTTCTGTCATTTCTTCCTGTCATTTTCTGCCTTGCTGGTCCATTCAGCTGTATGTGTTCGATAAAGTCTTTCGCACTTTTTCTTAGGATTCATAATTGGGTGCATGTATTAAGTGCATTTTTGGCTCTAGGGAGGTAAGATATGCGGAAGCAATTGTAGGTAATTTATGCCCGGTTTTATTTATGTTTTGGTGTCCTTAGGTATGCTTGAATTTGTATTCAGGTATGTTTTTTAATTCCCCACGTGCGATAAATTGGACAGAATGGTCAACGCTGGGCATGTCCTTAATATACGTGCGCGAATGCATTGATATGTGTACTTAATTTTCTTTCTTTTTTTTTTTTTTTTCCTTTTGAAGTTTTGTATGTTTTGAAGCGGTTACAGCCCTGATATGGGTCTACGCAGGCGGCTGGGCTTTAAACAACAATAACAATAACAACAACAAGCTGGTTGTGGCCTTTGTGGACTCTCATCAGAACCACTTGCTGCCCTCTGGACAGAACAGGATGTGGTTGTCTTCCCTTTCTGTCCGAGGCTTCATGCTTCATGTTGGATGTAGTTGTATACACAACGTAATTTACGTAACATGTCATGTATAATGAGTTTCCCCCCGTGGGGATGCCGAGGGCTCTTTCAGTATAAACAGTATCCCCCACCTTCTGGAAATTCTGTGCTTGAAATTTCCTCTTTTCTGTCACTCCTTGTTTCTTTCTTCCTCCTTTGCTTTCTGTCATTTCTTCCTGACATTTTTTTTTCTGCCTTGCTGGTCCATTCACCTGTATGTGTTCGATAAAGTCTTACGTAATTTTTCGTAGGATTGATAATTGGGTACATGTATTAAGTGCATTGTTGGCTCTAGGGAGGTGAGATAAGCGGAAGCAATTTTTAGGTAATTAATGCCCGTTTTCATAAATGTTTTTGTGTCCTTAGGTATGCTTGAATTTGTATTCAGGCATGTTTTTTAATTCCCCATGTGCGACGAATTGGACGGAGTGGTCAATGCCAGGGGCATGTCCTTAGATTATATGCGCGAATGCATCGGTATGTGTACTGATTTTCTGTTCTTTTCTTCTTCCTGTTGAAGTTTTGTATGTTTTGAAGCGGTTATAACCCTGATATGGCTATACGCAATCGGCTGGACTTTAAACAACAATAACAACAATAACAATGTACAATGAGTATGTTTAACATTGATATATTGTATAACTTCCATTTCTGGTTCCAATTACAATGTCATAATGTCATGTTGAAAAAAAGAACACATAAAAAGAACAAGCTTTTGTTGTTTGTTCTGTCTCTGCTTTGGGAACGATAAACAAAAATGATCAAACCATACTAATAATTTCCATATCCCCATATTTTTCAAAATGTTTTGCTGTGGGCAAAACAAGACTATCATGCAATAATAACAATCTGCCCACTTAAAACAAGGTTATCAAGGTATACTAAAAATCTGCCCTTTCTTTCTACAACCTTTAAAAAAGTTCCCCCGTAAATTTGACCTGAAAAGGGAATCGAAGCGAATATCCTTGTAAATCAAACTCATCATCATCATCAGGCGCCCTGCCGCATGGCGTTGGCGATCATGGACTTCCATCTGTTTCTATCTCTTGTTGCCCCAAGCATCTCCTCCACCCTCCTCGTCTTCAGCCACTCCGCAAGTCCGTTCAGCATTTTCTCTCTGGATCACCTGGTGCTCTCTTTCCCTCCAGTTTTCCCGTTGTGACCAGGTGCTCCAAATCCCCCTTCCTCATAAAATGGCCTATAAATGTTGCCTGTCTTTTCCTAATCTTCCTTATGAATGATCTACTTGTGTCTGCCTCCATCAAGACTGTCTCGTTTGTTTTCTTTGCTGTCCATGGAACTCTCAACATTCTTCTTAGAAACCACATCTCGGCTGCCTCAATCTTGTTCTTGCTTTGCTTGTTGACTGTCCACGCCTCACATCCGTACAACAGTATTGGTTCTATATAATATTCAAGAACTCTCTTCCTGATGTAAATTGATAGGCATTTTTTGGTAAGAATGCTTGTCATCTTCTTGAATGCTGTTTTGGCTTGGCCGATTCTGCTGGCTATTTCTGATGTGCTAAAGACACAAAATGAAATATGACTGCCTGTGTACTGAAGGAGATGAGGCGGGAACAAAATTCAGCTAGCTTTCTTAAAGTGTACACACATCCACATGCGCTCGTACGCATAGCGTGTAAAGTTTCCAGCTAAGCTTACCAATCTGTTCTGTGGATACGTCTGTCCCGCACTGAGCACAAAGAGACAACAACCGTTAGTGGGTATTCCCGTGTTTGTAAGTTTTAATGCTAATGACCAAATTAAGTATTTATCTATAGTTTTCTCTCTGTCTCTTGTCTGTCTATCTGTCTGTCTGTCTGTCTCTCTCTTTCGTTGTCTGAGTCTATCTCTCTCTCTGTGACTCTCTCCTCTGTGTCTGCCTGTGTCTGCCTCTGTCTGTCTGTCTCTTTCGTTGTCTGAGTCTATCTCTCTCACTGTGACTCTGTCTCTCTCTGTATCTGCCTCTGTCTGTCTCTCTGTCTCTCTGTCTTTCCTTCTCTGTCTCTCTCTCTGTTGTCTTTCTCTATATCTCTCTGTCTCTGTCTCTCTCTCTGTATCTATGTCTGTCTCTCTCTCTGTCTCCTGTCTTTCTCTTTCTCTCTCTCTGTCTCTCTCTCTCTCTCTCTCTCTCTCTCTCTCTCTCTCTCTCTCTCTCTCTCTCCCCTCTCCCTCTCTCATTCTGTCTTTCACATGAATTTGGATTTTGCTCAGAAGGGATTTATCACACTCGGACATTTCCATAAGCGCTCCTTTGAATCCTGCCAGCAAAATCCTAGACGCTGGCAATGTCTTGAAATGGGGAGAGGGAGGAGGGAATGATGAAAATGGTGGAAACATTAAGATGGGCAGTGAACTGGCCAGTTTTTAGTGTTGCCAGCAAAGCAAAAACTTAACCCTTTTGATTCTCTCCTTCTATCCACTAGCTTCACGCAGGAAGACTGAAGCCATGGTAATCAGTAAAACAAAATTTTTAAAAAATTAAAAAAAGAAATCCCCACACGCAAAATAACAGTAAGTGGCACAACATTCAGACAGGTTCTTAAGTTTTAAATATCTAGGAACTGTCATCTCACCAGATGGCAGATGCGCATCAGAAATAGCCAGCAGAATCGGCCAATCTAAAACAGCACTCAAGATGAAAAGTGTTCTTACCAACAAATAATTATCAGTTAACATCAAGAAGAAGAGTTTTGAATGTTGTATAGAACCGATACTTTTGTACGGATGTGAGGCGTGGACAGTGAACACGAAAAGTCAGAACAAGATTGAGACAACTGAAATGTAGTTTCTGAGAAGAATGTTGCGAGTTCCATGGACAGCAAAGAAAACAAACAAGACAGTCTCGAAGGAGGCAGACACAAGAAGAACATTAACGGAGAAGGTTAGGGGGGAGAAAGCAACATTTATAGGACATTGTATGAGGAAAGAGACATTAGACCACCTGGTCATAACAGGAAAACTGGAGGGGAAAAATGCACCAGGTAGACCTACGTAGAAAATATTGGACGGACTTGCAGGGTGGCTGAGGACAGAGAGGCTGGAAGATGTACTTGCAACGACAAGGGATAGACTCGTGTGGAGGGCCATGATTGCCAACGCAATGCGGCATGGCACATGATGATGATGATGATGATGACGATGACTGGTGTCAGCTTAGTATGTCATAGGTCCCTCTCCGACCCCTTTCCATTTCAAGTTGACCTTCCCAGCGCATAGTTTGCGCTGGCTCGGGGAGTCTGTGCCAATAATTGCTGGCAAAGTTGGGTGGAGCGCATATGGAATTGTCAAAGTGCAATGATTCCCTCTTAAAAAAAAAACAACTCCCACCCCCAAACTCTGTCATGGAAAAGGTCAAACTTACACAAAATGCCTTTAAGTGCTGAAGGCAAGAGGGTTCGTTTGTATGGCTTCATGTTCTTGTTTTATTGTGAAAATAAAGCAAACAACAAAAAGAGTTTCTTTGTAAAGGTTGGCATTGTATTCTGAAAAGTAAACGAGTAATCACACAACAGTTCAATGATACACACGTTTCTAATTATCATGGACAATATGTATTGAACATCAATCACGTGTACAATTTTAGCCTTTTTCAAAACTGCTATTTACACAGCAATGCCTATAGCTGGTGTGCATAATTGAACGAAAGAGAGACTAGGGTACCTCACTTTAGGAGAGCCGCCTATTATCAGTTTTTGTTTCTTTGCCTGTCTGTCTGGTTGGTTGGCAGGTTGGATGGTTGCTTGCTTGTTTGTGTGTGTGTTTGTTCGTTCGTTCGTTTTGCTTTTTTTTAATCCACATAGTCGGCATTCTTGATAATGAGTCAAAAGATATCACGTTACCTTGCATGTGACTATAACAGGATGGGTTGGTTGGGTGGAGTCATCTGTACATGCAGATGAATTGGGGATGTATATGGAGAATTGTTTCTGTACTTAGCAGTCACACACATAACAAGGAAGGAGAGTGACGAGAAGAAATGCACTAACCACACTAGACATGATTCTCATAAGCAGTCCACACATAAATTAATAACTACAACGTATTTATTTAATTAGTCAACTTCAGCATAAACGTGATTCACCATTCCTACTGTCCTGGGTCCTATATTCCTAAAATCCTAAGATGCACTACGAATCATCAGAAGTTGCATATCACTAGAATGCTGAACACTTTCTTATGTCCTACCCTATTCCCTCTCTCTTTGCTTCATGGAAAATAAAACATATTACCTACTTCTATCCCTACCCTAACAAAAGTATAAAATGAGACGTGGGATTACATACCTCTAAGATAGGTTGGAAGGTCTCTGGCTGGGTGGTAATCGAATGGGTGAATTCCTATAGTGATTGACTTTCTGGCTTTTATACAGTGCGTTTCTGTTGTTTCTGTCACAAAACCTTCCCATCTGTCTTTCATTGGACATCGAAATTTGAATAACTAACCTGTCTTTCATTGGACATCGAAATTTGAATAACCAAGCAATCTTTGGCACCTGGCGGCCCTGGACTTTTCGCTTGGACGTTGGTATTTGCTGAAACCTTTTGTGTACTAGATAACCTACCCTCTATAGTTGGATAAGACCAATGTGAGCGTTAGATCCTGCTCGGTGGAAAACGCCGTGTAACCAATTAAATCATGGATGGCGTGATCATTACGCAAACCTTACTTACCCGTCTAACAATACGGTTTGAGGGCCGTCTAACAATACGGTCTGAGGGGGACCCTGTGATATGACTATGGCCAGAATCAGACGTCAAACAGTTATTCAGCTGACGGACAATAGATTTCAAACTCGTTGAATTGACCCAAAAGTCATTATACTATGTATAGCGCTACAGTTTAAAACTTGTAGCCGCATTTCAAACTGGTCATTTTACCCAAAGTTCAGTCGCTTTTTTGTGATGTTTAAATTCCAATGGTGTAACTGTTGGATTTATGGCGGTCTTACTGACCCACGATAGATTTCAAACTCGTTGAATTGACCCAAAAGTCATGACACTATGTATAGTGAAACTGCTAGTTGTATTTCAAACTCGTTTTTTTAACCCAAATTTCAGTCGCTCTTACGTGATGTTTAAATTTGAATGATTTTAACTGTTGTTCAATTTATGGAGGTCGAAACCCCCAAATTGTCTGCAATCCATGCAGAGTATTATAGTACAAAACATTCAGCATTTCATTTTTCCGATTAAAAAGGATTTTAGGGCGCTCTGGTTGAAAACGTCTCATTACTGGTTAAAAAAGGATTGAGGGTGCTGAGGTTAAAAATGTCTTATTACTGGTTAAAACCATAAACAAGTCAATGGCAATGGCGTAGTGGGCATTAAGTAAGTAGTGGTCTATCGCATTCCTTTTTTGTGGTCCTAATTTGCATGCTGGTACATGGGGCACCTTTTTTCTTTACTTTTGTTTTTAATACTTCACATGTCCTTCTTCATTGGTCCTTTTTTTAAAGACATACATTGGTGAAATACTATATGTATACCTATAAATGAACTTTTTTTTCTTTTCTTTAAGTGCTTCACATGCCAATCTTCACTGGTCCTATTTTCTTAAGACATACATGTACATTGGTGAAATACTATTCATAATCTAACGTCTGTGTGTTTTAACTCTAAATGAACAGCTAGATATTTTTGGTTAGTCTTTTATACCATTCGGTCTATCACATTCCATATTCGATCAATAATAACAGTGCACTCATATTCTGCATATAATACAGCTGTCCAGTTTGGTATTTTTAGGTACACAGACGTTAGATTATGAATAGTATTTCACCAATGTACATGTATGTCTTAAGAAAATAGGACCAGTGAAGATTGGCATGTGAAGCACTTAAAGAAAAGAAAAAAAAAGTCCAGCTGTCCAGTTTGGTATTTTTAGGTAACACTATCTGTTAAACAACGTTTGTTGAACAACAGCTTTTCACTTAAAATCTTCAGTTGAATTCTACATTTGCATCAGTAACTCTTAAAATGTGCTTGCCTGGTGTGCCTGCTCGAAAATCCCATATTGAAACTATTGCTCGAGTTTCAAAACTTAACCCTTTGACTTTAGCACCCTGTCCACCAGTTTCCTGCATTGTCAGTCATGTTAGCAAAAGCAAAAATTAACCGTTTGACTCCCTCACCCTATCCACCAGCTTCCTGCAGGAAGTTGGATAGGATGAGGGTGTCAAAGAGTTGCAGGAAGCTGGTGGATAGGGTGAGGGAGTCAAAGAGTTGCAGGAAGCTGGTGGATAGGGTGAGGGAACCAAAGGGTTGCAGGAAGCTGGTGGATAGGGTGAGGGAGTCAAAGGGTTACTGGAAGCTAGTGGATAGGGTGAGGGAATCAAAGAATTAAGTTTTCGCAATTGGCGCATAGGGTGCGGGAGTCAAACGATTGGTTAATCAATGACTTGAAGAGCATTTATCCACAGTTTGACACCAAATTGAAAAAAAGAATTGTGACTTAAAATCCAAATATGACCAGTGCCCGGTAGACACAGCCCGTCCTCACACACACACACACACACACACACACACACACCACCACACACGCACGCACGCACGCACGCACACACGCCACACGCACGCACACACACGCACGCACGCACGCACGCGCACGCGCACACACACACGCACACAATCAGTCAGTCCTGTACGTCGCTCTGGTTGAAGTGGATGTCAGGCTGAGGACTCGGGACGTCTAGGTGACCTACCCTGGACCACGACCGAAAAGGAGATCTTTGACAGCAGGGGATGGACCACGTATCGCAACGTGTGGTCAAACCACGGCCACGCCTTGGCTCCCAACAACGTCAGACATACTGTACAAAACAAAAAAAACAAAAAATAAATAAAAAAACAAAAAAAAGAAAGAAAAAAAAAAAAATTAGCGATCTGAATCACAGTGGCTACCATCGTTCAAGCCGAGACAATTTAGACACAAACACAAAAATGAAAACTTGTATGCAATTGGCGAAACAAGATCTTCGCAAATTTTCGACCCTTTTGTTTTGTCAAGCGTAAAATAAGAGTCTATTATAAACAGAATAGTTAATGAACGTTGGTTATAGTTATAGTTATTGTTGTTTAAAGCCCAGCCGATTGCGTACAACCATGTCAGGGTTACAACCTGTTTCAAAACATTCACAAGACTTCAACAGGACAAAAAAAAAAAAAAAAAAAAATTAAGTACACATATCAAAGCATTCGCGCACATAATCTAAGGAGATGTCCCTGGCGTTGACCACTCCGTCCATTTTGTCACACAGGGGATTAAAAAAAAAAACACACCTGAATACAAATTTAAACATAACTAAGGATACTAAAACATGTATATAAAAAACGGGACTAAATTACCTAAAATTTCCCAGCACTCAATGCATGCACCTAATCATCAATCCTAAGAGATAGTACGTAAGACTTTATCGTATAC
>JAPXFY010000018.1:43640931-43670931 GCA_030674185.1 Monoplex corrugatus | reverse complement strand
GACTGGTGCGGGTAGTAAGGTGTTGTTATTACTGTAACTTGTAAGTGTTATTTTTGTTTAAAGCCCAGCCGACTGTGTTGAGCCATATCAGGACTATAACCCATTTCAAAACATGCTACTTCATTAAAAAAAAAAAAAAAAAAGAAAGAAAGAAAATTAAGTACACAAAGCAATGCTTTCGCGCACATAATCTAAGGGAATGCCCCAGGCGTTGATCACTCCGTCTAATTTATCACACACGGGATTTAAAAAATATACCTGAACACAAATTTATGCACAATTAAGCTCACTACAATATATATAAAAACGGGCCTAAATTACATAATATTGCTTCCGCATTTCTCATTTCCCTAGACCCCAAAATACACTGAAATTCATGTACCCAATTATCAATACTAAGAGAACGTACGTAAGACTTTATCGAACACATACAGGTGAATGAACCAGTAAGATGGAAAATGATAGGAAGAAATGATAAAAAGAAAAGGAACAAGACATATCAAGTCTAAGTATTGCTGTCAACTATTTCAAATGTATATCCATATCAGTATTTACATACGGCTTAACAAGTTGGGAATTAATGCAGGTTATATCAAAGTCGTATCTTTCATTCGTGTGCATATGTTCATTTTATTTGTGGCATCAACAATCAATTCAACCTTACCTAAAAGCACGTATATACAGATTCTGATTGCCAGCTTCCTACAAAAAAAAAACCAGCATCACCAAATCCATATTCACATAAGCACATGCGTACACTGGTAACCCACATCTTTCCTATAAGATCCAAATCGATTAACATATCATACAATCATTTTGGCTTTCTAAAACCTTCCATACATAATGGTTTCAGCCAGTATCGTCAGCAGTTTATTCGTAAATCTACAAAGAATGGATATTAGTTGTTTTTCTATGCACGAAATCATTTGATGTGCGTACGAATTATTTTTCATAGCAGACAAATGTAAAGCTTCACATCGTGTAACTCATCATCACCATCATCATCATCATGTGCCCTGCCGCATGGCGTTGGCGATCACGGCCCTCCATACGAATCTATCCCTGGTCGCTGCAAATATATCTCTCACCCTCTCTGTCCTCAGCCACCCTGCAAGTCCGTCCAATATTTTCTCTCTGAGTCTACCTGGTGCTCTCTTTTTCTCCAGCATTCCTGTTGCGACCAGGTCCTCTAATTTCTCTTGTCTCTTAAAATGTCCTATACATGTTGCTTGTCTCTTCCTTATCTTTTTTTTTTTTTATAAATGTTCTTCTTGTGTCTGCCCCCTTCAAGACGGTTTCGTTTGTATTATTTGCTGTTCATGAAACTCTCAACATTCTTCTTAGAAACCACATTTCAGTTGTGTCAATCTTGTTCCTGACTTTGCGTGTTGACTGTCCACGCCTCACAACCGTGCAACAGTATGAGTTCTATATAGCGCTCAAGCACTCTCTTTCTGATGTTAATTGATAGGGATTTGTTCGTAAAAACGCTTTTCATCTTCGCGTGTAAGTGTTTTGTCTAATCTCCGAAATTCTGCTTCATATAGGACAGTAGATTGTATATGTGTATCAGTTTGCCAAAATATGTCAAGAGAAGTATTATCAACAACAAAAAAAGAAAAAAAAGGGAGAATTATTATTCAACGTATTCAGTCTCTTTATGATACGCAACAATGCCTTTTTAGCGCTGTTAACGATAGATATACAGGTAGCATAGGAACTCAAACGAGTACAAATGTGAGCCCTTGGATGTTCATAAACATGAACAGTCTTGTATTGATTTTATTCAAGTTCACCTTACGTTGCGAAGCTGTTACTGCTTTTTATAGATTATTATGATCTATTTGTAGGTTTGTAAGAGGATTATTGTAATCTATTTGTAGATTATCATAATCCAAACATCCAAACATATACACATCACACAAACCCACCCACACACCCACACACATAAACATATATATAATACATATATATATATATATATATATATATATATATATATATATATATATATTTTGTGTGTGTATGTATATATGTATATATATATATATATATGTACACATACCTACATGCATATACACACACGCACTCACTGACACTGAGAGAGAGAGACAGACAGACAGACAGACAGACAGACAGACAGACAGAGAGAGCAACAAAATATTGTGTCTGTGAAGTGTATTTACCGTAAACAATTAAGAGCTACCTTCATTTTTACCACCACCACCACCACCCTCCAAAAAAACAACAACAAAAAGTTAACAGAAAAAAATCCTGATATCTGAAATTTATTCCCAGCCCACATCACTGATACTGGTCTGTTCACGGTCCTGTCAACGTTTCCATCATTCTGGTGATGCCAGCTTCTAAAGTCTTTCACAGCTCCCTCCCTCCTCCCTCTCCCCCTCCCTCGCCCCACTCTATTTCCAGACCTCGCTAATGCATCAGGCTTTGCGCAGGCTCAGAGAGTCTGCTAGATAACTGGGTGGGAGTTTTGGGTGGAGCGCATATGGAACTCTCCGAATGCGATGAATCCCTCTCGAACAAACTCCAAATTCCAAACTCTATAGCATAGGTACACAGTCCCGTTTACGTTTGAAGCCTCCCTTAGTATCATTCTTACAAAGTTTGTAAAAGTTTGAGTGAGGATATTTCCTTCGTAGTAACTGTTCAGTTTCAGCTCCGTCTGACTCTCTCTGTCCCCGGAAAATTTTCTCTGTGTATCTGTGTGTGGTGTGTGTGTTGTGTGTGTGTGTGTGTGTGTGTGTGTGTGTGTGTGTGTGTGTGTGTGTGTGTGTGTGTGTGTGTGTGTGTGTGTGTGTGTGTGTGTGTCCCTTCTCTTTCTCTCTCTGTCTGTCTCTCTGTCTGTCTGTCTCTGTCTGTTTGCCTGCCTGCCTGTCTGTCTGTCTGTCTGTCTCTCTTCTCTCTCTGTCCCTGTCTCTGTCTCTCTCTCTCACTCTGTCTCTCTCTGTCTCTGTCTCTGTCTCTGTCTCTCTGTCTGTCTGTCTGTCTGTCTCTCTCTCTCTCTCTCTCTCTCTCTCTCTCTCTCTCTCTCTCTCTCTGTGTTCCTTTCCCTTAGATTCCAGTACACGCTGTTCACTATATGGCAAATTTCGACCTTTATTTGCGAGAGCAAAGTAAACTGAAATACTGTATGTGCAGGTGTTTAGGAATGCTGTGGCACAATTTAGGATGGGCGTGTCCCAGTTAAACGTTCACAGATATCGCTTTGCGCCTTCGAATGTCAACACTTCATGTCCAGTTGTCCGAATGTGCAGGAAAACGAGATATATTTTCTATTTGAATGCCCTCTGTACATCCAGATCATAAAATCTTATCATTTAGGGGTCACTGAATGCGATAACTGCAAAGATTTTTTTTATTCAAAAAATGACGATAACTTTGCGGGAACCATAGTGAACTTATTGAAGTTTTTGGTCGCTGCCTTTAAAATAAGAGAAAAAAAGTATTTTGAACGTACTAACTTGAAACAACAGCTGTCCTTATCTACATTAGTAGTTTACGAACATTCACATGTATATATACACTGAAGTGCCTTGATTCACTTATGTTGTACAGAAATGTAATGTGTACAGAAATGTGTGTTACGATTTCCCCTATGAAAGGGGCTGTTGGCCTAAATTCATTAAAAATTCCGAGTTTCCGAGTTTCTGTTCCTTTCACACACACACACGTGCTCGCGTGCACACACACACACACCCACACACACACACACACAACAACACACAACACACACACACACACACACACACACACACACACACACACACACACACACACACACACACACACACACACACACACACACACACACACACACACACATTGCAGATGAGTTCATTGCCTTTTATCCGTCTGGAAAGGAAACCTTATAATGGAATAGAGTAAGCCTTGAAAGTTACGTGCAAAGGGGAATAATCCGCCACAGAATGTTATTCATAAACTCTGGACTCCTCTACTAGTTTTCTCCCTTCTCCGACTTTTCTGGTGATTCCTGATCAGGTTCTACACTTGCAATACAAATAAATAAACACACGAACAAATAAATGAATTAAAAGTCTTGAACACATTCATTCAGACTTGGCTTTTACACAATACAGAAATAGACATAGGAACCAAATTTGATACAAGTCTGTTTTCTTCGTTGAAACATTTCGTTACAGCTCTTTTCAAGGCAAAACGAAAAATATGATTCACAAAGATTTTACATTTTTAACGACGCTCAGCAGATTAATGAATATTCCATATTTTCTATGTATACACATATGTATGCATGCATACATACAATCACATACCAATGGAACGTGTGCCTATTTGTAAATCAATTGCACGTGAAGCAAATTACATGAAAATATTATCATCATCATATTCATATTCATTTCTTTTAATCACAATGGATTTACTACGTAAAACTCGATCTGCTCTTCCCGTTGAGAGCGCATCGCCACTCAATCTTTTTCAACTAAGACTTTAGAAAGGCAAGAAGGTTAATTGACTTTCATGGGGACGAACCTGGGAAATGAATCTATCTCTCCAATGTTTTATACCAGGGCAGCTGGGCGAATGCTCTGCTCTTTACGATTTTCTAATTGCCGTGGGATCTTTAGCGTGCACATGCCAGAAAGCTCACGGGTCCGACTTGATTTTCATCCCCTTTCAAAGGACTAGACGTTCTGTTTGATTTTCCGGTCAGTCAGAAGAGAAAAGTCGAGGCCTAAACTTCTGGAACCTCGAGTTTAGTTAGTTATTGGCAGGCGAACGTTTGAACCATTCTGCCACTCTTCTCCCCAAGTCAATAAGAGAAGAAGAAGAAGAAGAAGAAAAAGTAAATAACAACAAGAAAACATCCAGACATAAAAACAACAACAACAACATACACAGACACACACACGCGCGCACACACACACACACACACACACACACACACACACACACACACACACACACACACACACACACACACAAAGAAAAAAAACATGAACGAGTTATGTTTTCCTGAATCCTGTGTGAATCGGAACACACAGAACGAACGAACAAGGTTGACGATGTTGCCACTAGTCTTACAAGATGTTTACACACACACACACACACACACACACACACACACGACAGCTCTTCCGGCTGTTATGTTGGCTTGTGCCGTCGTGCTGTGTACCGCACAGCCCTTGTCTTTCTGCTCGCAACCCACCTTCCTCCCTCCATCCCTCTCGTTCCTTCCCCCTCCCCCTCTACCTCACTATCCCAGATCAAGGCTGCTCCTTCTCTCGTCCCCCTCTTTCCTACCTCGCCCCCCCCCCCCCCTCCTCCCCCAAACAGGGTCTTGATCTGATAAAGGGAGGTAGACGGGGTGATGTTATGTTTCGCTGTATGAAAAAGAGTAGATTCTCTCCCCTTCCTTCTTCTTTTTTTTTTTTTTTTCCTCGATTTTTCCCCCTTTTTGATAGAGCCGTGGACTCTAGATCTCACTCATATCTCGTGTTCAGTCCCAGCTAAGCAACACTAAAAACTGTTATTGTTATTGTTATTTTGGTTTAAAGCCCAGCCGACTGCGTAGAGCCATATCAGGGCTATGACCGTTTCAAAACATACACAATACTTCAACAGGAAAAAAGAAATGATAAGAAAATTAAGTACACATATCAGTGCATTCGCGCACATAATCTAAGGATATGCCGCTGACGTTTACCACTCCGTTCAATTCATCACACGCGGGACTTAAAAAACAAACCTGAATACAAATTTAAACATGCAGCTATGCTCAACATATAATGGCCTAAGTACTAAAATTTTTCGGGACTTAAAAACAAACCTGAATACAAACTAAACATGGCTGTGGCTCAAAAACATATATAAAAATGGGCCTAAGTTACCTAAAATTTCTTCTGGACTTAAAAAACAAACCTGAATACAAATTTAAACATGGCTATGGGCTCCAAAACGTATATAAAAATGGGCCTAAGTTACCTAAAATTTCTTCTGTACATCTGCTTTCCCTAGCGCCAAAAATGCACTCAATACACGTATACACGCGTACTCAATTATTAATCCTAACAGAAAGTACGTAAGACTTAATTGAACACATACGGATGAATGGACCAGCAAGGAAAGAAAATGACAGGAAGAAGAAATGACAGAAAGCAAAGGAACAAGGCAGAAAAACAAAGAGAGTGACAGAAACGAGGAAAGTTCCAGCACAGAATTTCCAGAAGGTGGTATGAAAAAAAACTGGCCTGTTCTCTGCCCGTCTGAATGTTTCCATCATTGTAGTGGCGAAAGCTTCGTGTTTCATAGGTCTCTTCTCCCCCACCCCAACCCACCGACCCACCGACCCACCTCCACCTCCTTTCCCATTTCAAGACCTTGCCAGCGCACAGGGTTTTGCACAGGCTCAAAGAGACTGGCAGATAATTGCTGGCAGATTTGGGTGAGGTACATATCGAAATTTTTCGTGTGCGATGAATCCTTCGTGAACAGACACCAAACGCTCGTGAACAGACACCATACTCCAAAATTCCTATCCCCCCCCCCCCCACTACCTCCCCAACCCCCACTCAGACCCCCACTTCTATTCCGCCTCCCCAGGTTGTTTTCTTCCGTTGACTCTGTGGTTCTGAGTCAGAACAGGTGCTGTGTGCTGCTATTCTGGAACTCCAGGCTAAAAAAGCAGTGTATAGGAAGCAGAGAGGACGGTGGGGGGGGCTTTCACGGTTTGTGTCTTCAGTTTTGTGGCCTCTTCCTTTCAGATTATTCATATCCGTAATAGGATTGGGCTGTATAAATCAATTTAACTCACCTCTCATCCCCCTTCACCCCATCTGCCTCCCCCCCCCCCCCCTCGAGCAGAAGTGGCGGTAAGCGTCTGGTGTTCTTACAGAGATTTGATGGTGAGTGTAAACTAATTTGGGCGTGGTGTGGTCACCTCTGCGCTCTGTGGGTCACTTATCACTCAGTTGGCGTCATTACCTATGATGGTCATCATCGTCAAGTGCCCTGCCGCTTGGCGTTGGCGATCATGGCGCTCCATATGTATCTTATCCCTTGTCGCCGCAAGCACATCTTCCACCTCTCTATCTCTGCACCTGCAATCCATCCAATTTTTTCTCCTGGGTCTGCTGGTGTTCTCTTCTCCAGCTTCCTGTTGTGACCGTGCCTAATTCCCTTCCTCATAAAATGGCCTATAAGTGTTGCCTGTCTTTTCCTGATCTTCTTTATCAATGATCTTCTTGTGTTTGCTTCCATCAAGACTGTCCCATTTCTTTTCTTTGCTGTCCATGGAACTCTCAACGATCTTCTTAGGAACCACATTTCAGCTGCCTCTCAATCTTGTTCTGGCTTTGCGTGTTGGCTGTCCACGTCTCACAACCGTATAACTTTATCGGTTCTATACAACATTCAAGAACTCTCTTCCTAATGCTAATTGATAGGCATTTGTACCTGTGATGGTAGCTGCCGCAATCAATGTCTTTGACTTCAGCCATCTTTTGAGGTTTTCAGTAGTAAGTTCAGATGTAGTCGTCTACCATCGCCTTCTACATTGTGTTGTTTGTCCTTAGTGTCGCACTTTCCGAAGCTTCTGAACTTGCAGAACTCGTGAGGAGAGAGAGACAGACAGACAGAGACAGATAGAGGCAGAGAGACATAGACACAGAGAGAGAGAGAGAGAGAGAGAGAGAGAGAGAGAGAGAGAAAGAGACAGAAAGAGAGAGAGAGACAAAGAGAAAGAAAGAGAGAGAGAGAAAGAGACAGAGAAAGAGAGAGAGAATGAGAGAGAGAGAGAATGAGAGAAAGAGAAAGACAGAGACAGACAGACAGACAGACAGCAGACAGACAGACAGAGAGAAACACACACAGAGGGAAAGAGAGACAGTGAGAGAGAGAGAAAAAAAAGAGAGACAGACAGACAGACAGATATACAGACGAGAGGAGAAAGAGAAGAGAGAGAAGAAGAAACAGAGAGAAAGAAAGGAGAAAGAGAGAGCACACACACAGTCCCACTGGAGAATCGAACACACGACCTCATCATTATCAACACAGCGTCCCAACCAAGTGGGCTTGTGAGGCCACAGTCTATGGACTCTGTGGTAGGGATTGCAAACCCCACCCACCCCCTAGCCCTGCATACTGTAGTCTGTCGCCTGCAACCACACCATACACTTCTGACGACTTCGAGTTTATCCAGCAGTACAAAGCCACAGTCCTCTGGGGCTGATAGAAGGCCAACATGAATGCATTATAGGACTGCTGTATCTGTTAATGTCACCTTGAATTTTCCTGTATGAATTTTGGATTGCTTGCTATCACCTAGAGAGCACATCGAATTTTGTGCGTGTGTGAAATATGGATTGGTATCACCCTAGAGGACACGTCACCTAGTAAGCACATCGTTTTTGGATTGCTATCATCGTATAAGGCACACAGGGAATTTTCCTATGTGAATCCTGCATTGCTATCAACCTAGAGGACACACATTGAATTGTTCTGTGTGAATTTTGGGTCGCTATCATCCTAGAGGACACACAGTGAATTGTTCTGTGTGAATTTTGGGTCGCTATCATCCTAGAGGACACACAGTGAATTGTTCTGTGTGAATTTTGGGTCGCTATCATCCTAGAGGACACACAGTGAATTGTTCTGTGTGAATTTTGGGTCGCTATCATCCTAGAGGACACAGTGAATTGTTCTGTGTGAATTTTGGGTCGCTATCATCCTAGAGGACACACATTGAATTGTTCTGTGTGAATTTTGGATTGCTATCATCCTAGAGGATACACACTGAATTTTCTTATGTGAATTTTGGATTGCTGTTAGCCTAGAGGACAAGTTGAATTGTCCTAGGTGAAATATGGATCGTTTTCACCATAAAGAACAAATCACCAAGACATCACACCATATTTTATATTTTCGTGTGTGAATTTTGCATTGTTATCCTAAAAGACACCATCGCCCAGTAAGCACGTCGTGCTTTCTTTGTTTGAATTTTGGATTGCTATCATCCTAGAGGATGTATTGAATTGTCCTAAGTGAATTATAGATTGCTATCACTCTAGAGAACACACAATGAATTGTCCTATGTGGATCTTGCATTGCTATCACCGTAGAGGACATATTGATCCTATGGGAAATATGGATTGCTATCACCCTGGAGGACACATTGAATTGTCCTGTGTGAGTGAATCTTGAGGATTGCTATCACATCAGAAGACAAATTGAATTGTCCTGTGTGAATTCTCGATTGTTATCATGCTGGAGGACTTACATTGAATTGTCCTAGGTGATATATCGATAGTTATCACCATCAAGAACACATCACCAAGATACCACACCATATTTTCTTCTGTGAATTTTAGATTGTTATCATTCTAAAAGACACATCAACTAGTAAACACGTCGTGTTTTCTTTGTTTGAATTATGGATTGAATTGTCCTACGTGAAATATGGATTGCTATCATCCTAGAGGTCACATTGAATTGTCCTATGTGAAATATGGATTGCTGTCACCCTCGAGGACACATGGAATTGTCCTATATGCATTCTGGATTGTTATGACCCTAGTAGACACATTAAATTGTCCTGTGTGAATTTTAGATTGCTATCACCCTAGAGGACACACTGAATTATCCAGTGTGAATTTTGGATTGCTGTCACCCTAGAGGACACATTGAATTGTCCAGTGTGACTTTTGGATTGCTATCACCCTTGAGGACACATTGAATTGTCCTGTGTGACTTTTGGATTGCTATCACCCTTCAGGACACATTGAATTATCCTGTGTGACTTTTGGATTGCTATCACCCTTGAGGACACATTGAATTGTCCTGTGTGACTTTTGGATTGCTATCACCCTTCAGGACACATTGAATTATCCTGTGTGACTTTTGGATTGCTATCACCCTTCAGGACACATTGAATTATCCTGTGTGACTTTTGGATTGCTATCACCCTTCAGGACACATTGAATTATCCTGTGTGACTTTTGGATTGCTATCACCCTAGAGGACACATTGAATTGTCCTGTGTGACTTTTGGATTGCTATCACCCTAGAGAACACATTGAATTGTCCTGTGTGACTTTTGGATTGCTATCACCCTAGAGGACACATTGAATTGTCCTGTATGACTTTTGGATTGCTATCACCTAGAGGACACATTGAATTGTCCTGTGTGACTTTTGGATTGCTATCACCCTAGAGGACACATTGAATTGTCCTGTGTGACTTTTGGATTGCTATCACCTTGGAGGACACATTGAATTGTCCTGTGTGACTTTTGGATTGCTATCACCTTGGAGGACACATTGAATTGTCCTGTGTGACTTTTGGATTGCTATCACCTTGAGGACACATTGAATTGTCCTGATGTGACTTTTGGATTGCTATCACCTAGAGGACACATTGAATTGTCCTTGTGACTTTGGATTGCTATCACCTTGAGGACACATTGAACTGCCCTGTGTGACTTTGGATTGCTATCACCTTTGAGGACACATTGAACTGTCCTATGATAAATGTTGGATTGCTATCACCCTAGAGGACACATTGAATTGTCCTATGTGAATCTTGGATTGTTATCACCCTAGAGGACACATTGAATTGTCCTATGTGAATCTTGGATTGCTATCACCCTAGAGGACACATTGAATTGTCCTATGTGAATCTTGGATTGTTATCACCCTAGAGGACAGAATGAATTGTCCTATGTGAATCTTGGATTGTTATCACCCTAGAGGACAGAATGAATTGTCCTATGTGAATCTTGGATTGCTATCACCCTAGAGGACAGAATGAATTGTCCTATGTGAATCTTGGATTGTTATCACCCTAGAGGACAGAATGAATTGTCCTACATAAATTCTGAAATGCTATCACCCTAGAGGACACATTGAATTGTCCTGTGTGAATCTTGGATTGCTAGAGGACACGTCATGTAGAAAGCACATTGCATTGTGGATTTCGGATTGCTATCATCCAAAAGAGCAAATCGTCTAGAGAGAACAACGAATTGTTCTGTATAAAATTTAGATTACTATCACCGGGAAGAAAGGAAATCCAAAACAAGCGTGACTGCCCGCGTTCAAGCAAACAGGAACCAGAACAAAAATAACAACAACAACAATGACAAAAAAATCACAACGCGTATTTAATACAACAGACAAGACAGGCGCAAATTTTCGGCCAACTGGCCTTTGTCAAACATAAGATCACAGACAAACAAACACCAGATACAAAAATTAAGAGAAAAAGACTGAAACTTCCCTGCTGCTCCGTCCAGCTGCTCTGGACGAGCTGTCCATGTGCTGCAAGACCCATTCGAACCCAGTCGACATTAACTTGTACCTATAGTATTGTATTACATTGTATCCAGAGACTTTTTGAACAGTTTGGGACCACTGTGGTATGGATAAGACCCATTCGGACCTAGTTGTCAGTTACCTTGTACCTATTGTATTGTACAGCACAGTACTCAAACACTTTGTGAACACTTTGGGATCACTGTGGTATGGATATGGCCTATTCGGACCCAGTCATCAGTTATATTGTACCTATAGCGTTGTGCTGCATTGTGTTCAGACATTTTGTGAACACTATGGGACCAGTGTGGTACAGATATGACCCATTCAGACCCAGTTATCAGTTACTTTGTGCCTATAGTATTGTCATCATCCTCAGTTGCCCTGCCGCATGGCGTTGACGATCATGGCCCTCCATATGCATACGTGTATATTCCTTGTCGCTTCAAGTACATCTTGCACCCTCTCTGTCCTCAGTATATAGTATAGTATTGTACTGCACTGTATTCAAACACTTTGTGGATAGTGGGATCAGTGTGGAACGGATCGCCACAGGCCTCGTACAGGGTTTTATACAGTCATCGTCAAAGATTGAATGTGTCCAGTGGTATAAAATCCCTTGTCCTTCGGGACCAGCCACCGTCTGCCATGCCTGATGTACTGCAGACTTACTGTATTCATTTTTGTCAGCTCATATCTTCCTATGTGGATGTCAGCTTTCTGTCCCTGAGGAATAGTGTGTCGCCATCCATTTTTCTAAATATCCATTAGGAAAAAAAGGTATGTTTCGTAGACACGACACTGAAACTGAGTGTGCAGTATCTCTGAGTCTCTACAACGACGGCAGCATGAAATAAAACAGTTCCCAGTTTTTATTTAGGCCCTACCACTACTTATACGTAGAGAGAGTCTTTACAACTACTGCTGGCTTTGTGCTGAGACATACAAAGCTAGGTGTCAGATAAATACGTATTAGCGGATTCAGTTAAGTTACGTGTCTGGGGAAACTGCAGACAGGACAATTTTAACCATTTGTCTCCCTCACCCTATCCACCAGCTTCCATCAGCTTTATGCAGGAAATTAGTGGATAGGTTTGGGGAGTAAAAGGATTAGCACCACGAGATACGACAGTAAAATGCACTAATTCCTTCCTTGTGAGCACTCTAAGCACTGCGGTAGACGACAGTAATTCATGCTCTGGTTTCTATAGACGTCCTACAGATGCCATTCAACTGACTAATGACTTGAACTCAAGTGCTGAATATATTCAGTGTTTGTTACTCAGCAATGTTGCCAGAGGATTAAAACCATGCTTGATACTTAATGTGTTGGTTTATTCATACGAAGACTACTAATGACACTTTGATCTTGTCCACTGAAACAGTATACTCATACTAGATTTGATTTTATCAAGATTTTGCGCTATATAAATAAAATATATTATTATTATTATTACTAATGCAGGTGTTTGATTTCGCCATACTGTTTCAAAGAATATCGACGTTTTTCATCGTGTAAAAAGTCGAATTTGAAATAAAAGAAAAGCACAATAACTAAAAACAAGCAACACCGAATGTCAGTCCACCACTATTTATACGCACAGAGTCTCTACAACAACTGCTGGCTTTGTGCCAAGACATACAGAGCTAAGCGTCAAATAAATACGTATTAGCGATCCTCAAATGAGATTTACGTGTCTGAAGTAATTTCGCACAGGACACTTTTAACACCACGACAGAGGACAGTAAAATGCAGTGACTGATTTACTGTGGTACTTAGATTCCACGCAGGGCGACTGTAAACACTTCTGCAGACTACTTCACGTGGTGATGTGGGGGTCTATGGTTGTTTCAGAGAGGATATTCTGTTGATGATAGATTTTGTGTACAATTGCTGACTTTGGTCAGTGTGCGTTTGTTTATGGTATTTATGTACTTTTCTCAGTGCCTCTCTCTCTCTCTTTCTGTGTGTGTGTGTGTGTGTGTGTGTGTTGTGTGTGTATGTGTGTGTAAGTGCGTGCGTGCGTGCGTGTGTGTGAGTGTGTGTGTAGGTGTGTGTGTGTGCGCGTGTGTAAATATGTGTGTGCATGTGTGTGTGTGTAAATATGTGTGTGCATGTGTGTGTGTGTGTGTGTGCATGTGTGTGTGTGTGTGTGTGTGTGTGTGTGTGTGTGCGTGTGTGTGTGTGTGGCCAACGACCACACATAATAAGTACCTAGTGTTCTACTGAACTATCAATCGTTTTATATTGTAGTCCATTGCACTGCAGTGTGTCATGCTGAATTCCACTGCATCGTATTTTGTCATAAGGTATCGCATCGTAGCGCATCCCGCTGTATGTGTCAGCTGTTTTGTTTTTGTTTTTGTTGTTGTTGTTGTATTGCATTTAGCATGTCTTGTTATGTTTTTATCACAGCGTATCATATCGTGTTCGGTTTAACCCTTTGACTCCCGCACCCTATCCACTAACTGCAAAAACTTAACCCTTTCACTCCCTCACCCTATCCACCAGCTTCCTGCTGGAAGCTGGTGGATAGGGTGAGGGAGTCAAAGGATTAAGTTTTTTGCTTTGCTAGCACGGTTGGCAATGCAGGCTGCTGGTGGACAGAGTGCGGTAGTCAAGGGGTTAGGGTCTCTATTAAAAACAATAATAAACATGGTTAAGTCATTGTGATGATTTCCCTTTCCATACAAAAATTACTTCCGAAAGCCTAGAATTTGTACTTTTCAAGGTGAGTGTGACTTTGTACTTTTCAAGGTCAATGTAGACAGTCTCAACAGTGAAAACACGATATAAAATGTTTGTCAAAAGTTCCCGAAAAAGAGTGCTGTTCTCATGTCTTCCTCAAAAGGTGCTGATTGCAGACACTGTTTTTGGTTGGTTGGTTGGTTGGTTGGTTGGTTGGTTTGTTGGTTGGCTAGTTATTTGGTTGGTATTATCTTAACCATGGCGCAATTGCTTCCAAAGTTATGGTATTCGCAACTCGTAAAAGGCCCATACCCTCGACCCCAAAGTTGATATTTAAAAAAGCCTCTACGATCAGCTGAGAGGAAAACAAATCTTGTTAAAACATCTTTGTCCACAGACAGACACACAGAGACACGCCTCCTGTCTGTGTGAAATAATCTCCTCTAAAACCAACCAACCAACCAACCAACCAACCAACTAACCAACCAAAAACCAACCAACCAAAAACCAACCAGCCAACCAAACCAACCAACCAACCAACCAAAAACCAACCAACAACCAACCAACCAAACCAACCAAAACTAAACCAACACACAAACAAAACCCCGACCTCCACAGACCCAACGGACGCAGATCATCAACTCCATAAGAGATCGGCGGTGCCAGAGCAGATCCCAAGTCTCTGGAGATGCGCTGATGTCAAACAATATATGAATTTTATTAGTGATGCCAGCGACATTGACCGGGAAGAGAGGAAATCCAAAACAAGTGTGACTGCCCGCGTTCAAGCAAACAGGTACCTGAAAAAAACACGAAACAAAAAATCAGAACGCGTATTTAATACAACCAGACAAGACAGGCGCAAATTTTCGGCCAGCTGGCCTCTGTCAAGCGTAAGATCACAAACGAACAAACACCAAGTACAAAATATTAGGAGAAAAAGACTAAAACTTCCCTCCTGCTTCGTCCAGTGGGAAAAAAGGATTCTCATCAGAACGCGTATTTAATACAACCAGACAAGACAGGCCCAAAGTTTCGGCCAACTGACCTTTGTCAAGCGTAAACGTAAGATCAACAAACAAACAAACAAACAAACAAACAAACTAACACCAAATACAAAAATTAGGAGAAAAAGACTGAAACTTCCCTGCTGCTTCGTCCAGTGGGAGAGTAGGATTCTTCATCAGAACGCGTATTTGATACAACCAGACAAGACAGGCGCAAATTTTCGCTGTCAAGCGTAAACGTAAAATCACAAACAAACAAAACACCAAATACAAAAATTAGGAGAAAAAGACTGAAACTTCCCTGCTGCTTCGTCCAGTGGGAGAAAAGGACTCTCAGAGAAAAGAGGAGTTCAGTGCTGCATATGTATGGGAGTAGGCCTATGCGTGTTCACGTCTCAGAGCTTGGGCATACAAGTATACAGACATGCCTGCGCCGCAGATATATAGAAAGAAATAAGTGTGCGTGAGCACACACACAAACAACACACGTGCGCACGCACTCCGCGCGCACACACACACACGCGCGCACACACAGGCACATACACTCACACAGATACAATACATACTACATACACATCATCATCATTATCATCAGTCATCATCATTCATCATCTCTTCTTCTTCTTCTTCTTTTCGTCGTCCGTCGTTGTCGTAAACCGTTAAGTGACTGTTAGGTTAACATAAATAGTGTACTAACATAACAAAAACAGACATAATTCAATTTGGAAATTATACAAAGATAATACTTCATGAACGGAACTCGAGAAATAGATTTACACGTATTACACACACACACACAACACAACACACACACACAACACATAGACATGCACGCACACCACACACACACAGATGCTGAGCTAGGGTACACTCAAATCTATTCCGCGAATGACCTTTGACCCAAGTTGTCAATTTTCTCTCTCTCTCCACACACACGCACGCACATACACACACACAATGTCTCTCTATACTTCTCTCTCCCTCTCTTCTGTTGACTTCTCTCTCTGTCTCTCTGTGTCCCTATCTTTCCGTTCTGTCTGTCTGTCTGTCTCTTTCTTGTGTTTGATGAGTCTCTCTGTGTCCCTATCTTTCCGTCACTGTCTGTCTGTCTGTCTCTCTTGTGTTTGATGAGTCTCTCTGTGCCTCTCTGTGTCCCTATCTTTCCGTCACTGTCTGTCTGTCTGTCTCTCTTGTGTTTGATGAGTCTCTCTGTGCCTCTCTGTGTCCCTATCTTTCCGTCACTGTCTGTCTGTCTGTCTCTTTCTTGTGTTTGATGAGTCTCTCTGTGCCTCTCTGTGTCCCTATCTTTCCGTCACTGTCTGTCTGTCTGTCTCTTTCTTGTGTTTGATGAGTCTCTCTGTGCCTCTCTGTGTCCCTATCTTTCCGTACACACTGTCTTCTTCTTCTCTCTTCTCTGCTGTTTGATGCCATCTCTGTCTCTGTGCCTCTCTGTGTCCCTATCTTTCCGTCACTGTCTGTCTGTCTATCTCTCTTGTGTTTGATGAGTCTCTCTGTGCCTCTCTGTGTCCCTATCTTTCCGTCACTGTCTGTCTCTTTTTGTGTTTGATGAGAATAAAAACAAGAAAAGAAGAACGGAATTATGTACAAGTATAAAAAAAAAAAACCAAAAAAAAAAAAAAACCCTCACATTCAGCCTTGGCCCGAGAAAGGTCTACACCAAAAAACAAACAAAACATCAATAGCATCCATACTTTTGATGCAAAATTGAAACATGCGTGGCATCGACACTTCAAACTAATGCTAGAAGAGAGAGAGAGAGGGACACAGAAGACAGACACGAGACAGACAGACAGACAGACGATAAACTGTTATCAAAAGATGATGGCATACATACAGCAATGTTGTTCTTACGTCCAGCCCCCGTCCATAGAGGGTCTACACTAACAGAAATGAATCATAAAAGGATGAAAAAGAGAGAGAGAGAGGGGAGGAGACTGAGAGATAGGCAGAGACAGAAAGACAGACATAGAGACCAGAGACAGACAGACAGACAAAGAGACAAAAAGAGACAGAGAAAGAGAGACAGAGACAGAGAGACATAGAGCGAGAAAGAGAGAGATAGAGAGAGAGAAAGAGGGAGAGATACAGACAGAGACACAGACGGAGAGGGAGAGAGAGATACAGAGACAAGACAGACGGTGAAACAGAAAGACAGACAGAAGACAGAGAGAGAGAGAGGAGACACAGACAGACAGGCAGACTGAGACAGAGAGAGACAGAGAGGGAGGCAAGCAGACAGAGATTTGAAGACATTCTAGCAATGCGGAACAGGTCTGTTCCTCTCGACCAACCACAGTCTAATGACTGACTACGAAGAAGAAGACGAAGAAGAAGGGGTAAAAATCCGTTGAACTAGAAAACACACGACGCGAGGCACTCAGTGCTGACAAGTATGTACCATGAACCCTTCCACAACCCATATACCTCCCTCACCCCAGCCATGTTCAGTTTCTTTTTCCGAACGGGCGTGCACACGCGCGCGCGCACACACACACACACACACACTACTGGATAGATTTAATATTCTTATGCTTATGCTCGCAGCACCTAGTTGCGTAAGTTCCAACTTTTTAGTGGTGCTGGCCGATTCTTTTGGATAGAGCCGTGGATTCAGGATCCGTTACCTTGAGTTCAGTTCCAGCCCGCAGCATCAAACATCGGCAGAACATACTTTTGAAGTGATCCCTAAAAGTATGATCAGGGAGAAGAGTGGCAGAATGGTTCAGACGTTCGCCTGCCAGTGAGAAGAGTGGCAGAATGGTTCGGACGTTCGCCTGCCAGTGAGAAGAGTGGCAGAATGGTTCAGGCGTTCGCCTGCCAATGACTTCCTAAACTCGAGGTTCCAGGGTTCGCTCCTCGTAGAGGCCTCGACTTTTCTCCTCGGTTTGACCGGAAAACCGAACTGAACGTCTAGTCCTTCGGAAGGGGACGAAAAAAACGAGTCGGACCCGTGTCCTTCTGGCTGCGCACGCTAAAGATCCCACGGCAGTTGAAAATCGTGAAGAGCAGGGCATTGCCTGGCTGTCTTGGTAATAAGCACTGAAGAGGTAGGTTGATTTCCCAGGTCCCACCCCTTGAAGACCAATTAGCCTTCTTGCTTTTCTGAAGTCTTGGTTTAAAAAAAAGTGAACATGAATATGAATTTGAAGTGAGGTTTAGGGGATGGCCCCGGGAAAAGTTGAGGTTCCTGCTACCTCACTCCTCTACGACTTCAGGGTTATGGAACTAAGTAGGTAGGAACTCAGGACCTGGAAGGCTCATGGGTTTATGTGCAGGCTTAAGGCTTATGCAGTGAGCATTCTGGATCTTCTCCAAAACAGGCCACCTGTGACGTTAGTGCATATGGAATTCATTCCGATCGCGGAGACGTCATCTTGAGAAACTGAAACTGAAACTGAAACTAAACATTGACGTGTTTGCTGCCCATCTTAATGTTTCCATCCTTCTGGTGGTGTGGGCTTTGTGTTTCAAAAATGTTCCCCACTCCTCCCCTCCCTCTTTCTGCTCTTCAGTTCAAGATCTTGTCAGAGCATAGGATTTTGTGCAGGCTCAGAGTCTTCCAGATAATTGCTGGCAGATTTGGGTGGAAGCGTATATGGAATTGTTCAAGTGTGATGAATCTCTCTTGAACAAACCTTCAAACTCCTATTGGCTCTGTTGTTCAGATCAGTTGCATGCATGCTTGTCTTTTCTTAATCTTCTTTTTAATGTTCTTCTTGTGCCTGCCTCCTTGAAGACTGTCTCGTTTGTTTTATTTGCTGTCCATGTATGCACACAGAACATCAAATACGCTGGTTAAAAGATCCTGTAAGCAGTGTTTGGCAGTGGTTTATGTAGACATGTAAACACGAAAACACCCAGCGTGAACACCTCCGAAAACGGAGCATGAGTACCTGAATGGCAGTGTCATGTGCACAGTTATGTGTGCACATGTTTTGTGTGTGTGTGTGTGTGGAGTGCATGGAGTAATGTATGGACCAAATACGGAATGTAAACACGCGAAGTCAATACGTCATCCAGATGACGTCAATGTTCCCGTGACGTCACGGAGAGAGATAGGTACAACGGTTTTTTTTTTTTAGCAGACCGGGTTGTCTGATGTCAGGGGGAAAATAAAAATATGTTGAAACTCGGGAAGTTCCATGAGTGCCACGTTAAAAGTATTTGGTGGTATTGAACCAGAGTTGTGAGACAAGATTGTGTTAACATTGGATATTCTGTGAACCAGAGTTGTGAGACAAGATTGTGTTAATAGTAGGCCTACTATTAGTAGATATTCTGTGAACCAGAGTTGTGAGACAAGATTGTGTTAATATTGGATATTCTGTGAACCAGAGTTGTGAGACAAGAATGTGTTAACATTGGATATTCTGTGAACCAGAGTTGTGAGACAAGATTGTGTTAATATTGGATATTGTGTGAACCAGAGTTGTGAGACTAGATTGTGTTAGTAGATATTCTGTGAACCAGAGTTGTGAGACAAGATTGTGTTAATATTGGATATTCTGTGAACCAGAGTTGTGAGACAAGAATGTGTTAATAGTAGATATCCTGTTGTACCTACGTTCTTTCCCATTGGATGTTTGGTTTCTGTTTCTGAGGAGAAATGTTCCCTACACTTTGTGGTTGGTGGTTTTACTCGTAATATAAAAGTGGTGTTGAAAGAGGAACTGGAAGAGAGGAAAAAGGAATAGAAAAAGAAGAGAAGAAAAAGGGGAGAAGGAGAAGAAGAGGAGCAGAAGACGAAGAAGGAGGAGAAAACAAAACAAAACAAAACAAACAAAAAGACTTTAATGTGAAGGTGCGTGGTTATAAATGTTGTATGTGTGATGTGTGAAAGTAAATAGTAATAAATGTAAAAAAAATTAATATCGTGATCTATTTAGTGACATTGGTTGAAAGGAGTCAGTGCGGATGCGTGACGGACGAATGCTTTTTGCATGTGTTGATTGCGTGAACATGTGTACAAAAGCATGACAAGCTGGATAAAGAAATAAACACAAAAAATTGGAAAAGAAGAGAGAGAGAGAGACAGACAGACAGACAGACAGACAGAGAGACAGAATGAGAGAGCGAGAGAAAAGAAAAAGGGTGAGAGAGAGAAAGAGAGAGAATGAGAGAGAGAGAGAAAGAAGGAGAGAGGCAGACAGAGAGAGATAGAGAGCAGAGACAGAGAAAAAAAGAGAGTGATAGTAACTAAGTAAGAGAGCAGAGACAGAGAAAGAAAGAGAGTGATAGTAACTAAGTAAGAGAGCAGAGACAGAGAAAGAGAGTGATAGTAAGAGAGCAGAGACAGAGAAAGAAAGAGAATGATAGTAAGAGAACAGAGACAGAGAAAGAAAGAGAGTGATAATAAGAGAGCAGAGAGAGAGAGAGAGTGAGAAGGCCACACTCGTAAAAGTCCACTTGTATATATATATGAGATGGAGCGAGTGGTAAGGGATGATGATTGGTCGCAGCGCCAGGTGAGATGGAGCGAGCGGTGTGTGTGGTTGGTAGGTGATTATTGCTGTGGTGGTCGTTTGAATCCAGAGCAGAAAGAGAAGTCTCTCAATCAAAAGACAAGTCCTCGTTTTGGTGCTTGACTCTTTATTATTGAGAAAAGAAGACAAAGAACAAAAGAAGACAGGGAGAGGAAGACAGTGCCTGTAAGACACAAAATAAGTTTCATAAATACACTGACAAAGTACACATTTTGTGAACTAACAATGTCAATGTACAAGAGTGAACTACTACATTATAATAAAACAGGTGTCTACATTTACGAACAAAAACACTAGCATTTGTAAACATGCAACAAATACAGTGGAAACCATTTATAACAGGACCGGTTATAACAGGAATCCGGATATAACAGGGCTTTTTTCAATCCCCATTTTTTCTTCCTCTTTGTCTCTATTAAAACTTATCGGCAATAACAGGGAGACAAGAGGGCTCTATCGGTTAAAGCAGGGATGCCGAGACGGGTTCTGCAGCAGAAAGGCCTAGGCCTAGACTCAGCACGCCACGCAGTAGGCCTAGATCTAGATCTAGGCTAGTCTTGGTATACTGTGTACTGTACACTGAAAGAACGCTTCGCAATGCGAGCGTGATGCGCGCGCAAGCGTGTAGGCCTGAGGCCACTGAGTCAGTGACTGACTGCGCCATCATTCAGTTTGTAAGCTTACTGCACACTTACACCAGACCAGATCTAGGCCTAGATCTACTGTTTATCTTTCTATTTTCTTAGCTTTCTTGCTGATTCTGATTCTCATTGCTATTGCTCATAATGGCCACCGCTGACAACAAACGTAAAAGAAAATGCCTTTCAATTGAGAAGAAATATGAGATCATCCAGGCTGTCGAGAAAAAGCAAGCATTTCCCTTGATATCTGATATAACAGGGATCTGATATAACAGGGATTTTGATTTGGTCCCATCATCCCTGTTATATCAGGTTTCCACTGTAATTGATTTATTCAAAATGTTGTGTAAAGAACTACTACATTATACCAAAATGTGTGGTGTCGATATTTACACTCTAAAGCACTAGCACTTGTAAACATGGAACAAATAATTGGTGACAAAACATTGAGTAACCCTTTGATAAGTTGAGGGTAAACTACCATACTGCTTGTTCGATAGCCTTAGCATAGAGTAGACTTTCAATAATGTACTGGCAAAATAATGCACAGTCATATTAAGCTGTTCTGCCGCCATGGGCTGAGTTAGTTGTAACATAACATCTGAGTGGGCAGTTATTGGACAGTTAATATTCAGTGGTGACGACAGACATAGTATTTGACTATGTGAACTGTCGTCACAAACATTAGGTCTGCCTTATCGAATAGCAGTCAACACACTTGAGTCATCCATTAAATATTTGCTCCATGTAGTTATGTGTAATCCTATGTCTAGTACTAGAGATAGTGATGACAAAATAGCATAGCATATTACAAAATAGCATAGCATATTACTAATTAAGCTATGTCATCAAAGCAACACTCTATAATGATTATCAGTTGTGCTGAGCAGACAAGGGATACAACAATTGGATCAATTAGCTGAGCACATGTTTCATCAACTACCATTATGTACACACATACAACATTGTCAAGTATAAAATGGTGCTCCTCCACACAATAATGCATTGCATCTTGGTAGCTATCAGACAGTTAATATTCAGTGGTGATGACATAGTATTTGACAATGAGAACTGTCATCACAAACAGCACTAATCAAATAGCAGTCAGCAGTGTTGAGAGAACAACACACTTGAGTAATCTATTACCCATTAGCTCTATATGATTAAGTATAATTCTAGATCCAGTGCTAGAGACAATGATAACAAAATAGTATAGCAATTAGCATATTATTATTAAACCATGTCATCAAAACAACACTCTATACATGATTATCAGAGGTGCTGATCAGATAAGGGATACACTAAACAGATCAATTAGCTGAGCACGTGTTTCATCAGTCATCATGTCAGTATGTGAATACAACCTTGTCATTATGTCAAGTATAAAATACTCTTCCTCTGCACAACAGTGCATCTCATCTTTGCTTTTGGCAGAATATGGTTGTCAATAGTCCTACAATAGCCACATGAAAATAGGGGCTAAATCTATAGTGGTTATTACATTTAAACCTCAGTCCCATCTTTACAATGGTGGCCGCCACGCTAAGTGCTGCAGATCTTGTGAGATAGCACATCGTTTAGATCAAAACATACTTTCTCGCTGTGTGAATTCTGCAAATCTAGCGCTGTACTCAATAGACTCGAGCTAGAATCTAAAGAAATAAGAGGCACTAAAGTCTAAGCTTACTGCAGATGACAATGAATAATAAAGTGATAAAAATCCAGAACTTACTACAGTGACGCCGTGAAGTTGATCACCTGCTGTGAGACCGAGAGTGGTGTCAGGAAAGCACACCTCTGGTGAGACTGAGAATGGCGGTGTAAAAGCACGCGCTATGACGCGCCTTGTTAATTTGTACTCTGGGAACAGAGCATGATGGTCATATTTTCAAATTTCAAACCTTTCAGATGGCAAGGTCTGATTGGTTGTTCTCACCTAATTAATAAATCAACACTTAGTGTGTAGTTTTAACGCAGCGCGTCAGTACACACAAGTGAGACGCTGGTCATTGTCCGGCAGTTTCGCGAGTGGCTATGTACTCGCTATCGAGCCACAAATACCTAAGGGCGGTTGGGACAGAGACGCGCCCTCGGTCATTGTCTGAGTGTTCCCGCCGGCAATTACCCGGCGATTGTTTTACAATGCTAAAGGCAGCATACATTAGTGACGGCCCCCTCTACGTTCTGTAAAACTACAACGTAATACTGACTGGAGATGACGACAAAATCTTGTGTAGGCCGCTTCAGAGTACATGTACACATTGTAGATCTGCTAATTGTTTAGCAGTGTGTTATCTATATGCGTCATGTACTGGTTAGATCTTTGGAATGTTCAATGCATAGCTATGGGTAGGCAGAGGCTGTGAGATAACAGTACAATTTGACCAAGAGAACGAAGGGCATTTTTGATCTAGGCAAGCACGCTACATGGTGTTGCCTTTGAGCGTTGTAGGTAAATGGGGAAAGATCGTAACAGAGCAAGGCACTCTGTTTTATATATATATATATATATATATATATATATATATATATATATATATAATATCTATATATATATATATATACACACATATATATACATACATATATATATATATATGTATATATATATATATATATATGTATATTTATACATATATGTATATGTATGTACATATAGATATATCATATCATATTGTATTGTCAGAATCAAATGCTCAAAACACTTCAAGCAGTCTACATATATGCACTAATTACTCTCCCATTTCAATCAACAAATTATCAGCACTGTCATGAACAACAACAACAAAAAACAAACAAAAACGATGGAGGTGGATAGGACACATCGTCCGAGGAGAGCAAGATAACATCACTCTGACTGCCCTTCACTGGACACCAGAAGGAAAACTCAAGAAAGGGAGACACAACAACACCTGAAGGCACACAACAGAAAGAGACATTAACTCTTTGACTCCCCCCGTGGGGATGCCGGGGGCTCGTTCAGTGTAAATAGTATCGTATATCCCCCACCTTCTGGAAATTCTGTGCTAGAAATTTCCTCTTTTCTGTCATTCTCTTTGTTTCTTCCTCTTTTGCTTTCAGCATTCCTTCCTATCATTTTCTGCCTTGCTGGTCCATTCACCTGTATGTGTTTGATAAAGTCTTACATACTTTCTCTTAGCATTGATAATTGGGTACAGGTGTTAAGCGCATTTCTGGCTCTTGGTATATGAGATATGCAGATCTGCAGAAGCAATTCTAGGTAATTTAGACCCGTTTTTGTATATGTTTTAGTGTCCTTACCTGTGTTTAATTTGTATTCATGAATGTGTTTTTAAAATGTCCATGTGCGATAAATTGGACAGAGTGGTCAACGCCGGGGGCATTTCCTTAGATTAGGTACACGAATGCATTGATATGTGTACTTAATTTTCTTTTCCTTTTTTTTCCTGTTGAAGTATTGTGTATGTTTTGAACTGGTTATAGCCCTGATATGGCTCTATGCAGTCGACTGGGCTTTAAACAACAATGACGATAACGATCCTATCTACCAACTGTAAAAACTTGACCCTTTGACTCCCTCAACCTCTCCACCAGCTTACTGCAGGAAGCTGGTAGAGAGGGTGTGGGAATCAAAGGTTAAGTTTTTGCTTTGCTAGCATGGTTGATAACGCAGGATGCTGGTGGACAGGGTGCGGGAGTCAGAGGGTTAATTCATCATCATCATCAAGTGCCTTGCCACATGGCGTTGGTGATCATGGCCCTCCATATGTTTCTATCCCTTGTTGCCGCAAGCACATCTTCCAACCCTCTCTGTCTTCAGCCACCATGCAAGTCCGTCCAATATTTTTTTTCCTGGGTTAATTACGGCCCTGAAACACACCTGGAATACTATGGAGAGGTTGGCACAGAACAGACAAGAGTGTGGACGACCTATGTTGTTGCTGCACGTGCCAACGACGTAATGGGAAGGAAGTAAATAACTTACACGCACCACTGAAAACGAATCATATTCTTTCTTTTGCTTGTCTGATAGAGAGGTTACGCATCAAGAGTTGTCAGTCAGGGCAGTTTCTACCAGTCATGTCACGTGCCGACGACCGGATATGATGTCACGTCATGCATGGATGACCACTGTGGCAAAACAGAGGCAGACTGAAGGGTCACGCTAGTTACGTGGGAAAGATGTCGTCAGACTTTCGCCTTATACCTTACCCTTTCTGCTTTTAAATCCAATTGAAAACCACACAACACACCTCTTTTCCCCAACAATGAACTCTACAATTAACTACTTCTTTCCCTCAGTCTGTGTTTTTTTTAAAAAAATATTGTAAGGTGGTCTTTGTCGATTGTATGCGTATGCCTAGTGCGTGAGTTCGCTTTGATTTGAATGTCGAGATTTGGCAGCGTGTAAATACTGTAATTCTTCTTCTTCTTCTTCTTGTCATTATTATCATTATCATTCCTGTTGTTGTGGTTATTATCGTTATTGTTATTATTATTATATCATAATCATTATATTATTATTATTGTTGTTATTATTACAATTATTATTGCTATTATTATTTTTATCATCATTATCGTCATTATCATTATTGTTATCATCATCATCATCGTCGTCGTCGTCGTTATCATTATTATTATAAAGTCTGGGTTCGAACCTTCTGCCTGTTGGGTAAAGGATGGAGATTTTCCCCATTTACTAGGTCAGCATGTGTACAGATCTATTAGTGCTTAAACCCCTTCGTGTGTATACATACGCTGGTAAAACAGCACATACGCAGGTTAAAGATCCTATGTATCACGTCAGTGTCCAGTCATCTGTTGAAACCAAACCACTTGGACGCCTTGGGATGTGGCACGAGCGCTGAGTTCGTGCTGCACTCAGTCTATTGTCTCATCCGAAAGACTAGCATCAAGACTACCATTTACGATCTGCAAGAGGAGGAGGGAGGGGATCAGGGGGGGATCCCTGTCTGATCAATTAACATCAGGAAGATAGTTCTTGAATGTTATAAAGTATATATAGAACCTATACTGTTGTACGGTTGTGAGGCATGGACAGTCAACACGCAAAGTCAGGACAAAATTGAGGCAGCTGAAATGTAGTTTCTAAGAAGAATGTTGAGAGTTCCATGGTCATCAAAGAAAACAAACGAGACAGTCTTGAAGGAGGAAGACACAAGAAGATCGTTAATAAAGAAGATTAGGAAAAGGCAAGTAACATTTATAGGCCATTTTATGAGTAAAGGGAAATTAGAAAACCTGGTCACAGCAGGAAAGCTGGAGGGAAAGAGAACACCAGGTTGACCCAAGGAGAAAATTTTATTGGTCGGACTTGCAGAGTGGCTGAGGACAGAGAGGGTGGGAGATGTACTTCCAGCGACAGGGGAATAGATTCGCGAGGGGTCATGATCACCAACGCCAGGCGGCAGGGCACATGATGATGATGATGATGATGATCCGGGAATCGCACTCAAATTTCTCGCGATCTCGGCAGGTAGTTTAACCACTAAGCCATGCACTCCATTAGTTCTTTTAGTTTACAACACTCGAAATTGTGAGTTTTAATCACCACTGAATATCCCCGAACGTTGGTAACAACAAAGTTCTTTCAGTCATAAAAAAACAAAACGAAACAAAATAACAACAACAACAAAACTATGCTAGTTTTCACTAATATCGAATGCCACATAACGAGGGTATCATCTCCTGGCTTTGGCTATGATTCGCTGCGGAAGTTGGGAAAACAGTCTGGAGCAACTTAGCACAGGAAGCACGGCGTTTTGGCACAGCTGCGTGCTGTGCGTACCAGAGCCAGTGTTCTCGAAACATGTGGTAAACGGTGGGGGCGACAAAACCGGCCCAGTCGCCATCACATCACGATTGTAAAAGGAAGTAAGGCCTGGAGCGTGTCCTTTCCCTGGCCTTTGTTGAAAGGCGTGCGTACGTGTACCACGTGCTGGCAGAAGTGGGCTCTTACGGGGAGTTGCTTTTTGCGTGCCGTTGCTGTGTTTCCGTTTTTGTTTTTTTTCTTTTCTTTTTTCTGTTTAACTCCGAGCGTGCTTTGTGGCTTCTTTCATTTTTTTGTTTTAGTCTACTACACATTGGAAACTTTCTTTCCAAAGATCGTTGCTGGTCTTGTGCCTTGTTTGAGGTATGGAGCGAAAGTGTCAGAGATACAGATAATGGTGGCAAAAGTCGTGTTAGTCAAAAGATTGTGACCAGTGTGAGCAATATCTTTACTTTCGCCGCTGCCTTACCTGCTGTGTGTTTCAAGTTGTGGCTTCGATCATCGATGGTGTTAGCTATAAAGAGCGTTTTCCACCGATCAGTGCGTGACCTCGGAAACACAGTCAGATCGTGTTGATCAAGTTTGCACAGATTTTGCTAATCGTTCGTGGAAGCTTACTTACCGGCTCGCTACGATTTGTTTACTGGAGGAGATTGGGAGTGCCAAAAATATCGTGTGAAGCAAATTTAATTCTAGTACGGTCTTTGATGTTCATGATGCTATTTGTTCATGATCATGAAGGTCTGGTAGCGATTTTGGCTACCAGTCTCAGTCTGTGATCTTTTTCAGTTTTTGTTTCAGTTTTTGCGAAGTTTTAAAGTCTCTTGAATACTGACAGAACTGTTATGATCAGTTGGTGTGTGTGTGGATGTAGAACTGGTCACGTGCTGGGTTCAAAGGACGTGAAAAGTTTTCTTCATATAGATCTAGCTGATGACGGCTTGTCAAGTTCAGCGTTGTGGTTTTAATTCAAGTGACATGTGGTGATTGGGTCCTCTAGAGCTTTCCGTAAGTATAACGTTCGGACAGAATCCCAGTCTGTCCGTCTGTCTGTCTCACTCTCTGTCTTTGTCTTTGTCTTGTCTCTGTCTTTTCTGCCTCTGTTCTCTCCCTCTCGCACTCTCTCTCCTCTCGCTTTTCTCTCTCTTTGTCGCTCTCTTCTTTGTCGCCCTCGCTCTCTTTCTCTCTTTCTCGCTCTCGCTTTTTTTTTTTTCTCTCTCTCTCCTCTCGCACTCTCTCTCGCTTTCTCTCTCTCTTTCTTTGTCGCCCTCGCTCTCTTTCTCTCTTTCTCGCTCTCGCTTTTTCTTTTTTTCTCTCTCTCTCTCCCTCTCGCACTCTCTCTCTCTCGCTTTTCTCTCTCTCTTTGTCGCTCTCTTTCTTTGTCGCTCTCGCTCTCTTTCTTTCTCGCTCTCGCTTTTTCTTTTCTCTCTCTCTCTCCCTCTCGCACTCTCTCTCTCTCGCTTTTCTCTCTCTCTTTGTCGCTCTCTTTCTTTGTCGCCCTCGCTCTCTTTCTCTCTTTCTCACTCGCTTTTTCTTTTTTTCTCTCTCTCTCTCCCTCTCGCACTCTCTCTCTCGCTTTCTCTCTCTCTTGTCGCTCTCTTCTTTGTCGCCCTCCCGCTCTCTTTCTCTCTTTCTCACTCTTGCTTTTTCTTTTTCTCTCTCTCTCTCTCTCCCTCTCGCACTCTCTCTCTCTCTCGCTCTTTTCTCGTTCTCTTTCTCTCTCTTTGTCTTTTTCTCTCTCTGTCTCGCTGTGTCTGTCTCTCTCGCTGTCTGTCTCTCTCTCTGACCCTCTCTGTCTCTCCCTCTGTCCCTCCCTCCCCCCTCACTCTCTTTTTCCCGATCAATCTTTCCATTGTCTTCTTTTTTTCTTCTGTTTCTAGCATTTCCGATGGGTAGAGTTTCAGGAACCTGATCAGTGACGTAAACTGTAGGCCTACTGTTTGCACCGAAGAGTATTTTGTTACCTGCTGTCTTTGATTTCTTGTTTTGCTTTGTGTTTATTTTTTTGATTGTTGATGATGTTGTCATCTCTCTTTGTTGATATGTTCTCATTTTCAGCTTCCTTCGTCTATTTTCTACATTTTCTTTCTCTTTCTTTCTTTCGTTATTCTTTTCATCTTCTAGTTTCATTTTTCTCTCTCCTTGTTTCTAGCCTTACCGGTAGATGGATAGAATATCGAGACATAACCCAGTGCCGTAAGCTGTGTATATTTCGTTATATGCCAAGGCTACCGTGTATAGTTACCGTAATACTCTTACGTTCCATCTTGGCATCTGTCTGCTACAATCATTTCAGATGTCTGTGGTATGACAGACATGGCTTCTAGTTCTAACAGAGTCATCTGTTTGCAGTGTGTGTGTGTGTGTGTGTGTGTGAGAGAGGGTGAAAGAGAGAGACAAGAGAGAGAGGGAGAGAGAGAGAGAGGCAGACAGGTAGACAGACAGACAGACGGAAGGTGTGTGTGTGTGGTGTGTGGTGTGTACGTGCGTGCGTGCTTTGTGCGTGCTCTGTGTGTGTGTGTAGTGTGTGCTTTGTGCGTGCGTGCTTTGTGTGTGTGTGTGTGTGTGTGTGTGTGTGTGTGTGTGTGTGTGACACGTTGCTCTGTGAGCTCACCACGACAGCATTCAGTGTTTGTATTGCATTTTGTGAAATTGAAGAGCTTTGTGTTTTTGATCCGTTGATTACTTTGGGTTGGTTTTGTTTGTTTGTTTTTTGGGTTTCAATGTTCCATGTCTTTTGTTCTTGAAACTTTGGAACCATGGGAGCTCTTTGTCTGTTGGTTGGGGGGGGGGGGGGAGGATAGGAGCGTAGGGACATTCTTTTTCGGTCGTATTTGGGGGGGGGGGGGGGGGGACGAAAACGGTGGCTTGTTTCATGTAACCAGAGAGGGGCTGTGTCTGTGTGTGTGTGGTGAAAAAAAATGTATCAGAATAATTTTATCAGTTTGTTTCGGAATGAATTTTTAACCAGATTTGGGTTAACGTTGCAGATCATTGATGAATTGATGGCCAGCTCGTGGGTTTATGTGCAGGCTTAAGGCTTGTGCCGTAATCATTCTCGATCTTCTCCATCACAT
>JAPXFY010000018.1:43613431-43635931 GCA_030674185.1 Monoplex corrugatus | reverse complement strand
TTTACAATTGTTAAGACTCTTTGAATCCTTTGGTAATCTGATTCGATCGTTGCGTGTGGATAGATGGAAACCCGATTCTGGCGATTTATTCATAAAGTGGTCGTTTGAACTTGTCACGCTAGCTATAGGCTTGAGACAGAAAAGAGAGAAACAGCTATCAGCACTAACGTCCCCCTTCACTAACTGAATAAAGAAATCCCTGGACGAAATACAATTACACAAATTGTATTAAATCATCAATAACACAACATGACGCACCATACATACATGTCACAAGCATAAATATCGCACCACTCAAGGTGGCACCCCAAATCCGACATTGCATACTCTCCAAATCTTTAAAGAAGACACCCCCAAAATCACTTGGAACAACATCAACAACAACAACAACAAATTCAATGTCAGCAATGAATAAATGCATTCAACAACGTAATTCTTCCGATTGTTCCCATACCTTGCTTCACATATGTATCAACCCTTATGAGGAGGAAAAACACCTTCACAGCATAGTCCCACGAAGGGTGACGTTTCCTGTCTCACACAACGCTCAGACGCTATGATTTCCAAATTTCCCTTGAGCCTCAAATACGCTTGAATGGGGAACAGGTAACGATGAAAGTAGACCGAAGACCCAGGAATCAGTAGAATGATGAATCCCGAGCAGGACGATGAGGAACGAGCCCAGAAGAAACAGTTGAGCAGAAGTCTCGTAGCGTGGTCATTACTGGCTCGCCACCCCACGCCTTGACGGCCGTCGCAGGAGCAACAAGCCAGCACTTAACTGCCGAATCCTGCAGGAAGTTACTGTTGCAGAAACGCCCACCAGCCGTACTTGCTCCACACGTTCGTCACCGTTACAGCAGCTCGGTCATGTTCGCCTTTTTCGTAGAGTCTTGGGCCAAACACGGACATGAACGACGACTGTGGCACAGGACACTACTGATTTTTACCCAGTACACCGACGAAATAGATAAGCAACCTACCCCTACCGACTGGGAGGTCTACGGAAGGCTGCACATTAGCCAAAAGCACGCAGAAACTTTCACTTCTAAGACACAACGTCGAACTACAAGACCACTGACCAGAAACTGGCCCTGACCCTTTAGCTGTAAAACCATCCGTAGGTGAGGGGCACCAAACGCCAACTGGCAACTCTTCACTTCTCCAACCATCACAAACTATTACATCTCAAAAACAAAAAACAAAACAAACACAAACTCGTCTGACCAGAGACTGGCCAGACCCCACCCCCCTATCTGCAACCATATGCGCAGAAGGGAGGCTCGCCACCAACTGACTACACCTTTGCTCTAAAGCCAACACAACAAATCTACAGAACTCTGTTCACAGAAAATAGCCTAAAAAGCACACAAAATTTACACATATACTCCTAATCATAATTTAAGGGCCACTTCTTCCTTCCTCTCTAATTTTAAGTTGAAATAATTGACAATGTTTAGAATTGATTCTATGTTTTATTTCATCATTTCCACACCTGTTTTGGAAAAAGAAATTAGCACAATGACCCATTAGTGAACAGCACATGCATTTAAAGGAACATCCCCCCCTTTTCAAAAAACAGAAAGTGTCAGATTTGGCCAATCTGTTTTCAATATCGCGTGTGTCCGCCCCGAGCCTGGATGCATGCTTCACAGCGCCGATGCATCGACCCCACAAGGGTACGGAGTGTGTCCTGAGGGATGGCCGCCCACTCGATCTGCAGGATGTCGACCAGCCTGGCCAGGGTGCCCGGTGGGGGGTGGTTGTCCCTGATGCGCCTCCCGAGCACATCCCAGAGGTGTTCAATTGGGTTCAGGTCAGGTGAGCACGCTGGCCAGGCCATACGGACGACTTCATGCTGCTCCAGGAAGTCGGTCACAAGGCGTGCTCGATGCGCAGGTGCATTGTCGTCCTGGAAGATGGCACCTTGACCAAGGTCCACAAGCGCAGGCAGTGCCACGGCCGCCAGAACCTCGTCCCGGTACCGGACCACGTTCAGGATGCCGTCAATGGGGAGCAGGGGGGTCCGGGTACCACGGCTCATGCCACCCCACACCATCACCGACCCGCCGCCGTACCGGTTATGCTCTTGGACAGTGGCGTCAGCGAACCTCTCCCCTTGACGTCGCCACACCCGAGCCCGGCCATCGTTAAAGGTCAGGGTGAACCTGGACTCATCCGAAAACAAGACCCGGGCCCACTGTTGCCTTGTCCAGGTCACGTGCTCCCTGGCCCAGGTCATGCGGCGCACTCTGTTGACCGGTGACAGCACGGGTCGGACGGCCGGTCTCCGTGACCTCAAGTTTGCCTCATGTAGCCGTCTTCTCACCGTGCTGCAGCTGATGTTAGCACCTGTTGCGTCCCTCAGCTGACCCCTCAAGGTCACCGCAGTGGATGCCCTTTCCCTCAGGATGGAGAGGGCAAGGTAGCGGTCTTGCTGTCTTGTCGTTACTCTGGGTCGACCCGTGTGACGCCTTTCCTGGACTGCTCCAGTCTCATTGAAGCGCTCCAGCAGTCTCTGGATTGTGGAATGCGACACTTCAAGTCGTCTAGCAACTTCCCTCTGCGCTAGGCCTTCATCAAGCAGAGCGAGGGCTCTCCCCCGCTGCTCATCCGTCATCCGTCGTCTTGCAAGCATGGTTAAAACGAACCAAGAACGGGTCCTTTTTATCCTCGTCTGCGGGCAACTTTGGCTGGAGTAGTGTTCAAAAAGGGCTTGCCTTGCACGTGCAAAGCGAATTTTGTCGCTACCTTGCCTGCGTCGTCAGAGAGACCCTGCTGAAGATTCGACAATTTCGTGTGGAAATTGTCTTCCTTGGGCCGCCCATTGCAAATCGGCAAATCCCCAAACACGTGCCAAAAGGAAACTGCAATGTTGTCTGAGCTCTTATCCATTCAGTTACGGCAACGAATTGGAGAAAAGAGTAAGAGAAAATAGGTTATTTCTCCTTTCAAAAATTGACTCAAAAACGTTCCTGGCCCTTCAATAATGACGTGTAGTATATACAGGCCCACATGAACCACAACTTAGGCCATAAACACGATTTGGACAGGAACATCTGTCCACAACCAAAGTACAAAAATCACGCAAAAATACACACATAGGCCCAGGTAAACCCTAACTGGGCAGGTGAGTTTATCCCACTTGGCAAAATTCCACACGCTCTTACCCCACGAAACACCCCTGTCCCAAATAAGAAAAGGAAAGAAAAAAAAAAATAAACAAACTGCCGTGACAGAACTATTTCCACGTTGAATAGTGTGGTTTCTAAGAAGAATGTTGAGAGGTTCCATGGACAGCAAAGAAAACAAACGAGACAGTCTTGATGGAGGCAGACACAAGAAGATCATTGATAAGGAAGATTAGGAAAAGACAGGCAACATTTATAGGCCATTTTATGAGGAAAAGGGAATTAGAGCACCTGATCAAACAGGAAATTTGGAAGGAAAGAGAGTACCAGGTAGACCCTGGGAGAAAATATTGGACGGATTTAGCAGAGTGGCTGAGGATAGAGAGGGTAGAAGATGTGCTTGCGGCAACAAGGGATAGGTACATAATACGTATTATGGAGGGCTGTGATCGCCAACGCCATGTGGCTGGGCACTTGATGATGATGATGATAATTCATATTTCTGATACGTCACTACAACTTCTCACGTTAATCTGAGGACAAATCGTTTCGTAATGATGGTGTGATTATGTCGAGACGAATGTGCAGCAAACGGCCGAAACCAAGGACTGCGATGTATGATGAACATAACGACGTACAGCACAGATAGAGTTACGATGATCTCTATGTCCAAACGGCTCTTGCTAATGCTCGCCAATTGTTCAGCGGTATATAATTGTCATGGATGGAAGTGGGTTGGGGTGGGTGGGGGGGGGGGGAGAGGGAGGGGAAGAGCGATTTACATCAATAAAGCTCATTACGTTAGTAGCACGATAAAGCAATAGGTGTTCTACTCTCTCTCTCTCTCTCTCTCTCTCTTTCTCTCTTTTCTCTCTCTCTCTCTCTTTCACTCTCTCTCTCTCTCTCACCATTACACTCACAGGGCCGGATCTGGGAAAAGTAAGGGGGAGGGGGGTTACACATGAGGTCTAGGGTAGAGCCCCTGTTGAGAGTGAGGGTCAGGGTCAGGGCAGTGCCCTCAGAAGCTGAAACATTTTTGTCATTTGAAAGCCCAAAAAGGAAAAGTTGGGGGAGGGGGAGGGGGGGGGGCTGATATGAGCTTTTTCCTGTTGTCTTAGCATACGAATGAAAGGGTATATTGAAAAAAAGCAACAACAACAATAACAATAACGACAACAAAAAGGCGTAATATAGATCCAGTTGCTCTTGTCTTGGGCATACGAGTGCAAGGTGAAAAAGCAAAATGCTAAAAACATCTCATGAAATACAGAATAATTGCACACCAGAACTCCAAATTTTACCTGACCAGGCCCGTCTGAATGCGTGAGCATATTACAAACCGCATGACATCATAATATGATCGATCATGACAAATAGGGCACCAATCCGTTAATGGCGTAAGGATAAATGTAAGAATTAAATACCGACCTCACTTTTTAAATCATTGATTTATCCTCTCTCTGTGTCTCTCTTTCTCTGTCTCTCTGTGTCTCAGTCTCCGTCCCTGTCTCTTTCTGTGTCTATCTATCAATCTGTCTGTCTGTTTCTCTTTCTGTCTATCTTTTTCTCTGTCTGTGTCTGTCTGTCTCTCTCCCACCCCCCCCCTCTCTCTCTCTCTCTCTTTCAGGGCATATATGGAGAAACAAGTAGGTACTCAAGGCGAATAAACACTGTATGTGATAAACTCTGTGCGATAGTTTTTTTTTTGTTTAAATCCAGCGGGGATGGCTTGATTTTAGACTACCAAGAAAATACCTACAGAATACTATAAAGTATTTAGTACCCGTGACAGATGAATTAGATTTCCACTACACGATGAAGAAATAGGGTTTCCAGGATACGATACAAAATATACCAATTTGGATATAGCTTTGTGTACATACATCAAGACATTCAGGGAATTAACAACTCATTTTTACGTGCATTTAAAGAAAGACTCGCTATATAAGGTGGTGACAATGGGGATTTTCATGTAAAAATAATGGAAGATTTAATTTGTATAGGATTTGTACAACAGCTAACGTTAAAACATATCTGTTGTTGAATTTAGAGAGACACTTGAAATTTGTAATGACAAAGATTTAGACTCAGTATGTTTGACACTGTGTGCCATCAATAAGAACAATATTGAACACAATACAGCTTGTCCATCGCGTAGAAAGAAGACGAAATGAGTTTATATATATATTATATATATGTTTTAGCCTGCCCAGTACTTAAGAACTCTTATAGAGCGCAATACATACCATGTTATAAGTGTTACAAGTTCCCAAAATAGATTTGATATAGTTTGCTTATGGTTTGTAGACACGAAACATTAGTTATAAATATATCACTGTATAATTTATATTTCCCCATGGGGATGCCGGGGGCTATTTCAGTATTAATAGTATTCCCACCTTCTGGAAATTCTGTGCTAGAAATTTCCTCTTTTCTGTCACTCTCTTTGTTTCTGCCTTGTTCCTTTGCTTTCTGCCATTTTTTCCTATCGTTTTGTGTGTGCCTTGCTGGTCCGTTCACCTGTCTGTGTTCTATAATAAAGCCTTACGTATTTTCTCTCTGGCTTGATAATTGGGTAGGCCTACATGTATTAATTCGGTGCGTTTTTGGCTCTAGGGAAATGAGATATATGCGGAAGCAATTTTAGGTAATTTAGGCCCATATTTATATAACATATGTTTTAGTGTCCTTGTTTATGTCTTTAGTTTATATTCAGGTGTGTTTTTTAAATCCTCTGTGTGATGAGTTGGACTGAGTGGTCAACGCCAGGGACCTTGGATTATGTGCGCGAATGCATTTGATATGTGTACTTACTTTCTTTTCCTTTTTTTTTTCCCTGTTCAAACATCATGTATGTTTTGAAACAGTTATAGCCCTGATATGGATCCACGCAGTCGGCTGGGCTTTAAACAAAAATAACAATAACTATATTTATATGAAGCATTTTAAGCTAAGATCTGCCACTGTAGCAATTAAAAAAAAAAAAAGACATAATATACTATAGGATTGTCATGATGTCAGATAATCATGATTACGCATTTGTACCCCTTCACGAGGGCCCTAACTTATGTGTCAGAAAACCATCTGCAGTCTGATGTCGCGTTTTGTGTGTGTGTGTGTGTGTGTGTGTGTGTGTGTGTGTGTGTGTGTGTGTGTGTGTGTGTGTGTGTGTGTGTGTGAGAGAGAGAGAGAGAGAGAGAGAGAGAGAGTGAGTGTGTGTGTGTGTGTGTGTGTGTGTGTGTGTGTAATAAACCGTCTGCAATCTTGTCTCATTCTCTCTCTCTCTCTCTCTCTTTTGTGTGTGTGTTTGTGTGTGTGTGTGTGTGTGTGTGTGTGTGTGTGTGTGTGTGTGTGTGTGTGTTGTGTGTGTGTGTGTGAGTGTGTGTGTTTGTGAGTGTGTGTGTAGTGTGAGTGTGTGTGTGTGTGTGTGTGTGTGTGTGTGTGCGCGCGCCCCTTCAGAGGAGCCATAATTTATGTGTGAGTATATCATCTAGTCTGAAGTCTTATTTGTGTGTGTGTGTGTGTGTGTGTGTGTGTGTGTGTGTGTGTGTGTGTGTGTGTGTGTGTATGTGTGTGTGTGTGTGTGTGTGAGAGAGAGAGAGAGAGTGTGTGTGTGAGAGAGAGAGAGAGAGAGAGAGTGCATGTGTACGTTTGTTTGTCTGTGTGTGCGTGTGCGTGTGCGTGTGCGTGGTGCGTGCGTGCGTGCATGCTACCGCGTGTATGTACAATTCGAACCAATGGGTTTAAATAATAATGTATTACTGTAGTTTGGCGTTTAATCATTGCCTATGACCGTTCCGCCTCTTAGGGTTTACGCGCGTAACATCGTCATTTTGGATCTTGTATTGTCCATCACATGGTGTCAGTGCCTTGAGAAATTTGTCCCGAGCGCAGATACATTATCACGAGAAACAAACTCAAAAAATGGGGACTGTTCATTACCGTGCAAAAGAGCTTTCATCACAAATGTTACCCCCACCATTTCTTTATGTTTCTGTGGTGGCTGGGGGGCAAAGGCCTTGAAATATTTGCCCCTCTTTGGTTGTTGCTTGCTTGCTGGGAGGGTAGTGTGTGGGGGGTGGGGGGGGGGAGAGGGGAAGGTGAGGGAGGTTGTGACGGCACTTTACATCAGTCACGCACATTAGTGGAACGATTAAAGCAGTAGGTGTTCTAGTCTCTCCCCTCCTAACTACTTCTCGATCTGGCAAAGATCTGTACTTTTTGCTCTTTCTCTTTTCTTTTTTTTTTCTTTTCTTTCTTTCTTTTTTTTACGTATATTTTTTACATAGTGGGAGGACAATCATAGGTGTAGGAATTTTTTTTTTTTTTTAGCTATTAATGATTGTGGTAAATTAGATGCGATAAATGGTGCATTATTTCCTTTCTTCGCCTCCTTTGTCTGTCTCTCTCTGCTCTCTGTCTCGTTGTATGTCGTGTGTCTCTCTATGTCTTCTTTCATTCAGTATGTGATCATAGTACTCTCTCTCTCTGTCTGTCTGTCTGTCTTGTCTCTCTTCTCTATCTCTCTGTCTCGTCTTCTTTCTTCAGTGCTGTGTTCAGAGTAATTTTCCTTCTTGTTTCATGGGCTTTGTTTTTCACTGGTAGACTCTTTGTGTCTGTCTGTCTGTCTGTCTGTCTGTCTGTCTGTCTGTCTGTCTGTCTCTCTCTCTCTCTCTCTCATTCACTCACTCTTTTCTTCTTTCCTACAGTACTGTGTTCATAGCAATCTTCCGTCTTGTTTCCTTGGGGCTTTCTTCTTCTGTGGTAAACTGCTTGGGAGTTCGATTTATTTGGAGTTGTTCCTACGCTGGCTAGATCTATATGTATGCATAGAAGTGGTTCTGATTTAAGTTACTTGTTGGCTGTGTTATCAGTCAAGACCTTATTGTGGGGCTGGTAACCATTGAAAAAGTTAGGAGTTCGCTGTTTCTTTGAGATTGATTCATTACCACGGATAATTCCATATGCGCTCACACAGTAACCTGCCATCTTGTCAATCTGACAGAATCCTTGAGCTTCGCAAAATCCTATCGGTCCGTTTTTGTAGGTTTGTAGTTGTGAATACTGCCTACTGTCTTTTATTAAGAGATTGTCCTGTGTGTGTGTGATGTGTTGTGTTGTGTTGTGTGTGTTATGTCATGTTGTGTTTATGTGGTGTATGTGTGTGTGTTGGTGTGTGTGTGTTGTGTTGTGTGTGTGTGTGTGTGTGTGTGTGTGGTGTGTGTGTTGTGTGTGTGTGAGAGAGAGAGAGGAAGAGAGAGCCAGCCAGCCGGCGCCAGCCAGCCACCAGCCAGCCTATACTACGGACATTTGATATTCAGACTAAACCATACAGAAAATGGCACTAACATCACTTCTGCCACATCTAGAACTACTCCTCTGGCACTTAACCCTTAGACTCCCGCGCCCTATCCATCAACTGCAAAAACTTAACCCTTTGATTCCCTCACCTTCCTATCCACCAGCTTCCTGCAGGAAGCTGGTGGATAGTGTGAGGGAATCAAAGGGTTAAGTTTTTTGCTTTGCTAGCATGGTTGGCAATGCAGGATGTTGGTGGACAGGGTGCGGGAGTCAAAAAGGTTAACACCGGGCTGGAAAAGGATGGAGGCAAGAAGAGGAAGGGGAGGGAAGCAAGGAAACAACGGCGGATCCATGCCTGGAGAAACGAGGATCGGCTCAAAGACAGACAGCGCAAGTCGTACGCTCTTTGGTGGGAAGCAGAGCACCGACAGATTTATGGTACCACTAACGGGCATGACTGATGCCAAGTGTCCTTCACAGAGCCCCCCCCGAAAGCAACAGAATAAAACCAGTCGGAACAAATTAGTGGAGAACCTTTAGGATGGTAATAATCATTCCCAACCTGAACCAGTCGCCGTGGTAAGTGGTTTAGCCCAGCGGATTACCGACTGGGATAGTTGTGGGTTCGAATCCCATCAGTATTATCAAAACAAAAACAAGACAAAAATAACAATAACGATGATGATGATGATGATGATGTGATGATAATGAGAATTTTCGGATCTAATTGGCTCCCACACACAAGTTTAGTTGACTGTGCTATAGGCTCATTGCGAAGACTGAGACCACACAGTCGAGTCGCATCCACTTCACGGATACGTTATGAAGAGAGAGTGTTACCTAAATTTCTTGACCAACACCACAGGTATCTGTATCTCTCGGACATTGGACACACACACACACACAACGCACGCACGCACACTCACATACACACCACATACCACGTTACACACTCATATTGACACACACACACACACTATACCCACATAGCACACACACACACAGAGGCATACACACAGACACAGACACACACACACACACACACACACACACACACACACACACAACACACACACACCACACAACACACACGCACACACACACACACACACACACACACACGAGCACAAACACACACACACACACGAGCACACACACACACACACACAGACACACGCAGACACACACACACAAACACACACAAACAAACTGACGTACACGTACACGTACACATACACAGAAAAACATTGCATCGTATTACACTGCTAACACGAAACACCCCAGGATGCTGGATGAGACCCAAACCATCAGCTACCTTGTTCACAAGCCGAATGGCAAGACAGGGAGACGACAAACTGCGAGACATAACCGCGCAAACACACAAACACACCAACCAGGTCCAGCCCAGCTGCTGGATCAAGAAAGGATGAAAGATCCCTCCTTTGCCTTATTCGAGATTGATTGATTGATTTGGTTCAGTTTTTACGTCGACACCTACCTCAGGTGATATGGGATAACCATCCCAGGGAAGTGGGGAAAAGGGGTGGGGTGGGGGGTGGGGGGCTTACCTAATCCTATACTGACACCACCAGAACGACAATGATGTTAAAATGGGACAGTGACAAGACCAGTTTTAATGTAGCGCACCCCGGGATTCGAACCCACAACCATTTATAACATGGCTGCAAGTTTTTCCGTTTGACGACGGAATCCGTTTTTTCAAAAGAGTCAGAAACGGAAAATCCGTTTTTTTTGGAAAAGCTTCAGCGTCTGGGGGTATGCCCCCCAGACCTCCCATACGGGGGCGCTACCCGCCCCTGGACCCGTTTCAGTTTTTTTGACTTTTTCTAAATTGCATCCTTGCCATTAGCATGTGAATCCGACGCTTGAACCTACTGAGCTACTGGGGCCCGCACCTTATTCAACTCTGTTCTGTTCCGTTTTGTTGAGTTTAAAATTCTACCACTCTCAGAGTATATGAGGACTAGCTATATGAATGTTGCCCAAAGAAGCCTTTAAACATTTTGGTTGCATTGTGAGATAGATACCGATGCTATCGTCGGATTCTCTAAATATTGGATTATGTAATAGATGGCCGCGAGGCCTTCATCTCTCTCATATATATATTGTGTCCAAGTATCCATCTCAAACCGCCCCACCCCCTTCCCCGCCCCTCCCCTCCCCTCCCCACCTCTCCTATCAAACACGTTCTTGCCTCAAACGTCTGTTATCAAGAAAGATAACTATACCACTATACTCTTTGACTATACGCACTTATCAATTGCTTTCCTTTCCCTCAACCTACTACTTCTTCTTTAATATGTTAGTTGTCAACATCTTATCAACGCCTGTTTCCCACCCCACCTTACCCCCCATGGGGATGCCTGGGGCTCTTTCTAATATAAACAGTATCCCCACCTTCTGGAAATTCTGTACCAGAAATTTCCTCTTTTCTGTCATTCCTTTTGCTTCTGCCTTTACGTTCCTATGCTTTCTGTTATCTCTTTCTCTCATTTTCTGCCTTACTGGTCCATTCACCTGTGTGTGTGTGTTCGATAAAGTCTTTAGTACTTTCTCTTAGGAGTGATAATTAGGTATGTATTATTAAGTGCTTTTTTGGCTCTAGGGAAATGAGTTACGCGGATGCGATTTAAGGTAATTTAGACCCGTTTTTTATGTATGTTTTAGTGTCCTTATTTATGTTTAAATTTGTACTCGGGTATGTTTTTTTTTCAAATCCATTGTGTGATAAATTTGACGAAGTGGTCAGCGCCAGGGGCATGTCCTTAGAATATGTGCAGGAATGCATTGATTGTGTACTAAAAATTTCTTTTCCCTTTTTTTCTCTGTTGAAGTATTGTGCATGTTTTGAAACGGTTATAGTCCTGATATGGCTCTACGCAGTCGGCTGGGCTTTAGACAGAAATAATAATCTATTGCCCCGCCAAGGACATAGGCCGCCAACAGACGCTCTCCAGCCACCGTATACCACGGTCCTGAGCCAATAGCTTCAGATTGTCCCCAGGCACGATGGCCTGCCTGTCTTCTAGAATTGGGATAACTACTTCCACGAATGTAGCCTGTTAGTAAACCTCATTTCGCTGACTACTCAAAACTTGGCATAGGCCCACGACTTGTGTTGGGGGAAGTATTAGTACTGTTTTTACCATTACTTAACCCTTTCACTCCCGCAGCCTATCCGCCAACTGCAAAAGCTTAACCCTTTACTCCCTCAACCTATCTGCTAGCTTCCTGCAGGAAGCTGGTGGATAGGGTGAGAGAGTGTAAGGGTTAAGTTTTTGCGTTGCTGATACATATGCTGACACTTCGGGATGCTGGCGGATAGGGTGAGGGAGTCAAAGGGTTAAACATCCATCATAAAGGGCAAAAAATGATCGCCAGGCTGCCAGTGTACCTCTGTTCGCGGAGATGGTTAAAAACAGACGTACGCGAAATAGTTTGGGAGCTATGCTTTTCATATCCATAGGCTCTGAAGACAGGCTCATAAATCTTTGATATCAGTAATATTACTAAGCTAAAAGCCGAAGTGAGCGCCAGATCAAACTTAATTTGGGGGAGGGGGATGTCTGTGTCGGCGCTGTCTCAGTTTCGTCTCGTCTACAGAGAAAGAGAGAGAGGGAGAGAGAGAGAGAGAGAGAGAGAGAGAGAGAGAGAGAGAGAGAGAGAGAGAGAGAGAGAGAGAGCGCTCTCAGAACTTAGAGAGAGAGAGGGAGGGAGGGACGGAGAGAGCTCTTAGAACTTTGAAGCCTAATGTACACCGACTTTAGCTTCCAATACAAAAGAAAGGAATGGGTTGGGAATGGGGTCATGTTTTTGTTCTGCCTCCATGCATATGGAGAAACCACTGATACATGAGCCATGCCACAGTTTGAAACAGTACCGATACTCACACCCGTGGGAATGCCTGGGGCTTATTCAGTATATATACAGTGTTCCCACCTTCTGAAAATTCTGTGTTGGAAACCTTTTTTTTTTTTGGTCACACTTTTTGTTCCTAGCTTGTTCCTTTGCTTTCTGCCATTTCTTCCTATCATTTTCTGCCTTTTTGGTCCATTCACCTTTACACGTAGGCCCATGTGTTCTCTGAAAGCCTTGCATACTTTCTGTTAGGACTGATAATTGTGTGTGTGCATTACATTACATTTTGGGCTGTAAGGAAGTGTGATGTGCGGAAACAGTTTTAGATAATTTAGGTCAGTATCTATATATGTTTTAGTGTACATGGTTGTGTGTACATTTGTATTCAGGTTTTTATTTTCATTAACCCTCCTGGTGAAAAAGTGGGCGGGATGGTCAGCCACCGGGGCATAGCCATTCCCCTGTGGGGATACCATGGGGGCTCTTTCAGTATAAATAGTATCCCCACCTTCTGGAAATTCTGTGCTAGGAATTTCTTTCTTGTCACTGTCTTTGTTTCTGCCTTGTTCCTTTGCTTTCTGTCATTTCTTCCTATCATTTCCTGTCTTGCTGGCCCATTCACCTGTTCATCATCATCATCAGGTGCCCTGCCACATGGCGTTGGCGATCATGGACTTCCATCTGTCTCTATCTCTCGTTGCCCCTAGCATCTCCCCCACCCTTCTCATCCCCAGCCATTCTGCAAGTCCGTCCAGCATTTTCACCCTGGGTCTACCTGGTGCTCTCTTTCCCTCCAGCTTTCCCAGGTGCTCCAAATCCCCTTCCTCATAAAATAGCCTATAAATGTTGCCTGTCTTTTCCTAATCTTCCTTATGAGTGATCTACTTGTGTGTGCCTCCATCAAGACTGTCTCGTTTGTTTTCTTTGCGGTCCATGGAACTCTCAAATTCTTCTTAGAAACCACATCTCGGCTGCCTCAATCTTGTTCTGGTTTTGCTTGTTGACTGTCCACGCCTCACATCCGTACAACAGTATTGGTTCTATATAACATTCAAGAACTCTCTTCCTGATGTTAATTGATAGGCATTTGTTGGTAAGAATGCTTGTCATCTTCTTGAATGCTGTTTTGGCTTGGCCGATTCTGCCGGCTATTTCTGATGTGCATCTGCCGTCTGATGCAATGATCGTTCCCAGGTATTTGAATTTATCAACCTGTGTCAAGGTTGTGCCATTTGCTGTTATTTTGCATGAGGGGATTTCGTGTTTTTTACTGGATTGAAGACCCTGGATTAAAGGTTGGAGGGAAAATGATAAACAACATTCGATACGCAGATGACACCGTGCTAATTGCAGAAAATGACAGGGACCTACAAAACCTTGTGAATATACTAGAAATAGAAAGCAAAGGTAAGGGGGTGGAACTAAACATCAGGAAGACTGAAGTCATGTTGATCAGTAAAAAAAAAAGATTCACCTGTATGTGTTCAATAAAGTCTTACGTACTTTCTGTAGGATTGACATTTGGGTACATGTATTGCATTTTTGGCTCTAGGGAAATGATATATCCGAAGCATTTTAGGTGATTTAGGCTCGTTTTTATACACACTTTAGTGTCCTTATCTATGTTTAAAATTGTATTCAGGTATGTTTTTTGAATCCCTTGTGTGATAAATTGGACGGGAGTGGTCAACACCAGGGGCATCTTCTTAGATTATGTGCACGAATGTATTGGTATGTGTATTAATTTTCTTTTCCCGTTTTTACTGTTGAAGTATGTGTGTGTGTGTATTGAATTGGTTATAAGCCCTGATATAGCTCTACGCAGTCGGCTGGGCTTTAAACACAAATAACAAGAACAGTAATAGTACCAGGGGCATAGCCGTAGGTTATGTGCGTGAATGCATTGATAAGTGTACTTAATTTCCTTTTCCATTGTTTTTTCTTTCATGGTCACCGAGTTGTTGTCTGTGATTTGAGATCATTATAGCCCTGATATGGCTCTGCGCAGTTTGTTTGTCTTTGAATAATGATAATGAAAATAATACATATCGATATTCACGTTGCTGTCACTATCATAACTAAATCATTGTAGTTTTGAAACGGTTATAGCCCTGATATGACTCTACACAGTCGGCTTCAAGTTCAAGTTCGTATTGCTTATAGCCCAGCCGACCACTAGAACCATAACAGGGCTAACACCACGTTAAAAACGACAACACGCAGTCGGCTGGGCTTTTGAACAAAAATAAAAGTAAATAACAGTAGGTTACTACGGTATCTAATTTCCATCATACCTCTGTACGCTGATTAGTTTTCCATCATATTATCTGTCAATATATACATCATCATTCACGAAATCGTAGACATAGATGTTACTATTTAAGTATCTGTATCTGTTTGACCCGTTCAGTCATGTAGCGGAACGGAGAATTATGCAACACTTGAGCCACCGACGAACCAAATCAGTCACTTAATTAAGTCCAGTAGTTAGTTCTTCCATCCTTCAATCCCATTGCACCGATCAATCAAATTACGCAAGAGAGAGAGGGAGGGAGAGTGAGGGAGGGAGAGTGAGGGAGAGAGAGAGAGAGAGAGAGAGAGAGAGAGAGCGTGTGTGTGTGTGTGTGAGAGAGAGAGATAGAGTGAGAGAGTGTGAGAGAGACACACACACACTCACACAGAGTTTGTGTGTGTGTGTGTGTGTGTGTGTGTGTGTGTGTGTGTGGAGGGAGGAGGGAGAGAGAGGAGAGAGAGAGAGAGAGAGAGAGATTCAAATTTCAAAACTTTATAAAAACACTTTATCACTCAAGGATGTAGCATTAGGTCCCCATAGGCCTGTCTTGCAGCTTTCTTGCTACTCGATACATAGAACGTAAGTGTATTAACAGATGAGCCGTAACATAAACACTGTGAAAGAAGTTATAAAAATGAATTAGAGAGAGAGAGAGAGAGAGAGAGAGAGAGAGAGAGAGAGAACGGGTGGATAGGGAGAGAGACAGGGAGGGAGGAAGAGATAAGGATGGGGAGAGAGAGAAGCCCCTCCCCCCCCCCCTCTTATAAATGATTGCTTACTTTTCAGTGAATGCTATTTTGTGGGAGAAATGTGCATCTCAGTGGGTGTTCGTCAGCTTTTGAACGTGGCACATTATCGTCAAGACTGTGGGTGTGTTTGCACGTGCGTAAGTAAATGTTTTTGTTGGAAGATCTCGCCTTCGGTTGCTCTCTCTCCGTCTCTCTCAGTCTCTCTGTGTCTCTGTCTCTGTCTGTGTGTCTATCTCTGTCTGTGTGTCTGTCTGTCTGTCTGTCTCTCTCTCTCTGTATGTGCGTGTGTGTGTCTGTGTGTGTGCGTGCGCGTGTGTGTGTCTCTGTGTGTGTTTGTCTGTCTGTATCTGTCTGTCTGTCTCGCTCTGTTTCTGTCTCTACCTCTGTCTCTCTCTTTGTTTCTCTGTCTCTGTGTGTATGCCTGACTGTCTGTCTGTGTGTCTGTCTTTCTTTCTCTCTCTCTGTCTTCCTTGTTCTCTTGTCACTTCTTCGATCTCTATTTTAATCTCTCTTTCTTCTTCACACGCGCACACAAACACACACACACGTGCGCGCGCGCGCACGCACACACACACGCGCGCGCGCGCACAAACACAAACACGCATACTCTCACAAGGACACACACACACACACACACACACACACACACACACACACACACACACACACACACACAACACACACACACACACACTCACTCACCACACACACACACACACTTTCAAACACATACGTATACACACACACTCACACACACACACACACACACAACACAAACACACACACGCACACACACACACATACACTCTCTCTCTCTCACTCATCAGTCTACACATACACACTCACACACGCACGCATGCACACGCGCGCACACACACACACATACTTACAAACACATACGTATACACACACTCACACACGCACGCATACATACGCATGCACACACACACGCACGCGGGCACACTCAACACACACACACACACACACACACACACACACCACACACACCACACACACACACACACACAACACACACACACATCAATCTACACACACAATGCAGCACGAAAGGGATTAGACAGGGATGTGTTCTGTCACCAGCTTTATTTTCTCTTAACAGCGAAAGCACCATGTGACATCTCGAAGAATACCCTGGTATAAAAGTTGGAGGAAAAATAAATCTTCAAAAAAATATAAAACAATCTTTGTTGTACAGGTGACACACCGTTCTAATTGCAAAAAATGAAAAAATACCTACAAAATTTCGTGAATATCATAGAAATAGAAAGCAGAAATAAAGGGCTGGAGCTAAATAGAGTGAAGTCATGGTGAAAGGTAAAAGCTAAGACAAAATATCCTCTCATGTAAAATAACAGCAAATAGCACAACATTGAGACAAGTTGGTAAGTTTTAACAGTTGGGAACAGTCATCTCACCAGACGGCAGACGCACATCAGAAATATCCAGCAGAATCGGCTAAGATATAACAGCATTCAAGAAAATAGAAAAAAAAGTTCTTAGCAATGGATACCTATCAGTTAACATCAGGAAGAGAGTTCTTCAGTCTTATATAGAACCAATACTGCTGTACGGATGTGAAGCCTGGACAATCAACACGTAAAATCAGGGCGAGGCAGCTGAAATGTAGTTTCTAAGAAGAATGCCAAAAAGTTCCATGGAAAGCAAAGCAAACAAACAAGATAGTCTTGGAGAAAAACATAAAAAGAATATTAACGAAAAACAGGAAAAGACAAGCAGCATTTATAGGGCATTTTATGAGGCAAGACAAATTTGAGTACCTAGTCACAGCAAGGAAAGCTGGAGGGCAAAAGAGCACCAAGTTGACCCAGGAAGAAAAATACTAGTTTGGCAGAATGGGTGAGGACAGAAAGGGTAAGAGAGATGCTTGCAGCAACAAAAGATAGATTCGTATAGAGGGCCATGATCGTCAATGCCTTGCTGCAAGGCACATAATGATGATGTGGAATTCTTATTCATGTCTTTGCTCTCTTTCTTCTTCTTCTTCTTCTTCCTCCTCCTCCTCTTCTTCTTCTTCTTCCTATTCTTCTCCTCTCTCTGTCTCTCTTTCTCTGTCGCTCTTTCTCTCTCTGTCTCTCTGTGTCTCTTTATCTGTCTCTCTTTCTTCTCTCTCTCTGTCTTCTCTTCTTTTCTCTTCTCTTCTCTCTCTCTCTCTCTCTCTCTCTCTCACCTCTTTCTCGGTCTGTCTGTGTCTTTCTGTCTGCATGTGTGTGTGTGTGTGTGTGTGTGTGTGTGTGTGTGTGTGTGTGTGTGTGTGTGTGTGTGTGTGTGTGTGTGTGGTGTGTGTGTGTGTCTTTCTCGGTCCGTCTCTTTTTCTCTGTATGTCTGTCTCTGTCTGTCTGTCTCTCTCTGTCAGTCTGTCTGCCTCTCTCTTATTCTTTCTTCCCCATTCAACTGTGAGTAGGCAGGCCTACCTCACCTTGCTCAGTGTTAAGGAAAATAAAGTAACGCTGGAGACTATGGGACCTGCTGTCAGAAAGCTAATATCTCGAGTACAGCAGCAGCCGAATAGGAATCGGATTAGTACAGATTTGAACGTGCACGACTCTTTCTGTTGAAAACGACAGGTTGTGATATCACTAAGGGTTATGGTATTACTAACGCGGAGAACAGCGAAGTAATGGAAGACAGAGTGAAGGTGAATATTTGTTAACGTGATCTTGTGTATTTACTTCTGTGTTTGTTTGTTCCTTTCCGTATTATGGTATATATATAAAAAAAAATTTCGGTATTATGTTATATAAAAGAAATGTTTTATATCTTATTTGTTTATTTATCGTTTAATTTATTTCTTTGTGTGTTCCACTTTATCTTTTTTTCCAGATCTTATAAATATTCATTTATTTTGTTTCATCGAGTGTTCCGTGTTTTTTAATCTTTTTTTTTTTTTTTTGGATCTAATTTATTAATCTGGTTATTTGTTTCTTTGCGTGTTATTTCTGTTTTTTTTTTTTCTTTTCTGATCTATGTTTATCTGGTTATTTGTTTCTTTTTGGTGTTTCAGCTCATTTCCATATTGTTCTTCGTTTTCTGATCTTATTTATTTGTTCACGTTGTTATTTGCTTTTTTTGCGTTTTTCGTACATTTTCTTTTTCATATCTTATATATTTACTTCTCTGGTTATTTGTTTCTTCGTATGTTCCGGCTTATTGCCATATTCTTTTTTTTTTTCTGATTTCATTTACATATTTATCTGGTTATTTGTTTCTTTCGGTATTCTGGTTCATTTTGGCTTTCCCCCCCCCTCCCCCAAGATCTTATGTATTTGTTTATCTGGTTATTTGTTGTTGTTGTTTTTTTCCTTTCTTTTCTTGTTGTCTTTTCTTTTCTCTCTGTGTGTCTTTTTTGTTGTTTTTTTTTGTTTTGAGTTCCGGTTTATTTTTATATTATTGTTTTTCAGATCTTATTTATTTATTTATTTGTTAGTTATTTATTTATTCATCTGGTCATTTGTTTCTTTGCGTGTTCGGGTTTATTTCCGCATTACTCTTTTCTTTTCATGTCATATTTACATGTATATAAACTGGTTATTTGTTTCTTTCTTTCCGTATTCCAGTTTACTTTCTTTCTTTTCAGATTTTATGTAACGTGTTTTATGAGGTTATTTGTTTGTTTGTTTTTTGCGTGTTCCGCTTTAGTTTCCTTTTGTTTTTCTGATCCCCACCCCCACCCCGCTTCCCACAAGATCTTATTTAGTTATTTATCAGATTGCTTCTTTTTGAAGAGGAGCCCGAGTTTTACGACTGTGATAAAAGAAATGAATATAAATATAAATATGAATCGAGAGAGAGGAGATGGACACCGCGCGCTTCGTAATGCTGACCCCGAGAAAAGTTGAGGTCTCTACCACCTCATTCCCCTACGACCCCAGGGTTATGGGACTATCTATCTAGTTATATATGGACACTAAAGAGCTCAAAACCGCTGAGATCAATTATAAGTACTATTTTTTTAGGTCATGCTAAAAATCATCAAATGGCAACCGGACTATAGTTCCATTGTGTGTTCCCGTTCATTTCCACAGTGTTCGTTTCCTTTTTCACTAATTTTTGTTTGTTTGTTTGTTTGTTTGTTTGTTTGGTCATTCAGCTTAGCTTAGCTTTAAGTTACTAGGCAGCGATCTTTTGAACTGTATTGTCATCAGAAACACATGAAAATGGAAGAAGAACACGTATTTGATTTACGAAACAAGACAGGCGCAATGTTTGGGCCAACTGGTCTTCGTCAGTCATACACAAAAGACAGTAAAGAAAACGATAAAACTTAGGATTAAAAACAACAAACAAACAACAACAACTACAACAACAGAACTTACGTATTACCTGATGGAAAATTTCGTTAAGCTGTTGAAAAAGATTTAGTGTCATATAATGTTGGCGATATCATCATCATCATGATAATGATAACTATGATAATGATGACGATGATAACATTAATTTAATCATAATAATGATAATAGTAACAATAATGAAATAATATAATATAATAATAACAGTGATAACAATAAAATGATATTTATGATGATGATAATTACAGTAATGATGATACTGATAATAAAGATTATAATAGAATCCATGATAACAATCATCATCATGATATAATAATAGTAATGATGATGGTGATGATTATGACGATGATGATTATGATGATAATCACGACGACGACAACAACAACAACAACAACAACACAACAATATAATATGATATAATGATAATGATATGATGATAATTAATAATATGGTGATGATGATGATGATGATGACGACGACGACGACGATGATGAAACAACAACAACAACAACAACAACAATAATATATAATAATAATATAATAATAATAATAATAATAATAAAATAATAATAAAACAACTAATAATAATAAGACCGTAACAATCATCATCATGGTCATTATTACTGATGATGATGATAACAATATATTCACTTAACAGTAATGTCAAGTGTCAAAGCCACGACTGCTTTTATTGCTATCGCTGCATCGGATGATTATGTAAATCAGCTGTCCAAATAGGATTGCTATTCTCTCTGTCTCTCTGTTTCTGTTTCTCTGTCTCTCTTTCTCATTCTCTGTCTGTCTGTCTGTCTGTCTTTTTCCCTCTCTCTTTCTCTCTGTTACTCTCTCTCTCTCTCTGTCTCTCTCACTCTCTCCTTCCTTTCTCTCATCATTCACTTTTTCTCTTTCAGGTTCTCCTTCTCCTTCACACAGACAGACACACACTCATACACGAGCACAAACATTCCCCCCCCCACACACACACACTACACACCCCACCCAACACACAACCAACACACATCACACACACACACCACACACACACATTCACACACACACACACCACACACACACACACACACACACCACACACACACCACACTCACACACACACACACAACACTCACACACACATTCACACACACACACACACACACATTCACAACACACACACTCACACATCACAAACACTCACGCACGCGCACACACACATGCGCACGCGTACACACATGCACGCATCACACCACACCACTGCCACACCGCTTCACCATAAAACACTTTACCACACAGCAAACCGAAGTGCCACAAACCACACAGTAAGAGAGAGAGAGAGAGGAGGGAGGGAGGGAGAGCTATAAAGGGTGGGGAGAGAGAGAGAGAGAGAAGAGAGGAGGGAGAAGAGGGGTGAGAGAGGGGAGAGAGAGTATGCATATGCATACATACAGATTCACTCCTCACACACACACACACACACACATGCAGATGCGCGCGCCTGACACACACACACACAACACACACACACACACACACACACACACACACACACACACACACACACACGTACGCGTACACGCACACGCACACGCACACGCACGTACACATACACGCTAGTATACGGGCACACACGTACACGGGCGTGCTAGCGCACACATTCACAATCTCTCTTCTTTCTCTCTCTCTCTCACCCACCCACTCATCCACCCCCCCCCCCCCACACACACTCACACACAAACAGCCAATATGCACACTATGCACAACAATGCTCTTGGAAATACAAGTATACCTCGAAATGTTCTCAGAGATTTACGTATTCATGAAGAGTCCTTTGAGCACAATTATGGCAGGAAATATCTGGGGACTTTGCCGATACTATCTGAAAGGGTGAATATGATTCGACTATCAGAATTGGATGTGACTGATGCGTCTAATATGTCTGTATGTATGTCTGCATGCATGTTTTTGTGTTTTTGTCTGTATGTCTGTATGCATGCATATCTTGTTTTTCTATCCCCCCCATCCTCCCTGTCTTCTGATCTCTGACACACACACACACACACACACACACACACACACACACACACACACACACAGAGAGAGAGAGAGAGAGAGAGAGAGAGAGAGAGAGAGAGAGAGTGTGTGAGTCTGCCTGTGTGTATCTTACAAACTCGAAAGAAAAGAGAGAGAGAGAGAAAGAGAGAGAGAGAGTGAGAGAGAGTCTGCCTGTGTGTGTCTTACAAACTCGAAAGAAGAGAGAAGAGAAGAGAGAGAGAGAGAGAGAGAGAGAGAGAGAGAGGCAGACAGGCAGGCAGACAGACAGACATGGAAACAGGGAGACAGACAGGCAGGCAGAGAAAGAGAGTGTCTGCCTGTGTGTGTGTTTCAGACAGATACGTGTATGTGTGTGTGTGTTTCTCCTCCCCCTTTCGCTGTCTCTCTCTCTCACTCTCTGTCTCTCCCCACCTCTCTCTCTCTCTCTCTCTCTCTCACTCTCTCTTTGTGTGTGTGTCTCTGTCTTCCATTTTCTGGTATATATCTCTGGAATACATTGCCCACCAACACCAAGTCATGCACATTGCTGAGCAAGCTGCAAGCGAAAGCTTCATATATAATTCTGCTTGAAATATCGTGAGTAATTTTGTAATTAAATGTTGTTTTCTAGATCTGCATACCTGTGCAGATAAAACCTTTACTGAGTCATAGTCATCTCAATTTTAACCTGTTAATCTTTCAGTATCAAAACACTAATATGTCTTTTCTTTACTCCTTTCCTGTCGGCTTAATTTGAAAATATTTAAGCCATTTATGACTTGTTTTTGACT
>JAPXFY010000018.1:43583431-43610931 GCA_030674185.1 Monoplex corrugatus | reverse complement strand
CTTAAGTCTCAGCTACAAAGTGCGCAAGAAGGGGCTTTCTCTTCGAGTGGAGTACGGTGCTTTATAATAAAGGCTAGTGTCTCTTTATTATCAGATTTGATTCTAGAATCTTTTTTTTTGTTTTTTGTTTGGTCGTGCTAGTCTTTTTCCTCCTTTCAAAAGGCTAGTGTCTCTTTATTATCAGATTTGATTCTAGAATCTGTTTTTTTTTGGTCGTGCTAGTCTTTTTCCTCCTTTCAAAAGGCTAGTATCTCTTTATTATCAGATTTGATTCTAGAATCTGGTTTTTTTGGTCGTGCTAGTCTTTTTCCTCCTTTCAAAAGGCTAGTATCTCTTTATTATCAGATTGGATTCTAGAATCCGGCTTTTTGGTCGTGCTAGTCTTTTCCTCCTTTCAAAAGGCTAATATAATATCTCTTTATTATCAGATTTGATTCTAGAATGTTTTTTTTTTGTTTTTTTTGTTTTGTTTTGGTCGTGCTAGTCTTTTTCCTCCTAGTTTTTGTATTTGTTGTTTGGTTTTTGTGATCTTACGTTTACGTTTGACCAAGGCCAGTTGGTTGAAAATTTGCGCCTGTCTTGTCTGGTAGTATTAAATGCACGTTCTGATTTTTTTTTTTTTCGTGTCTTTTCTGGTTCCTGATATTTTCTTTATTAGCTCTCTCGCGGAACTTGATTTTTAGTCTGAGTCCAAAATAAGTGCGACTGCCCGCGTTCAAGCAAACAGGAACCAGAAAAACACGAAAATAGAATCATAATGCGTATTTGATACAACCAGACAAGACAGGCACAAATTTTCGGCCAACAGGACGAAGCAGCAGGGAAGTTTCAGTCTCTTTCTTCTAATTTTGTATTTGGTGTTTGTTTGTGATCTTACATCCACGCTTGACAAAGGCCAGTTGGCCAAATATTTTGTGCTTGTCTTGTCTTGTATTAAATACGCTTACTTAACCCTTTGATTCCCTCACCATATTCACCAGCTTCCTGCTGGAAGCTGGTGGATAGGGTGAGGGAGTCAAAGGGTTACGTTTTTGCTTTGCCAGCATGGTTGACAATGCAGGATCTGGTGGACAGGGTGCAGGAGTCAAAGGGTTACGTTTTTGCTTTGATAGCATGGTTAACAATGCACGATGCCGTGGACCAGGGTGCAGGAATCAAAGTTGTTAACCACCTTATGACCCGCGCTGTGAACAGCTCTGACAACGTCAAGTTTGACAGTGGCAATATGGCTTGGTTTTGAGCGTGCGAATGGAATGTTTATAACTTGTGCTGATACTTTGCATTGTTTGTTTGCTTATGGGTCTCATGTAATGTCCTCGTTATTGCCTTTTGTGTAGAACCTTTCCATACTGTAGCGCCATTATCTTTGTAGGTTACTTCGTTTTTAGAATCTGTGTTAACCCTTTTACTCCCTCATCCTATCTACCAAATGTAAAAACTTAACTTTTTGACTCCGTTCCCATATCCACCATCATAGTTGACAATGCGGGATGTTGGTAGACAGTCAAAATCAAAGAGTTAAGGTGAATAGAATTTCCACTTTTCATGTAATAGCTGTTTTAGTTTTAGTTTCGTGTCTATTATTTTTGGACGTTGTTTGTTTTTAAGTGCTTCGAGAGGGTCTGTTTTCCAACCTGCATATTTGAATATGTGCGTATTCTGAGAATGTTTTCTTGCATGCTGATACTTCCAATAGAATCTTCCTCTTTGTATTTTGCTTTTGATTATTGATATCCTCATCTTCATTATCTTGCTCGTAGAACCTGCTTTTATTTCTCTTTTCTTTTCGCTAGTTATTTACGACCTCCTGCGGGGGATGCCGGGGGCTCTTTCAGTATGCATAGTATCCACCTTCTGGAAATTCTGTGCTAGAAATTTCCTCTTTTCTGTCACTCTCTTTGTTTCTTCCTTTCCCCCTTTGCTTTCTGACATTTTTTTTTCTCTATCATTTTCTGTCTTGCTGGTCCATTCACTTTTGAGTGTTACTGTTCCATAAAGCCGTACATACTTTCTCTTAGGATTGATAATTGGGTATGTGCACTGACTGCATGTTTGGCTCTAAAAAATGTGCTGTGCAGGAGCAATTTTAGGTAATTCAGCCATTTCTATGTATGATCTAGTGTCCTTAGTTATGTTCACATTTGTATTCAGTTTTTTTTTAAAATCCCCTGATGATAATGTCACAGGGGGTATTTTAAGTTTTTCATGTCACGGTATGGAATTTTGGATGATGTTATGGAATGTGGGGGATGTTCATGTGGAATTGCCTTTCTACATAGAGATCACACACAACAACGAGAAAGGAGAGAGAGGAGCAGAAATGCACTAAGCATACTAGCCGTTACTTTCAAAAGCAGTCCACACATAGCATTACAAGTCAATATAGTTTCTTTAATTTAACATGTTCAACTGCACTAAGCATACTAGCCGTTACTTTCAAAAGCAGTCCACACATAGCATTACAAGTCAATATAGTTTCTTTAATTTAACATGTTCAACTGAAAGCATAATCATTCATCCTCTTATTCTTTTTTGCCTACGTTCTAAAGCAATCCTACTTCTTTGCCTATCAGCCCTAAAAACTCTACACTGAAATAAAATACCAACGTACCTTCACTACATGTTTCTGGCAAAGGCTCAGCAGCTCTGCCAGGTTGTGTGGCCTGTCTCCCACTACGACTGTCATCTCTCTGACTGTTCTGTCTCTCTCTGGGTCTGTCTTCCTTCTCTGTTATTGTCCCTTTTCGTTTATACAGCGTGGATCAGAACACGCTAGGGCTCTGACCCCACCTATCTTAAGACGACTTTTGAGAAGGTTCTTCTACTTGAGAATGCATGAAGGAGGGGTTGACGTGGACAAGCACGGGCCAGAACCTGTCCACTGAAACACTGGACCGCTCTCTTTCACTGGGGCGATCCTCGAAAACATCCCAACAGAGCTGCGTGTACAGCTGGCTCTATTGTTTACTTGTCTCATTTACGGTCTGACATAAGTGTGAGATCGCCTGTAGCAGCCATCAATTGAGAAGCTAGTTTGTCTGGCAGGCCAGATACTGTCCACTTTATTTTTCACACTGAAGTACCCCTAAGGGCCTGTTTGTACTTGAGGGGTTGTACGTTGGTTAATCCTAAACTTTCACTACAGGCTAGTTCGTCTGCCTTGCCAGACATTGTCGACATCTTGTCTCAGACTGAAGTACAGGTATGGGCCTGTTTCTGCATGAGTTGTTTCTGTGATAATAAATTGGACGGAATGATCAACACCAAGCGGGTATCCTTAGATTATGTGCGCACATACTACAAAAGTTGATTTTCTTTTCCAGTTTTTTTTCCAACCAGATGTTGTGTACGTTTTGACATGGTTATAGCTCTGATATGGCCCAGTGCAGTCAGCTGGGCTTTAAACAATAAGAACAAATTATTTACGAAGTAGTTGTTGTTTTCCAGTTTGCTTCTAAATGATCCTGCTTTTCTTTTCGAAAACATGTGTTTGCATCTTTCTGGTGGAATCTGTTCCCCCCCCCCCCCTCCTAAAATGGTTCCATTAGTTTCAACTCGGTTTTAAATATGTCATTTCTTTTCTGCCAGCAAAATTCATTCATCTTCTTGTAAACTTGTTCTTAGAACTAAGCTTTTCATATGTTTAAATCTTAAACATTACTGTGTTCTCAGAAACTTTTGTCTCCCGTGTCATTCATTATCTCCATGGGCTTGTTGGTTCTTAGGACAGAGCCATGGACTCAAGATCTGATATCTCGAGTTCAATCCCAGCCTGCAACATCAAAGACTGACCTGTTAGCTGCCCGTCTTAATGTTTCCATCATTCTGGTGGATGTTAGGTTTATGTTTCACAAGTCCTTTTCTCCCTACCCCCATTTCAAAACCTTGCCAGCGCATATGGTTTTGAGCAGGCTCAGGAAGTCTGCCTGGAAACTGCTGGCAGATTTGGGTTGAGCGCCAATGGCATTGCCTGAGTGCGATGTATCCCTCTTGAACAACACCCTTCCAAACTCCAAACTTGCCAATATATCCTAATCCTATTAGTAGCTGTAGTCACAGAGAATGCGACGATAGCATCGGTATCTTGCAATGCAACCAAAAATGTTTTAAGGCTTCTCTGAGCAACATTCTTATAGCTAGTCCTCATACACTCTGAGAGTGGTAGGACTTTGAACTCGACAAAACAGAACAGAACATCCAAACTCGCTGATATTTGGAAAATGTTTTAAACTACCGATACCTTTTATCTTCGTCCTGGGACCGAGTTATGACCGCTAGTACCGTCATTATAAGCTGACTTCTGGAATCTTCTCTTACCAGAGGATGGTTCCATTAGCAGCTGATGAGGGCTGTTCGCACCTGGCTTTGCCATTAGCGGAAGCAGGAGGCCGTCACGCTTTGACGAGGTGGATACCGGACCACCCCCCCAGGGGTTACAATTTCTGACATGGGTGTGATTGGCTGTGATGTCATCTTTCTCCCTTCTCGCTGCAACACCCTTTCTCCTTTCCTTCTGTTTATTCCGTTTGGCTTTCTGTCTGTCTGTCTGTGTCAGTTTTTGTGTCTTGTCCTTGTTGTCTGTCTCTGCCTGCAGATCTCTGCTCATTGTCTTTGTTTGTCTCGTCTTTCTGCCTCTGTCTGTCTGTCTGTCTCGTCTTTGTGTCTCTGTCTGGTTGTCTCGTCTGTCTGCCTGCCTGTCTGTCTCTCTCTCAGTCTATTTCTCTCTCTCAGTCTATTTCTCTCTCTCATCTCTCTCTCTCTCATCTCTCTTCTCTCTCTCTCTCTCTCTCCTCTCTGTGTGTCTCTGTCTGTCTCTGATTACTATGTCTATATCCTACCATGTCTGTAAAACTGTAAACTCTCCATGGGCATTACAGTGTACTAGTTTTAAGTATATAATTAATTTTACCAAAAAAAGAAAAAAAACCAAAAAAAAGGGGGGGGAGGGGGGGTCATTATTCTACTTATGCCATTAACATCGGAAGCACCACCGCCAACAGCGACCGAAACATTTTTCTTTCACCAGTTTGACTGGGTCGAATCTCTTACCCCTGCACAGCTTGTCTCTGTTTCAGCCTAGCCTGCCAAACGCATTTCTGATCTGGTCTCCAAAGACTCAATCATATTATGACAACGCCGTCTTGGAACAAAGATAGCGTCGGCGAATCCGTTTGTTTTCCTGCTTTTTTCCCCTTTTATTGTTGTTTAAAGGCCAGCCGACTGCGCAGAGCCATATCAGGGCTATTACCGCTTCAAAACAAAACTTCAACAGGAAAAAAAAAAAAAAAAAAAGAAAGAATTAAGTAGGCCTATACATATCAATGCATTCGCGCACATAATCTGAGGACATGCTGCCGGCATAGGACCATTCCGTCCGATTTATTGCACAGGGGAAATTTAAAAAAACCCACCTGAATACAAATATAAGCATACATAAGGACACCAAAAATATATAAAAACAGGCATAAGTTACCTAAAATTTCTTCCGTATATCTCACCTTAGAGCCAAAAATGCACTTAATACATGTACCCAATTATCAATCCGAAGAAAAAGTACGTAAGACTTTATCGCAAAAATACAGGTGAATGGATCAGTAAGGCAGAACATAAGTAGAAATGACAGGAAGCAAGGCAACATGGCAGAAACAAAGAGAGTGACAGAAAAGAGGAAATTTCTAGCACAGATTTTCCAGATGGTGGGGATACTATTTATATTGAAAGAGCCCCCGGCAACCCAACAGGGGAGTAATCCTTTTAGTTTCATTCAAGAAAGTTTCCACCTCGTATCTTTGTAGGTTGTTCCAGGATTTTGGCGTAACATTTTGCCGAATTTCTAGCAGACATTTTCCAGTAACGCTTTGACTCCCGCACTCAATCTGTCAGCATCCTGCATTGTCAACCATGCTAGCACATCAAAAACTTCACCCTTTGATTTCCTCACCCTATCCACCAGCTTATGCAGGAAGCTGGTGGATAGGGTGAGGGAATGAGGGAATCAAAGGGGTAGTTTTTGCAGTTGATAGATAGGGTGCAGGAGTCAAAGGGTTAAAGTGACTTGAAATAAGATACTGCAACTTGAACTGAAACGATAATTAAGGACCCCCAAAGTGGGGAATTCTCTGGACTTCATATCAACTCACAAAAAAGACGGAACTGTGTAAGAGCATCACCATCTGCAGAAAAAAACAAAACAAAACAAACAAAAAAACAAACAAGAAAAACTGTAACGTATCTCCACTACAAACCACTTTAGAAGTTAGTTCATTAATAAAATGCGAAAACAAAACAAGACTGTACACATTCCTTGTTTCACACCACAAGTGTATCGTCTTTGCCAAGCATCATATTATCAGTATCGACATCTTTGGTCAGGAATGATCTAAAATGCTCAAGCTATGTGTCTTCACTAATATTGGGAATTGGTTGTTTTCTTCTCACTGAAATTTTATGTACGGTGTGCCAGAATTCTTTCTGATACTAATATTTATAGATTTCTACTTCACATTAATATTTGGAAAATTGTATTTGGAAAATTGTTTGCAACATTATCAACACAGTCACGTACAAATACGTCAGAGATTTTTTTCTCTCTCCGACAAGTCATTTTCGTGTTCGAAAAATCTCGGTAACAGAAAGTGAAAGCGCAGCACGGGCTATTCTCGACGTAAGCAACAGGGCTGTCGCCTTGTTCAACAAAAACACGTGCGCGCTCAATATAACTATCAGTGGGCAAATTCACCGGTGTCCTTATACATTTTTTACCCTCTCAAACTGTGCCTGTCACATATCTGGAATGGGACCAGCCAAATTCCTATCTCATTTGTGCCAGTTTCTCTTCGCCGTCAAGAAAGTACTTTTAATAGTCTGTGAGCAGATGATGAAAAAGTATGACTGCTTTCTTACCGTCTTGCCAGGCCTTCTACAAATGAGGTGTTAACCTACATCTTATGTCTCTCACATGGCTAGACAAATCGTCCCTGTGGATATAATAGATTACTGAAGTTTACGTTTGGTTGTAAGAATGTCTACTCACTGTTTATAAAATGCACAGTGGGCTATCACTGGGGCGCCTGGCTTTGTGTTGAGCCTATGGACACGGTCGAATTCAAGGACATTATTAAAAAAAGTTCTAAAAAGTTCTTTTATAACATCTTTGGTCGAATTCCGCATCGTCGGTCAACTCCAGCTTGTCCGTCAACAGATCCTTAAGCTCATCTTCACAGTCTGCATTCGTCTCCTTTGTAACAGACTGATCGGGGAGCATAACAGAAAACCTACACCGGATGCCGGTATTTTGGATACACCGCACTTGCATGCAGTGAACTGTGCACGAGATTTTCGTTCTGCACAGTGTCACTTCGGAACGGTATGCTTGGGCTTGCAATAAGTTGTCAGTCTGCTTTTAGTTGCCAACCGGTGCAGACAGAGAGAGACAGAGGCAGAGCAACAGCTTAATTTGTTTGATACTTGGATTCAAATGACAAGATGGCTGACGATGGGTTTGGCGGCCTGGACCCTCCCTCCCTCCCGTGGACGTGCTCGGGCTGACGGAAGTCGGTCGTAGTGAGGGGACTGTCGTCGTCGTCGCTGCTGTTGCCGTCGCCGTCTCGTCGTTGTCTCCGCCTTCATTATTTCTTTTGAAATGAGTATTCAATGTCGTCCACGTCTGTTTCGTCCTTGTGTCAAAGTCCCCTCATAGTCGGTAATGTCCACGATGGATGAATGAAGAAAATGAATGTTTGTGTGATTTGTATGAGTGTGTTAAGCGAGGAAGTAATGTTTTCATTATTCAATATTATCCTTTTGTATGTTAAAAATAAACTTGTTTTTGTGTTGTAATTCTTTGTCCCTGGTTTCATTCAAGGTTGGAAGGGGTTAGTAAAGTGTGCACTGTGTGAAACATAATGAGTTATTTTCTTACAGTGGAATTTAAAAGAACCATTGAACTCTGTAACACGTTCATTACATTTGGCGAGCCTGCCAGTGCACTTTAATTTTTTTTTTTTTTTTTTTTTTTTTTTTTTTTGAAAGGGTACTACTTCCAGCCTTGTGATTAAGGGGAATTCTTTCAATTCAACGTATATTCAGTAATTAGTTTTCCTGAAATTCCCTGGCCTATTTATTGTGATTTATTGTTGAATACTTTTGAAAGTATTTATCTTGGGAGAATTCCTTTTTTTTTTTTTTTTTTAAACTGTTGCAGTTTCTTTTTCGTTGCATTATTACGTTTTATGCTATTCTAGAATTTTCTTTTTGAGACTTGGTATTCGTAAATCATGGGTGACGAACAGAAAGAGGAAAACTTGTCAGATGTGGCTGAAGGAGGTTTCAGTGAAATATCATCAGAACAAGAGATTACATCTCAGGCTACTAAAGAAAACGTACGAAGATTGGCAGCTGAGCTTAGTTAGAATAGAAGGGGAAGAGTTGGGTTTTAGTGGTAAGGGTTTGATTACTTACATTCAGGATGGTTTGCGAGAACACCGGAAACAGGAGAGAGAACTCGCTCAATTAAAGGAATTAGAGCAAGAAGACAAGAGCAGAAGGAAGACAACAGAATAGCTCGTCTGAAAGAAATTGAACATGAAAAGCTGCAGATTGAAAGAGAAGCTGGATCAGGCAAGAGAGATTGAAAATGCAAAGTTGGAACTCGAAAAAGCTAAGCTAGAGCAGGAAAAAGAACTCAAAACTATCGAGCTGGAACAAAAAGGAAAGCACAAGTCAGAGAGAGCTACAATAGGCAAGCCAAAACTCCCATATTTTGATGAAAAGCATGATGAGATTGACAGCTACCTATTCAGGTTTGAAAAACATGCCATCAACATGGGATGGGCGCATGATTCTTGGGGTTCCATCTTACCTTCTCTCTTACGTGGTAAATCCCTTACATATTACCATGAACTTTCGGCAGAAGAGGCAAATTCGTATGATGTCTTGTCAGCTCATTTGTTGAAAAGATTTCGTTGTACTGCTGAAGGCTTCAGAAGTCAGTTCAGATCAGCTACACCAGAGAGTGGTGAAAACATGCCTACATTTTTGTCACGGATGAAAAGATTTTTCTGTCGATGGATTGAATGACAAAAGTAGGTAAGAGCTTTGATAAGCTATGTGATTTAATCCTCAAGGAACAATTTTTGGCGTCATGTGCGAGCAATCTGGTTGCATTTCTCAAGGAGAGTAAGTTTGACACAGTTGAAGACATGGTCGATGCTGCTGAACGTTTCCGAGAGGCTCACCCTAATCAAACTCTAGCAACAAAAAGCAAATCTGATTTGTTTCTGGCCAATGTAGGGTTTAACATGACCAATCGGGGACACAACCAGTTTTCACCCAAACAGAATTTTGCCTATGATCAGAGAGGGAGAAGTAGTTCTTTTGGTCCAAGAAGGTTCCGAGGAGGCAGAGGTCGTGGAGGCTTCGTGCAAGGACAGAACAGCTCATCTGTTGGGGACAATCAACTGTCAGGGGCCCACTACGGTCAAGCTACATCCTCTCAGCAACACAGTGCTAGACAAGGTGCTCAGTCACAGAGCAGTTCCAAGGGTTCTGGTTGTAGGTGTTGGTGGTGCGGCAAGGAGGGACATGTGCTTATGAAATGTCCTGAGAAGAACCAACAGGGCAAGTCAATTCAATCCAGTGCAGTTGGAGTCCCATTGAGTGGCGAGACAGCGGGTCTGAAACAAGGCAATGAAGATGCTTCAAAGTCAGTGATGGTGATGTCGGTTTTTCAGGTGAGGATGATTTGCCTCATTCGATTCAAACTTGTCAGGGCTCTGTTAATGGTAAACCTGTGACTGTGATGCTAGACTCTGGTTGTTCCACTGTCGGTGTGCGGAAGAACTTGGTGTTAGATGATCAGTTCGTGCCCAGGGTTCAGAAATGTGTACAGTTCAATGGTGATATTGTAGAGTTGCCACTTGCGCTGGTCTGCCTCGACACACCATACTTTTCAGGTTCTGTGGAAGCTTGCGTCATTGAGAATCCTATCTGTGATGTCATACTTGGCAAAATTCTGGGTTCGACTTTCCATTGTACCCAGATAACTGGTGCTGTTCAAACTCGAGCCCAGAAATTGAATGAACAACGTCCATTTCGGCCTTTGCTTACAGCTAAAGCACCAGCTCTGGATGTGAATGCAGAAAAATTGCAAGAAATGCAAGCAAATGACCAAACTTTGGGAAATCTTTTTGCAAAAATTGGTGTTGGAAAAACTGAAGATTCTGCAGGCAATTTGATTTCTTTTGTGAACAGAGACGAACTGTTGTATCGTGTCTTTACTTCCAAGAAAGATGGGTCAGTAACATGGCAGTTGGTGGTACCTAAGTGTCTGAGAGATTCAGTTCTGATTGCAGCCCATGATGGTTTGTTTGGAGGCCATATGGCAGCGTCCAGTACATTCAAACGTGTTTCTCCATATTTTTTCTGGCCTGGGATCAGAAAGGACATCAAGAGTTACTGTCGTTCATGTGAGATTTGCCAGAAAACTTTCCCAAAGGGCAGACTTGCACCTGCGCCTCTGCAACCAGTTCCTGTCATTGACATTCCTTTTTTCAAGAGTGGCGATCGATCTAATAGGTCCAATCACCCCAAAGTCTGGCAGGGGTCATCGCTTTGTTTTGACCTGTGTGGATGTAACTACCAGATATCCTGAAGCAATTGCTTTGAAATCAGTAACCACTGAAGAAGTGGCAGAGGCTCTTCTGCAAATCTTTTCAAGGGTAGGCATCCCAGATGAGATTTTATCAGATCAAGGATCCCAGTTTACGTCAGATGTGATGAGGCAGCTTATGAAACTTCTATCAGTGTCACAACTGCATAGTTCTCCATATCATCCTCAGACCAACGGTGTTGTTGAACGATTTAATGGAACACTTAAGACTATGCTCAAGCGTTTGATGACTGACAAACCAAGTGATTGGGACAGATACTTGCCAGCAGCATTGTTTGCTTATCGCGAGATTCCGCAGGAAGCAACAGGTTTCGCCCCTTTTGAGCTTCTATATGGCAGAATACCCAAGGGTCCTTCACAGTTGTATCAGGCATGGACAGGGTCATCACAAGACAGTGAAGCGCAGTCAACAGCTCAGTATGTGCAGGATCTCGGAGATACTCTCCAGGACATGGTTCAGCGTGCACAAAATGCTGCACAAGATGATTCCCGCAGGAACCGCCAGTACAGATCGAGGAAAGCTGTGGTTCGTAGTCTTGAACCAGGAAAGAAAGTATTGGTACTGCTTCCTTCACAACACAACAAGATGCTGTTGAAATGGCAAGGTCCTTTCAAAGTCCTGAACAAAGTAGGAGTTTGTGATTATTTAATTGAAGCTGCTCCAGGTCTGCACAAACTGTATCACATTAACCTGCTACGGGAATACTGTGAAAGAGACGAAGCTTCAGTTAAATCAGTGGCGTCCATGGGCATTGTCGCAGGAGATTGTGCTCTTGAAGATGCAGACATTAACAAAGTCCAGTTTCAGCCAGTCCCAACCATAAAGACAGAGTCAGTTCATGATGTTGTCATTTGTCAAGAATTGTCACCAGCAGAAAAGCAAGATCTTCAAGCAATTCTTCAAAAGCATGAAGGTATATTGACAGACCTACCTGCGTTTGTTGATTTTCAAAACCATTCAGTTCACTTGAACACGGACAAAGTGGTGAATGTGAAACCATATCGGCTACCATTTCAGTCTGAAGAAGTGATTGCAAAGGAAGTCAAGAAAATGCTTGAAATGGGAGTGATAGAACCTTCAGAATCACCCTATTCGTCGCCAGTGGTTCTGGTAAAGAAGGATGGCTCTACGAGGTTCTGTATAGACTTTAGAGAACTGAACAAAGTCACGCAGTTTGATGCCGAAACAATACCAGACACAGAATCATTGTTCGCTTCTCTAAAGAGCAAAAAGTTCTTCACCAAAGTGGATTTAGCTAAAGGCTACTGGCAAATACCAATGGCTCCAGAGGACAGACAGAAAACTGCATTTAGAACACCACAAGGACTGTTCCAGTTTGTCCGAATGCCTTTTGGTATGAGCACTGCTCCAAGTTCGTTTGCACGAATGATGAGGAAGTTACGTCTGGAAAGATATGAGTCAGTCACATTTTTCGACGACATTCTTGTGGCTACGGAAACTTGGTCAGACCATCTCCAGGCAGTGGATGGACTTCTGACAGAGCTTGGCTCCCATGGGTTAACAGTCAGACCGAGCAAAATGGAAGCTGGGTTCACAGAGATTGAGTTTCTTGGTCACCGTGTTGGAGGAGGTGAAATGACACCAGCAACAGGAAAGGTGTCACAGATACTTCATCTGGCTGTTCCTACTACAAAGAAGCAGGTCTGTTCTTTCATCGGTATGGTTGGATTCTATCGAAGGTACATACCACACTACGCTTCGGTTATTGCTCCTTTGACAGAACTGACGAAGAAAAACCAGCAATGTCTGGGAAGACCATAAAAGATGAGTTTGTTGCATTTTGATCGGCACTCCAGGTCGTCGATCTTCACCTTGCAGTCCTCCAGCTTGTTGTACAGGTCTGTTAATCTTTCTTAGGTCAGCATTCTCCTCCCGCAATTCGGTTCATTTTCTTTTAGTTCCTTCTGTTCCGTTCACAAAAGCTGCGTTCCTTCAGTTCCGTTCACAAAAGCTGCGTTAGTCTCACTCGTTCAGTCGCGCTGTCGTGAGCTCGCCGATGAAAGCTACGCAAGTGAGTAGCCATTTTACTGAGAGATTGGTTTAGCCCGGCAGTCATTAAGTCTACCCCTCAGTCGTTAAACCGCCCCAAAACAAGTACTTGAGGAGGAACCCGAAGGTTACACCGTCTACACGACAGTCAGTTTCAAACTGGTGACACGTGAGGCTGTCTTCCTGTCGGCTCATTTCAACATGAAGGCGTTGAATACTGGTTCAAATCTTTAACGCACTGGCAGGATAGATATCTGTTGCTGCTGACGACTTGTGTATGGCACCGTATACATGTACAGTTCTCTGCCAGATCTAAAGACAATGCTGTCTTGGTCTGTCTAAATTACGTCAATTACAAGAGGTTCCAGTGCGCATCCTCGCGTGAAAACGGCTGTTGACTTCCCAGAGAGAGAGAGAGAGAGGAGAGAGGAGAGAGAGAGAGAGAGAGAGAGCGAGCACAATCCACAGTTCATATAAGAAAACATTTCTTAAAAATAAACGATCTTGAAACGGAGCGAGAATCGTGAGCGGTTTAAACAAGCTAAAAGACTGACAACCAAGAAAAAACAAAACAAACAAACAGAATTGGTAAGGACAGAGCAATCACTACACACGTCTTCGTCGTATACAAGATACGAACTGGTCTAGCCTATAACATATATATATATATATATATATATATATTATATATATATATATATATATATATATATATATATATACAACCAGTTTTAGTGTTCCACACTCATATACACAGTAGTCATGGTATATTACTTCACGAGAGCCGATTGGTTACGTGACGCGGCTGTCATATCGTTTGATTGGCGTTTAGAAATTAACGCAATGGGCGGGGCTTTGACCGGGTGTAAAGCCACGTATACTGTGACACAACAGAAACGGAACAGGTTTGCTCGCGTTTATGCGACGTTTACCAACTGAATATATAGCATGTTGCAGCGTTCGTAGTAATGGGATATTCATTTTTGATGCATGTCTACAGTCTCTTGTAAATCTGATTGAGATTTAGTCATCTGGTTGTTTGTTAATGTCTTCATTCTCAAAAGTTATTTTCTATTAAAAGAATCACAAACACATCATAGTAATTTCAAATATAATTTGCAGCTGATGATGATCACATAGCTTGATTTTTCTTCAACACTAAATTCAGACCACGTTTCCAAACATGACTTGTACCGTTGGCTTTACTGCAGAAGATGGGGTCTGAAAAACGACTTAAATGATGTTGATCAAATGAAACAAGACTGTTAGTATTACTATTAATAACATCTTTCGTATGATTTTGAGCATCATAAATGATGAAAATGTATGTTACTTGTAAATGTATATTTGGCCACTGCAGAGGCAGATTTTGAAAGAAAAAAGACGAATTTTTACGGTTTGATACATGAATGTTTTTAAAAATTTTTTTTTTTTTAAATTGAAAAAAATATGGAACGCTTCACGAATTTGCGTGTCATCCTTGCGCAGGGGCCATGCTAATCTTCTCTGTATCGTTCCAATTTTAGTATATGTACTGCGTGAACAGTACATCTAACTAAGTTTTTCACAACTGTATATACCCCTAAAAGTTACCTCAAAGTTCTATCAAGGTGATACGCTTCCAAAATTGAATAATCAACACAGTAACACAGTTTAAAAGCAGTCAAATCGGTCAAACACTTGTAATCACTAGAATTCCTGTACAAAAAACATAAGTCAGCTATTCTAATGTAAAAATGTAATCATAAGACCAGCCACATATTGAATTTTGAAGAAAATTCTCTCCTTTATCAGTAGCCAGTTTAACGCAAAATGTATATCCGGTAGCACAGCTACGTGACGTCATCGCCAAACATAGCTACGGCTGCTACAGGTAGCTATCTTTTCCGGAATTACCAATGTGCTATTTATAGCCATAAGCTTCAAAGCACCGCCCATCAGGTAGCCGAAGAAACGTTACGCACAAAGCACTGAACACACGTTCGTTTGCATCACCGTCTGAATGCAATCAGCACTGATGACATAATCAACCCAACGACTGATTCAATTATCAGTCTACAATCTGCCAAACCTGGTTATCTAGCAAAGCAGAGAGAGAAATGACAAATCAGCGGCTTTCCTTTGATATACTAACGACCAGATTCGGATATTTCCACACAGTAGCGTTTCAGCGTTTATGATTACGAAGAACACTGCGCTTGCTGGACAGATAGACAATGTGGAATGAGTGTACAGCACCTGGTATGTTTGTATGTTTCTTTCAAACAGTACAAGAAAATCTACCCCCAACGAAATCAGTGGCCAAATCACAATGGCATTAGTTTAATCTGAGCTTCTCATTGCAGTCAGGTTTGTGCAGGTAAACAGTTATTCCCCCTTGATAAACGTTTTGCATATTTTCATTCTACAGCATGATTGACTTTTTCATGTGCATTCAAGAATTGGAATAGCTCTTAGATACAGCTAGATGTGTATGGACATAAACTGTCCATACACATCCAGCTGTATATAAGAACGAATGTTTTGCTGTTTATCAAATTGTAACTCTTGTCTTTCCTTTTCTGCGATATCTGTGTGTCTTGGTCTCTCGCATAACAGTTGCATCATAAACAAAATAGTTATTCAGATTTAATATCCATAAGACCATTTATTGTCAGATTAACTGATGTTGTATTGACACTATCATACACTTTTATTTAAGATCTGAATCAACGCTGGATGTTCTTATCCGACTACATGTATTAAATTCGCATATGATTACCAGCGGCTGAGACAATGCATAATGCATAGTGATAGCCAACTTACGCCTACTGAATACTCTCAAGAAGATTTGGTAACAAAATCATGTTGTCCAATACATTTATCAGATTCACACATGTAGTAAAGAAAATTAATAATTCATGCATCCCTCACAGTAGAAAGCAGTTGCTTGCTGATTGAACTGGACAAAGTATCTGAATTTGTAAAGCTCTGACATAATGACAGAAACAACAGAACCCCCGCCCCCCCTTGAAAGAAGGGGGAGAATGCAAGATCATTTTTTTGTCAGATGAACACTTTCCAGCTCTTACTGCTGAGGAACGGGAAAAGTGTGACAGAATGATGACATTAGATGTTTCTCAAGCGCTCAGTGAACTTAACCAAGATTCTGCCTCTGGTAGCGATGGTCTAACACCAGCGTTCTATAAAAAATTCTGGGATAAATTGAAAGTGCCTCTGTTTAATTGCATAATACATGGCATAGGACAGGGAGAGTTATTTTTCACTATGAGAAAGGGTATAATATTTATCCACAAAGGCAAAACTTACACAAGAACAATCTGGTAAATTACAGACCCATTACCTGAACAAACATTGACTACAAAATTCTGACAAGAGCACTTGGCACTCAACCAAATCGGTTTCATCAAAGACAGAAACATAACAGATCATTTAAGGTTTATTGACGATCTCACAAAATACCTGCACAATACCAAACAGCCAGGTGCCCGAATAGCCCTAGATTTTTCTAAAACCTTTGACACCATCTCTAAAAAAACTGTATTAAGGAAGCATTAGATATTTTCCAGTTTGGTCCAAGATTCGAAACTTTTGTGACAACTGTGATGGAAAACGCAAAAAGTGGTATTCAGAATGGAGGCTGGTTCTCTGATTGGTTTCCAACAGAACGAGGAATTCGACAAGGATGTCCTCTTAGCTCTCTTCTTTTTGTCATGGCAGTGGAAGTCCTTGCTATTCGAATTCGCCGTAATAAAGACATACAAGGAATCAAACTGAGACAATATGACGATAAAGATGATGTACAACATATATCCAAAATCAAACAATTTGCAGATGATACAACTTTAACTCTAAAAAAATGAAAACGACGTACAGATAGCTACCAACATAGTAGAACAATTCGAAGAATTCTCAGGTTTAAAGCTAAATAAAAGTAAATCAGAAGGTATATGGTTGGGATCAAGAAAACATGAAGCTGGAAAGGTTGACATACCCATGAAATCTGGTAAACTAAAACTCCTCGGCATATATTACTCAGCAGACAGACATATCTGAAATAGAAAACTGGAAACCTAAAATAGAAAAAATGATCAGAATTATAAAAAGATGGGAACACAGAAACCCCTGTATGGAAAAATTATTCTCTCGAAAACTTCTCTGCTTTCACAGTTCTCACACGTTTTACAAGTAGCGTCGATACCAGCCAATACACTAAACTACATAAATACACTAATGTATACATTCCTTTGGTATGCGGACCAGTAGATATGTTGTGCTATGAACCTACATCAAAAAGACTACTGTTTACTGTTTCTAGATTATATGTGATATCATGTGTGCCTTCCAGCAGGACGAAAAAATAAAGAGAACAAAGACTCAAAGGAGATATGATGAGAACGGGAATCTAGCTATACTAATCAAAAACTGAATGAATGACAACTAACCCGAATGTTAAATCAATGAATGAATGTGGGATAGTACTGAATGATGTATCTAGAGATTCCTGGAACAAACCATGAAGACAAGAAACAAAAGGAGAACCCAAGGAAAAGGCAGCAAGCAACTGATGCCAGAGCTACTCTATCCACACAATAACAACATATGACGGTCATCTAAGCAAACTCCCAAAGCAGTCTACCAGAGAAGACGGAAGACCAAGGTACAAGCAGAAGACACCATTACGAACATCAAACCACTGAAGAAGCCTACCGGAGAAGAGGAAAGACCAAGGAACAAAGAGAAGACACCATCATAAACAGCGATATCAAAGGGCAAAATAACGAGAGAGACATAGAGAGGGAGGGAGGGAGAGAGAGAGAGAGAGAGAGGAACAATGCATGCACTACCTCTGCCCATCTAATTTAATCATCATCGAATTGCATAAAAAGATAAATAGCAAGATTCCCTGTACTCTCCCACAAAGCTTTGTGGGAAACAACTCATCTAAAACAAAAAACACACTAAACAAACAAACAAACAAACAAACAAAAAAACCAAGGAAGAAAAAAAAGAAAAAACAAAACTGTTCACAAATCGGCCAGGACTAGTCTAAGCACGTAGCAGTGCATGGCAAATGTATAAAAATTAAACTTTAAAAAAGCTTATTTATCTCGCGCGCGCACACACACACACACACACACACACACACACACACACACACACACACACACACACACACACACACACACACACACTCACTCACTCACTCACTCACTCACTCACTCACTCACTCACTCACTCACACACACACACACACACACACACACACTTTCAAACAAAACAATCCAAATGATTTCAGATTAATAATGCTCATGGCTTAAAAAAACAACAACAAAACACACACACACACACACACACACACACACACACACACACACACACACACACACACACACACACACAAAAAAACACAAAAAACAAAGAAACAAACATGAACGTACAATTAGAAATCTGGCGACATACATATTAAGAGAAAAGAGTTTGCCTTATCAAAACGTTAAATTCTAGTGATGTGTATCTGTCAAACCTATTGATATATCCCTATTGTATTATTGAAGTATGACTGTAGGACCCATATTGTATTTATTCCAAAATATTTTCAGTACGAATTATCCAAGAACGACTATGTATTATATTTTGTGTTTACATAATGTTTATAATGTGTTCAGATCCCTTCAAATGGGGCTTTGGTCTTGCTGAATAAATTCTGATTCTGATTCTGAAACAAAACAATGAACTATGAAAATGATTTACGAAAAGCCTGTCTAAATCCAACGAATTGTCTGTTTCCCGATTCGCTGGAGAAAGCAGGATTCTATCGATCAACTCTGAAAACAAATTTAGCGTATGTGGAAAAATCCGAACCGTGCTAAACATGGAGTGAAGATTTTCATTGGCTGGTTGACTGGCAATGCATAAGGTGATATTTTTTAGTCGGGGAAAAGAATTTCTGCATTACTCACTTATTTGCTGTTAAATTTATGTCACTGCTCCACTGTACACATTTCTATAGCACTAAACTAAAAACAAAGGAAACTCAAATGACTAGACAGTAAACTAAGAGCTACGCTGTTGTCGTCTGCTTTCTTTTGCGCGTCAAGTTCTAAACATAGCACACAGACATGGCAGCCTGCCTCAAAGCTATTTTAAGCTCGGCTATGTGCTACTGGCTGTTTTGTGGTTTTGAGTTCTGAGTTCTTGCTGCAAAATAATCAGGAATATATTTACTCTGGAAGTTGACTAGCCTGCTGTTTATTCAGTTGTTTTATTTCATCCATAGTGGAGAATTCTGATACATAATGTACTTTGTGCACTACTAACGAACAAGTCGAAGTCCTCAACTGTCCACTGTTCGGAACAAGAAGCTCGGCAAGGCTCGGCAAGCGTTACAAAATGTGTGTGTGTGTGTGTGTGTGTGTGTGTGTGTGTGTGTGTGTGTGTGTGTGTGTGTGTGCACTGTTTGTCTTAGTATTATTTCTAATCTTTTGATATTTTGTTTTGTATTTAGGCCTATTCTTGCAGTGGAAATAGAAATATTATGGTGACTGTTTATATCAAAAATGGTGTTCTTCGGTGTGTACAGAAATATTCCATAGCACTGCCAGGCACAAGCACACACTAAAAGATATCTCTCCAAATATGCACATTTAAGATCCTGTAGTTCATGTCAGTACTTGTCTGGAGATTTATGGAAATATACAGAGTGGGTTTGTGTGTTGTGTGGGTTTTCTTGTAGTATACCTTCACCAAATTATACAAAAATAGTGTGTGGTTAATAGGTGATACAAAAACTGTTTGGAATGTGTCTCCATCAATCTTTCTAACAGACTGGTTTGTTGTGCTTGTAGTATTCAGGGGTTAGTTCCTACCACTTCACATACTCCACAAAGTGAGATGAGAAAAAAAAAATGCAACTCATCTCATTCCTTTGATTCCCGCACCCTGCCCACCAGCATCCTGTATTGTCAACCATGCTTGCAAAGCAAAAACTTAATCCTTTGACTCCAACACCCTATCCACCAGCTTTCTTCAGGAAGTTGGTGGACAGGGTGGTGGAGTCAAAGGATTAGGTTTTGCAGTTGGTGGGTAGAGTGCGTGAGTCAAAGGGTTAATAACACACGTGACTAGACAATGTCTTCAGAAACCGATCACGCGTTAGTATTAAAGATACACCTGATGCTCCTAATTCATTTTCTTTAATTAACAAACAAACAAACAAACAAGCAAACAAACAAACAAACAAACAACAACAAAAAAGATTAAATGAACATAATATTAATTGTGAAACTTCAATGTTATACATATAGTATGCGTATCTTCTCTCCGAGTAGGCATCCAAAGAAAATTCTCACGCTGAATAACTGGATATTGCTGGAGTTTTTCTTTCAAAAAGCATTTCAACCAAGGAATCTGGATCTGGAAGTTTCTTAACATGATAAGCTAAAGAACGTAGCATTTGATAAGTTCACTAAAGCCTCTTTGCCATACCTATGCATCAAAACATTCATTAGGGGAAACAAGATGACAAATGTATAAAACTACATGTAAATATTAAGAGCATCACATTAATATGTCGGTCAAAATTCCAAAGGCATGCTTACTACATTAGTACATGCTGAGTGAAAAAGAGGAATTATCAAATACAATGTGGCAATCCAAGTGTTCAATGGCATGGTTACTTCATGCTAAGTGCAAGGAAAGCTGTATCTGATCATCAATTTAGATCACATACAAAAAATGTCAATGGTCTTATGGTCAGTAGAACCTGAAAGAGAAACAGTATTAAATTAATATTTGTCCCTTTGTGGTATAGGACTCACTATGTCCTATTCACGAGGCGTGTTGACCGTCTTGGAGGGATTGGTGCAGTGGGCTGCTCTGGTACAGCGGGCTCAGGTGCTGTTGTCACCGTGGGCCGCGTTGTTCTGCGCCGTGGCTGTGGGCAGACTAGCCACTGCTCATCTTCAGAGTCAGATGCTGACTCCGGGTCTGGCTGGATGATCTTCAGGATCTTGTATGGAGTGTCCACCTTTGCTGTTTGTTGCCATAACACCTCCCGACGAGCTGGGCCTTCAAACGATGAAATGAGCCTGAGGGCAGCTGCTTTGTCATCCAGGGGCTGGAGCTGAAGAATAAGCTTGGCCTCCTGGATAAAGTCGTCGGTCACTGAGGTGCCTTCGTCGCCTGACAGTTTGGTAGATTGTAGAGCTGTGCAGTGGGGTTGACATGGTTGGGCAACTTCTTGATACTTGTAGCACTGTCTTCTTGTTTCTGTTCCCTTTCTGAATTCTGGATCCTGCTCGCAGCGCCAGATGGGATGGAGCGAGTGGTTAAGGGGTTGGTGATTGATGATTGCTGTGGTGGTCGTTTGTATCCAGAGCAGAAAGGGAAGTCTCTCAATCAAAAGACAAGTCCTTGTTTTGATACTTGACTCTTTATTATTAAGAAGACATCAAAGAAGTGGAAGAAGAACTTCAAGAAGAAGAACGAAAGAAGAAGACATGTAGAAGAAGACAGTGCCTGTAAGACACAAAATAGGTTTCATAAATACAATGACAAAGTACACATTTTGTGAAATAACAATGTCAATGTACAAGAGTGAACTACTACATTATAATAAAACAGGATGTCTACATTTACAAACAAAAGCACTAGCATTTGTAAACATGCAACAAATAATTGACAACAAAACGTTGTGTAAGGAACTACTACATTATAACAAAATATGTGGTGTCGATATTTACACTCAAAAGCACAAGCACTTGTAAACATGGAACAAATAATTGGTAACCAAACTTTGAGTAACCCTTTGATAAGTTGAGGGTAAACTACCCTACTGCTTGTTCAATGGCGTTAGCACAGAGTAGACTTCCATTAGTGTACTGGCAAGATAATGCACAGTCATATTAAGCTGTTCGGCTGCCATGAGCTGAGTTAGTTGTAACATAACATCTGAGTGGGCAGCTATTGGACAGTTAATATTCCGTGGTGACGACAAACATAGTATTTGACTATGGGAACTGTCGTCACAAACAGTAGGTCTACCTTATCGAATAGCAGTCAACACACTTGAGTCATCCATTAAATATTTGCTCCATGCAGTTATGTGTAATTCTATGTCTAGTGCTAGAGATAGTGATGGCAAAATGGCATAGCATATTTACTAATTAAGCTATGTCATCAAAGCAACATTCTATAATGATTAGTGGTGCTGAGCAGACAAGGGATAAAACAATTGGATCAATTCGCCGAGCACATGTAACAAACAATAAGCTAATATGAATAATTAATCGATTGCGTTGTGTGCGTCCTCTGCACACTTGCACTGACTAGAGATGTTGAGAGAAAAAGGAAGAGAGAGAGAGAGGGGGGGGTACAGGGAGTGTGCATGTGTGTGTGTGTGAGAGAGAGAGAGAGAGGGTGGGGGGTTAGTGGGACGAGATAAGAGTAGACTACAAAGCTTTTCAATACGAAATAAGAGTGAAGGAGGAGGCATGAATAAAGGGGAGGGCGGATAGTCTAATACGAGATAGGAGGGAGGGAGGGGGTATATGGAATGTGAAAGAGTGAGGGGGGGATGATTGGGAGTTTGGAGTTTGTTCAAGAGGGATTCATCACACTCGGACAATTCCATATGTGCTCCACCCAAATCTGCCAAGAATTATCTGGCAGACTCCTTAAGCCTGCGCAAAACCCTATGCGCTGGCAAGGTCTTGAAACTGGGGAGGATGGGGGAAGGGACAGACTTGGATGCAACAATGACAATGATAATGATTCTTTGTTTTCTAACGGTAAAAGCTATTGGCTAGAAGCCATTTTTCAAACTTGCCGTTGCTGTTCTATACAACAAGAGTAAGGGAGGGGGTGTAATGGAATGTGAGAGAGGGAAAGACGGAGAAGAGCTTCGTTTGATGAAAAGTGAGAGGTTTGATTGATTGATTGATTTGGTTCAGTTTTTACGTCGACACCCACTTCAGGTGATATGGCCGACGGGGATAACCATCCCAGGGAAGTGGGAGAAGGGGGACCTATCTAATCCTATACTGACACCATCAGAACAACAATGATGTTAAGACGGGACAGTGAGAAGGCCAGATTTAATATAGCATACCCCGGGATTCGAACCCACAACCATTAGCATGTGAATACGACGCTCAAACCAACTGAGCTACTGAGGCCTGCCAAAACTCGATGGTTGTGTCTGTATACGTTTATAGGTAACTGTTACGCGGCAGGTCTTGCTCCGTTACATGCGCGACCGTACATGGCCACCGAGCTGTCTTTGCTTTAATGTACCAAGTTTGCTGCGACATTGTTTTAACCCTTTGAGTCCCGCGTCCTTTTCACTATCATCCTGCATTGTCAACCATGCGAGCAAAGCAAAAACTGAACGCTTTGACTCCCTCATCCTATCCACCAGTTTCCTGTAGGAAGCCATTGGATGGGGTGAGGGAGTCAAAGGGTTAAGATTTTTTTTTGAAGTTGGTGGAGTCAAAGGGTTAAAGATTCTGAAGTTCGTGGATAGGGTAAGGGAGTCAAATGGTTAACGTGCAAAGTGTGAGAGAATGGAGAAGGGAGGGGGAAGGGATCGGGGAGGGCCATAGCGTAATACGAGCTAAGGAGTGAGGGAGAGGGTATTTTAACCCTTTGACTCCCTCAGCCTATCCATTTAACATCATTCTTTGTAGTACTTGTCAACCATGACAACAATGCAAAAATTTAGCCCTTGAGTTCCTTTAGTGGAGATAAAGGGTTACATTTTTGCTGTTGGTGGATAGAGTTTGGGAGTGAAAGGGTTAGAATTCAGCATTTTAATTCGATGGTTATTATATATATATATATATATATATAAATATGATTTATATATGTGTGTGTGTGTGTGTGTGTGTGTGTGTGTGTAGATATATATATATGTGTATGTATTGTCTGGGTGTTTCCGCGAAGCGGCTACGTACGGGCTATTACGGAATAGGACAGCCTACAAAGCGGCGTAAATTACAGGAAAAAGGGCCTCATGTCTATGATTAACAAGTGACAGTTATAACTCACGAAAAGAAGGACAAACGGTTTTGGTCACTTGTTTGCAATTTCTGGCAGCAGAGGAGAGAGGGACCTGACTCTGTCCTCCCCTCCTCGCCTTTGGGACTTAATCCTTCTGGGGAGGGGCATAAATATTTTAAGGCTTTTTTTTTTTCAAAAGTAACCCTTTTACTCCGGCACCAGATTTACCAACTGCAAGAAAACTTAACCCTTTGAATCCCTCACCCAATCCACCAGCTTACTGCAGGAACCTGGTGGATAGGTTGAAGGAATCAAAGGGTTAAGTTTTTGGTTTGCTAGTATGGTTGGCAATGCAGGATGCTGGTGGACAGGATGCGGGAGTCAAAGGGTTAAGTAAAAAAAAAAAAATATATCGCTAGTCCTCGTATACACATCACGTGGTAGGATCGTAAACTCAACGAAACGACCGACCGAACGAACAAGCAGCAAGCAAGATTACAGACGTGGTAGAAAAGGACTGTCCATTTCATTACCGCTGTTTGCTAACTATGACCTACTACTGAGCAACCGTGAATCCTTTTTTGCCATGTCCATAGCAGAATGTTAAAACCATTGATATCTTGACGGGGTAATCGAGTCATGCTGGACAGCGGCCGTCAGTTCGTTCGCGAGGGGAAGCTGGTGGGCGCTGCTCCACCAACTCCTTCCCCTGTACAGTGGGGAGCTTGGAAGACGTAACGTCTTCGGGGAGCTTTCGGTTGGGGAATAGGGTGCGTTTGCAGCCTGCGCTTGACGAAGGTTTAACCCTTTGACTCTCGCACCCTGTCCACCAGCATCTCCATTGACAACCATGCTAGCAAAGCAAAAACAACCCTTTGAGTCCCTTACCCTGTCCACCAGCTTCCTGCAGGAAACCTGTGGATAGGGTGAGGGAGTCAAAGGGTTGAGGTTTTTTTTTTTTTTTTTTTTTTTTTTGCATGTGATACAAAGGGTGTGGGAAGTCAAAGATTAAAGATCGCAAACCTATTCTCGTTCTGTTTCACACTTATTTCTACGTCTCTACGCTCGGAATAAATTCCATATGCAATGACGTATATACCATATTATTGAATGATCATGGCATATCTGTGCATAAGCCCTATACTGGCGCTGGGCTTTAAATGGGTTAAAGTTTACATTAAACGAACGTTGTTGAGCTTGTTGGGCCGGTTCTCGTTCCATTTCTTTTGTGAGACAGTATAGACGCGACCGGCTTTAGGCTCCGCCTACCGTCATCAACGAACCTGTCTGAGGGTGGACTGTACGCTAGTCCGTCCTCTCATCCGTGATATCTATGTTCTCCCGACAGTACAAGTTTCGGCGCTTTCTGCGCTCCTTCCGAAATCTGTTCTTTTCCCGTGCTCTCACGCTTCCTGTTACCGTCGCAGTGTTCCGACGACAGCGTTGAAAAGCAACATGCGTCTGCATACAGCTCGTCAGCCAGTATCAAAACATATCGATAATGTTTTCATTTATGTAGACAGTCGATGCCAGTAGCATACATATTCTTTGCGTCTCACTATTTTCATGTCTGTAGATTGTTGCTTCAGTCTTGAAAGCCTTGTGCCTGACCGTTATCCTCAACTCTTGTGTGTCAGACAGATCTACATGTGTAGTTGTGTGTCTTAGATCTACATGTGTAGTTGTGTGTCTTAGATATCTACATGTTAGTTTGTATCTTAGATCTACATGTGTAGTTGTGTGTTTAGATCTACAGTGTAGTTGTGTCTTGATCTACACGTGTAGTTGTGTGTCTTAGATCTACACGTGTAGTTGTGTCTTAGATCTACACGTGTAGTTGTGTTCTTAGATCTACACTGTGTAGTTGTGTGTCTTAGATCTACAGTGTTTTGTGTCTTAGATCTACACGTGTAGTTGTGTATCTTTGATCTACATGTGTAGTTGTGTCTTAGATCTACACGTGTAGTTGTGTCTTAGATCTACATGTATAGTTGTGTCTTAGATCTACAGTATAGTTGTGTGTCTTAGATCTACATGTGTAGTTGTGTATCTTAGATCTACATGTGTAATTGTGTCTTAGATCTACATGTGTATTTGTGTGTCTTAGATCTACATGTGTATTTTGTCTTAGATCTACATGTGTAGTTTTGTCTTAGATCTACATGTGTAGTACTACGCTTTTGTTAACCTTTAGACTCTAAAACTTAACAATGTCCTTTTTTAAAATTAAAAAATTTTTTTTAATAAAAAATTACGTTTCGAAAGTAACTCGGATGTGTATATGCACATTGTTTTAACCACACAACGTAGGCAGAATATTTGCAGCACAGTCTACTTTACTCCTTGGGTGGGCGTGCATGCTGGATGTTTTCTGCTAGCCTCCTGAGAACCTGAATGATTTACAGGATTTTTAGAGTACATACTTGATTTTGTTAATGTTTTAATGTATACAGATTATCTATGATAGATAAGTAAGCTGGCCTATGTGTTGATATCTGTACTGTTGGAAAGTTTCATTTCATTTATGCATGTGCATGCACACGAAATGGATTCAGGCTCGCACAGATCTGCACACATGTTGATTCGGGGAGATGGTGAAAATCTTCACACTTTACCCACCAGGTGAGAGATAACCAGGCAGGAGTTCACTCAGACCTTCTGACAGGAAATCCGACAACTAAAATAATCTATCTTTCCCGTCAAACCTAACACACAAATCTTTCTGTAAATCACAGCCCTGTTCCCAGTCCACACACCCAGACATTGTCTCCGTTTGTCTTCGAAATCAAAACTAGTTTGTGTTTATCGAACGTACGGCGTCAGTATTCTTAGGCCTAGCGCTTCTGACTTTTTTTGTCACAATAGATTTACCACGTGAAATTCGGGATACTCTCTCCAGATAAGAGTGAGTTGTCGCAGTGCCTTGCCACCATTTTTTGTTATCAGTACTACCAATTCGTTGCACTAGGCACGATCCATTTCCCATCAGCCTAGCCCTGGACCCTCTTCAGAACAAAACAATAATACTAATATGGCAATACCACTTTTCAAATTGCAGAATTAATCTCACTTCCCCTTTGACATCATATTTGCCTCCTCTCCCCCCACTTCTTACCATTACTCACAAACACATTGCCATTTCATTTAGTCCCCCCTTTTTTTACCCACTGGAGAAAGCAGCAGGGAAGTTTTAGTCTTTTTCTCATAATTTTGTATTGATGTTTTTTTTGTGATCGTACGTTTCACGCTTGACAAAGGCCAGATGGCCGAAAATTTGCGCCTGTCTTGTCTTTTATTAAATACGCGTTCTGATTCTATTTTCTTGTTTTTTGGTTCCAGTACTACCAATAATTGATAATCCCAAAGTATAATGGGCAAATTATAACATAAACTTTTCATTTTCCGAGGGTGGACGTTTACAAATACCCTGGCTGATGAGCTGCATTTGGACGCATATTTGAAGCCACAGAGCGCGCCGTTAGTAGGCTCCTCCCCTTTATTACAATTGAATGATGCCAGCAGTTTCAATGTCTGTTTCTTAAAGGTAACGCCTCCATGCCTGGAATGAAATTCCACAGACATTGAGGCAGATGCCTTGTGAATTCAAATGGTTTCAAATGATCAAGCCATAAGCCGTAAGCATGCCCATAAGCGCTATGCGCTGGCAGGGTCTCGGGGTTCTTCTTAGAATATGAGCTAACTGATAAAAAAAAAAAAAAACACCATACAAACAGACAAAAAAAAAAAACAAAAACAAAACAAACCAACCAACCACACAAACAACAAACAAACAAACAACAAAAACAAAACAAAAACAAA
>JAPXFY010000018.1:43578431-43580931 GCA_030674185.1 Monoplex corrugatus | reverse complement strand
CAGAATGGTCAATGCCAGGGGCATATCGTTAGATGGTGTGTGCGGATGACTTGGCGTGTGTACTCAATTTTCTTTTCAAAGAGTTTTTTGTGTGTGTTTTGGTTTGTTTTTCAAGGTCATCGAGGTGTTATGTATGTTTTGAGCCCTGGCTGTGCGCAGTCCACTGGGTTTAAACATTAAGAATAGTTATAATCATGACAATGATGATGACAGTGATACACCAACAACTACTACTATACTACTACTACTACTTCTACTACTGCTACTACTGCTACAAGTACCACCACCACCACTACTACTACTACGACTACCACCACCACCACCACCACCACTACTGTTAATGATGATGATGATATGATGACGACCATGATGCTTATAATGATGATGATGATGATGCTAATAATAATAATAATAGTAACACTACTAGTACTACTACTATCGCGGGAAGAATTGTTGGGTTGTGTCATCTATAACAGGTAGATGCATTGGGGATGTATATGAAGAATTGTTTCTCTACTTAGAAGTCACACACACAACAAGGAAGGAGAGTGACGAGAAGAAATGCACTAACCACACTAGACATGATTCTCATAAGCAGTCCACACATAAAATAATAACTACAACGTATTTATTTAATCAATCAACTTCAGCATAAACGTGATTCACCATTCCTACTGTCCTGGGTCCTAATATTCCCAAAATCCTAAGATGCACTACGAATCATCAGAAGTTGCATATCACTAGCATGCTGAACACTTTCTTATGTCCTACTCTATTCCCTCTCTCTTCGCTTCATGGAAAATCAAACATACTACCTATTCCTAGCCTTACCCTAACGAAAGTATAAAATGAGACGTGCGATTACATACCTCTTGAGATAGGTTGGAAGGTCTCTGGCTGGGTGGCAATCGAATGGGTGAATTCCTATAGTGATTGACTTTCTGGCTTTTATATAGTGCGTTTCTGTTGTTTCTGTCACAAAACCTTCCCATCTGTCTTTCATTGGACATCGAAATTTGAATAACTAACCTGTCTTTCATTGGACATCGAAATTTGAATAACCAAGCAATCTTTGGCACCTGGCGGCCCTGGACTTTTCGCTTGGACGTTGGTATTTGCTGAAACCTTTTGTGTACTAGATAACCTACCCTCTATAGTTGGATAAGACCAATGTGAGCGTTAGATCCTGCTCGGTGGAAAACGCCGAGTAACCAGTTAATTCATGGATGGCGTGATCATTACGCAAACCTTACCCGTCTAACAATACGGTCTCTAACAATACGGTCTGAGGGCCGTCTAACAATACGGTCTGAGGGGACCCTGTGATAATAGGACCCTGTGATACTACTACTGCTACTACTACTACTACTACTACTACTACTACTAATATGATTATAATAATAAGATGAAGAAGAAGAAGAAATTGTTGTAGTAGTAGTTTCGATGCGGCTAGCACCATGCAGTCAATATGTTGCATGCTGCATGCACTGTCTGCATATTCCCATGTCAGATGGAAGATTCCGTCTGTCTGCATTTTCTGAGAGGGAGAACTAGGCAGGTGGGGAATGGGGAGAAGACATTCTTCTCAGTGGCAGCAGACACTGCCCCCATTATAGCCCCCACCACCACCATCACCACCACCACATCACTGACAGACACGGGCCATTGTCAGACCATCCAGGTGTGTGGGTCAGTACGACCAGAAACCAGATGGAATTCCACTCTCCCTGGTGGTGCCAGTCCATCTCGTCTGGTCTTCTGGTTTATACAGAGTGCAGACAGGGGGGAATCCCCAGGTTTGCTCGTTGTCTTGGCAGACTGTCTCCCCCCTCTCCCCCACCCCCGTTCCTGTAATGCCAGACATGAGGAAACATTTACGAGTGTGAGGCAAGGAGTAGTAAAACTTCGTTCGTTGATGTGCAGAGAAACGGGAATCAGATTTCTCAGAAAACCGAGTTGCATGGTATTTGTCTGGATTCGAATTTTGACGCTGCTATGATTTTATTTTTACGGACTACTTATCACTAATGGGAAGGATCTTTAAAGGTGATTCTCGCCATGGTGTAGTGGTTAACGCAACGGACTACCGATTGGAAGGCTGTGGGTTCGAATCCCCATCAGTCCCTTCAAAAATCTTTGTGGGATTTTTTTGCTCCTATCCAGATTTGGGCGTACTATGGGCTCATTGGGAAGACTGGGACCCCACAGTCGAGTCTCGTCCACTTCACGGATGCGTCATTGAGGGTGTTGCTCAAATCTTCTGACCAGCACCGCAGGTGTCTGTATCTCTCGGGCCAGGTTGACGCCGGGATATATTATCATAGTAAGCGTAGAGTACAGCTCTGTCACACAGTCTCAATCCTAGATGGAACTCCATAGTATCATGATTATCATCCTCATCGACATCATCACCACACTGTAAAAAATGTTCCAGCTTCTGTGGCCATTAAGGTGGCGTAGAAAATGGGACGAAAAAAACAACAACATCAACATCAACAAA
>JAPXFY010000018.1:43563431-43573431 GCA_030674185.1 Monoplex corrugatus | reverse complement strand
TTAAGTAACGACGACAACAACAACAACAACAGCAACAACAGCAGCAATAATAATGACAATAATAATGATGACAATAATAACAAGAATAATAATAATAATAATAATGATAATAATAATAATAATAATAATAATGATAATAATAATAATAGCAGCAGCAACAACGATAATGATGATGATAATAATGATAATAGTAATAATAATAATGATGATGATGATGATAATAATAAAAGCTATCTTCCATAGATCCTTTGTTGAGAGTTGACCTTCTCCAAGGAAAGCGCAGAAGAGCCAGAAAGTGGAGAATGCTGGCATGGTCTCACCATCTTGGATTTTTTGCTTTTTGTTGTTTGTTGCTTTTTTTTTAAAGTTACCATTCTAGATTTTTTTTTTTTTGCTTGTGTTTTGTGTTCGTTTTGCTAAACACTATAGCAGAACATACAACCAAGAGCTCGTAACTGGGTGCTTCCAGCAGAAATGTTCGGGATTTTTTGTTTGTTTGTTTGAAACTGAATACGGCTGATGTTCATATAATGACTATTGTCTTTCTGACACCGGAGGGTCGAGGAAAGCATCTCGGAAGAAAATGGTCTTAAGACATGCATGCCCTCTTTACCATCATGTTGCCCTCATTTTGCCCTCATTTTGCCCTTGATCCCTTACACAGATGTCAAATCGCAAGTACACAGTTACGTGAGAAATCTGTGGCAGGAGGATTGAAATGAACATATAGATAACAAACTTTTCCAAATCCGCCCTAGCCTGAAAGAAATACTCCCATCTGCTGCAGGAAACCGTAAGAAAGAGACAGTGTTACGTAGGCTACACACGGGTCACACATCCTACACTCACTCGTATCTTTTGAAAAATGAAGAAGCACCATGGAGCATACCGTGTGATGAGCCGTTGAGCATCAATCACCTCCTCCTCGATTGCTGGGACTTGTACGATGTGAGACAAAAGCACTACACGGCGGACTCCTTAAAGAACCTCTTCCGAGACGTCCCTCCTGATGCAATTTTCCAGTTTTTACGAGATCAATAGATTTCACCTGATGTGATTCTACGTCTGTTTTTTTAAATCGCATTTTAGACTTGCAAGGTTAACGATGAGCATGGTTTTTAACTGTTGTCTTTTATCTGAACAGGTTCTTTTTCTTTTCTGACGTGGTGTTAGCCCTGATATGGCTGTAGTAGTCGGCTGGGCTATAAGCAATATGAACTGAACTGATTTTGCCCTTATTTTGCCCTCTTCAGCGAGGCACTAGTTCAAGCAGTTAGGTAATGTGGCCTGTAAAAGAAATTCCTCTCCCTCCCCTCCCCCCACCCCCACCTTTTTTTTTTTCATTTTCAAGAGGCATGTGATGATACACAGGCAGAGCCACACACAGGAGTCGAAGCCAGCCCACCACTCAGAGTCTGTTAATTAACCCTTTAATTCCCTGACCTCTCCGCCAGCATCCTCCATTGTCAGCCACGATGGCAAAGCCAGAATCTTAACTCTTTGACTCCCTCACCCTATCCGCCAGCTTGCTGCAAGAAGCTCCTGTGGATGGATAGGGCGAGGGAGCCAAAGTGTTAGGCTTTTGCAGGAAGCTGGTGGACAAGGCGTGGGAGTCAAAGGGTTAAGTTTTTGCAGCTTACGGGCAGGCTTTGGGAGCGAAAGGGTTAAAGTGGTGAGAGAGCTGAGGAGAAAATCCATGTACGACTGAGCGAGAATCGAACGCTGGACTTCGGGTTTCTCGAGGAGGTGCTTTTACCATCTGGGGCTTTTTCTTCCTTGCTCATTTGCTTTCTGTCATCTCTTCCTATCATTTTCTGCCTTGCAGGTCCATTCATCTGTACGTGTTCTACTAAATTAAGCCTTACACTGAGAATTGGGTACATACATTAACCGCATTTCTGGCTCAAAGGAAACGTGCTGTGCAGAAGCAATTCTGGGTAATTTAGACCAGATTTTATATATGTTTATAATTTGTATTCAGGTTTGTTTGTTGTTGTTGTTGTTGTTGTTTTTATATAGACTAACCTGATAACAAATTGGACGGAATGGTCCACGCCATGGGCGTATCTATAAATTGTGTGCGCCTTTTCTAGGAGTGTGTGTGTGTGTGTGTGTGTGTGTGTGTGTGTGTGTGTGTGTGTGTGTGTGTGTGTGTGTGTGTGTGTGTGAGTGAGTGTGTGTGTGTGTGTGGTGGTCTTTGATTTAATGTCTATTCACTAATGTTTGTGTGTGTGTGTGTGTGTGTGTGTGTGTGTGTGTGTGTGTGTGTGTGTGTGTGTGTGTATGTGTGTGTTGTGTGTGTGTGTGTGTGTGTGTGTGTGTGTGTGTGTGTGTGTGTGTGTTTGACGGTCAGGGAGGTACTGTGTGTATTTTAAGATGGTTACGGCTCTGTTATCGTTCTGCGCAGCCGGCTGGGCTTTAAACAACAAAAGCAAAAACAACACAACAACAACAACAACAACAACAACAATAGCGATAATATTGATACTACTACTACTGCTACTACTACTGCTATTGATGATGATAATAATAATAGTATTATTACTATTACTGTTATTATTATATTTATCAATCATCATCATCGCTGTCGTCGTCGTCATTATCGTCGTCGTCGTTGTCATCATCATCGTCGTCGTCGTCGTCGCCACCATCATCGCTGGGCCGCATCTCCACTGTGTGAGAGAGAGAGAGAGAGAGAGAGAGAGAGAGAGAGAGAGAGAGAGAGAGAGAGAGAGAGAGAGAGAGAGAGAGAGCTAACCAGGCGGTGACCACAGAACTAATGAACCAACAATAGAGTGTTGGCTTTCAGACAGATGGTAGGTAAAAGTCTCGCTGTGTTTCCTTCAGTCTCAAGAGTGCAATAACTTTTAAAAGTGCAGGCGTCGAAGCGAGTGGTGGTAACTCCCATGGTGAGAGAAGTGAATCAACACAAGACAGATAACTCAACACGTTTAGCAAAGTCTTTAGGAGTTACCTAACTTACAAGTGCGTTCCTCGAGCAAATTTAAAGGGTAGAACCTGTAAGTTAAATAACTCTTAATGAAGACTTTGCCAGCGTGTGGAGTTTATCTGTTTGTGTTCATCTATTTTTCTCACCAAGGATTTACCACAATGAATTCGGGCTGCTTTCTCCGTGGAGAACGTGTCGCCGCAATGCAGCGCCACCCTTTTCTCTCTTTTCGCTCTGTCTGTCTGTCTCTGTCTCTGACTGTCTGTCTGTCTGTCTATCTGTCTCTGACTGTCTGTCTCCGTCTGTCTGTCTGTCTGTCTGTCTCTCTGTCTGTCTATCTGTCTATCTGTCTCTGTCTATCTGTCTGTCTGTCTGTCTGTCTGTCTGTCTCTCTCTCTCTCTCTCTCTCTCCTCTCTGTAAGTGTGTATTTCTGTTTGGTTATGAAGATGAAGATGGATTTTGCGACACACGTTTTACCACGTACATCTCCTTTGCTGTTTTGACATCTTTAACACGCGCAAGGTGCGTGCGACACATGGGACCTCGGTTTTTCGTCTCGTCCAAAAGACTAGCATCAAGACCATTACCTAAGATCTAATGCAGGGGATGGGTGTGGGGGTGGCGTGGTGGGGGAATCACTGTACTGTGATTTGAACCCTGGTTTCTGGCGTCCTAGGCACGTGTCTTAACCACGCAGCCTCATGTTTACCCAGCCGTCAGTGGGTACCTGATCCTGTTCAGAATGAACCCTTTGACTCCCGCACTCTGTCCACCAGCATCCTGCATTGCCAACCCTGCTTGCAAAGCAAAACCTTAACCCTTGGATTCCCTCAACTTATCCTCCTGCTTCCTGCTTCCTGCAGGAAGCTGGTGGATAGAGTGAGGGAGTCAAAGAGTTAAGTTTTTTTTTGTAGGTGGTGGGTAGGGTGCGGAGAGTCAAAGGGTTAGGGAACGTAAAGCGTTAAAGAAAAGGACACTGGCCCCCAGCCTCTCATAATGCATCCCCCTCCTCACCCCCATCTGTAAAAAAACAACAACAACAAAAAACAAACAAAAAACAGCAACCCTGACTGTACCACCTCACACCTCTACAGTCTCAGGGTTAAAGGACAGTCTTTGCTTATGTTTTTATTTTACGTAAAGCCTAGAGGTTTCGCCAGCGAGTAAAATTTTTACGTGCGAGGTCACGGCGTTTTGTTCGACTTCGCTCAAGAGGGTGAAGCCCGTATGGAATTGTGCGAGTATGATGAATCCTCCTTCAGCAAATTCCAGACTCCAATCTCCAAGAGGAATTCGTCACACTCGGGGGGCAGATCCATATTCGCTCCACCCAATTCTGCCAGTGATTATTCATATCCGTATATTCGTATTCATTTCTTCTTGTCACAGTGGATTTACCTTGTGAAACTCGGGCTGTTTTCCACTTTGAGAACGCGTCGCCACAGTGCAGCGCCACAAACCACACACACCCCCCTTTTTTTTTTGGTCAAGACTTCACAAAGGCTTGAAGGCTAATTGGCCTTCAAGGGAAGTGACATGGGATATCAACCTGCCTTTCCATTGTTTTATACCAGGACAGCTGAGCGAATGCTGTGCTCTTTACGATTTTCAACTGCCATGGGATCTTAAGCGTGCGCAGGTCAGAAGGCACACGGGTCCGACTCTTTTTTTAAAATTTAAAAAAAAAATCCTATCCTTCCGCTAGACGTTCAGTTCAGTTTTTTTTCCGGACAGTATACTATGAAACCGATTATAAAAAGATGTAAATAATGATAACAATAACAACAACAATAATGATAAATATAATGATAATAATAATAACAATAATGTCAGCTTCGTCACCATCCCATTCTTTAGTTTATATTGTGACCCAAGGCCAGTGTTCTTCAAACTCTGTGTTTTGGGTAGTCCTCTCCCCTTCCCTGTCCCCTGTCTCTCTCTCTCTCTCTCTACCCCCTTCGCTCGCTCGCTCTCTCTCTTTCTCTCATTCTCTCTCATTCTCTCTCTCTCTCTCTCTCTCTCTCTCTCTCCTCTCCTTCTCCTCTCTTCCTTCTCCCTCCATCCCTCTCTCTGTGCCCAGATGGAGTCGGATTGCGATCGATCTTGTCATATACATTCCCTTCCTTATCCTTGCATATGTCAATAAATGAACTTTTAGTAACATTGTAAAACTTTGTCTTCGTGTCACTACATGAATGAATACATCAGAGAGAGGGATGGGGGACATGCAGACAGACAGACAGACAGACAGAGAGAGAGAGAGAGAGAGAGAGAGAGAGAGAGAGAGAAATGGGGAGAGAGAGATAGAGAGAGAGGAGAGAGAGATGGGGGAGAGAGAGAATAAAACAGAAAGAGAGAGTGAAAGAGAGGGAGAGAGAGAGAGAGAGAGAGAGAGAGAGCAATAAGAAGAAAATTTATTTCCGAGGATATGAAATAAGCAAAATCCATGCTTTTTTTTACATCCGGCCCTCGCTCGAAGAGGATCTACATCACACTACACATGAATCATAGATACTCCAATGAGGGAATCATAACACTTTCAGTAAAAAAATTAAAAAAAGAAAAAAAAAAAGAGAGAGACAGAGAGAGCGACAGAGAGAGAGAGTGTAAAATGTCTGCTTTATGGAAATTATAGGCTGTGCTCTTAGAGCTAGAGGGATTGTTTCTACTGTAATACAACGTTTTTTTTCTGCCTTGCGTGGGAGAACTCTGTTGGAAGACAAACAAGAACTGAAAAGTTGAACAAACAGATGAACGCATCGTTTTGTTTAATGACTTCGGGCGTTTATCGTCGATATTTCCGTTAGCAACCATCATACCGGCGCAGAGAGAGAGAGAGAGAGAGAGAGAGAGAGAGAGAGAGAGAGAGAGAGGGAGAGGGTAAAGGGAGAGAAATGGAATGGAAAGAGAGAAGGTCTCTTTGTTCAAACTCTTTGAGTTTGTGAGTTTGTCCAGTTCCTTTGTCAGTTTGTTCAAAGTCTCAGTTTGTTCATGGTCTTTGAGTTTGTTCATGATCTTTGAGTTTGTTCATGGTCTTTGAGTTTGTGGGTTTTGTTCGTCTTTGAGTTTGTTCATGGTTTTTGAGTTTGTTCATGGTCTTTTGAGTTTGTTCATGGTCTTTGAGTGAGTGAGTTTGTTCATGGTTTTTGAGTTTGTTCATGGTCTTTGAGTGAGTGAGTTTGTTCATGGTTTTTGACTTTGTTCATGGTCTTTGAGTTTGTTCGTGTTCTTTGAGTGAGTGAGTTTGTTCAAGGTCTTTGACTTTGTTCATGGTCTTTGAGTTTGTTCATGGTCTTTGAGTTTGTTCATGGTCTTTGAGTGAGTGAGTTTGTTCATGGTTTTTGACTTTGTTCATGGTCTTTGAGTTTGTTCATGGTCTTTGAGTGAGTGAGTTTGTTCAAGGTCTTTGACTTTGTTCATGGTCTTTGAGTTTGTTCATGATCTTTGAGTTTGTTCATGGTCTTTGAATGAGTGAGTTTGTTCATGGTTTTTGACTTTGTTCATGGTCTTTGAGTTTGTTCATGGTCTTTGAGTGAGTGAGTTTGTTCAAGGTCTTTGACTTTGTTCATGGTCTTTGAGTTTGTTCATGATCTTTGAGTTTGTTCATGGTCTTTGAGTGAGTGAGTTTGTTCATGGTTTTTGACTTTGTTCATGGTCTTTGAGTTTGTTCTTGTCATGGTCTTTGAGTTTGTGGGTTTTGTTCGTCTATGAGTTTGTTCACAGTCTTTGAGCTTGTTCACGGTCTTTGAGTTTGTTCATGGTCTTTGAGTTTGTTCAAGGTCTTTGTGTTTGTTCATGGTCTTTGAGTTTGTTCAAGGTCTTTGAGCTTGTTCACGGTCTTTGAGTTTGTTCAAGGTCTTTGAGTTTGTTCAAGGTCTTTGAGTTTGTTCAAGGTCTTTGTGTTTGTTCATGATCTTTGAGTTTGTGAGTTTGTTCAAGGTCTTTGAGTTTGTTCATGGTCTTTGAGTTTGTTCATGGTCTTTGAGTTTGTGAGTTTGTTCAAGGTCTTTGAGTTTGTTCATGGTCTTCGAGTTTGTTCATGGTCTTTGAGTTTGTGAGTTTGTTCGAGGTCTTTGAGTTTGTTCATGGTCTTTGAGCTTGTTCATGGTCTTTGAGTTTGTGGGCTTTGTTCGTCTTTGAGTTTGTTCATGGTCCTTGAGTTTGTTCATGGTCTTTGAGTTTGTTCATGGTCTTTGAGTTTGTACATGGGACTTACAAAACAGTAATCTGACATTACAGAATGATTGGAGCATGGTTTAGGATGAGCAGCGAATAGGCTAGTTTTTGCATTTCTCTGAATGAGTGACCGACTTTGCAAAAGCCTGGGTGTGCATCAACACCATGGTAATGATAAACTGAGGGGATTAAATTTGTTTGTTATTACTCTTCTGACAGATGGCAGTCTTCGTTCTCCACTCCCTCCACGCTTACTCGTCTTCGTTGTTACCTTGAAAGCACAGGTGTTGAAACGAGTGTATATAATAATAAGAAGATAGAAGAACTGTGTGTGATCCGGTGGCTGGGTTGGACCTGATTGGTGCGCATTGTGTACACAGGCTGTGTCCCGGGGTTTGTCATCTCCTCACCCCGTCATTCGGTTTGTGGGCAGAGTGTCTCATGGCTGGGTCCGAATGGATCATGCGGCGCAGGACAGCCCCTCCCGACCCCACCCCATCCCTTTCCTTCGCTTGATGAAATGACTGTCAAGTGGCGTCGAGAGCTTGGGGGTGATTGTCCGGAGAGTGTCGAGATACTGGTGCTCTGGGTCCCCGTCCGCACCCTCGTGGCGTTTCTTGTTATAGATAGAACCGTGTGTAGCAGCAAAATGGCTTAGATTGTAGTGTTCGATTAGAATTTTGGAATAATGCTTAAACACACGGCAGTATCTGTCTCACTATTATTCCACCACTTTGTGTATTTTTGCAGTCTGGGTTTTGTTCATGAAAGCATTCATGGCGCTTGGACAGTTTCATATACGCTCCATCCAGATTTGCCGGCAGTTGCCTGGAGCCTGCTCTGTCAGCTTGTACAGAAAAATCTTATGCGTTGGCGGGGTCTCGAAACGGGGATTGGAACCGGACCTAATTAACACTGGCATCACAGACATTAAGACGAGCAGTCAGCAGGCTGGTTTTTTTTTTTATGGTGACAGCTGGGATTGAAGTTGAGATATCATATCTTGAATCCACGGCTCTGTGAAGAGAACTGAACCAGACACACTGAAACTGAACAGCGATGCAATGTGAAGCAGCACTAAACTATTGACAGTATTAACATTTCGTACACAGTTGACAGTCCTCTGTCTGTCTGTCTGTCTGTCTGTCTGTCTGTCTGTCATCTGTCTCTGTGTCTGTCTTCTGTCTCTCTCTGTCTCTCTTTCTTTGTCTCTCTCTGTCTCTGTCACTCTGTTTTTCTATCTGCCTGTCTGTCTGTCTGTCTGTCTCTGTGTTTGTCTGTGTCTGTCATCTGTCTGTCTGTGTCTGTCTTCTGTCTGTCAGTCTGTCTCTCTCTGTCTGTCTCACTTTCTGTATCTCTCTTTCTCTGTCTGTCTCTGTCTCTCGCTGTCTCTGTTTGTCTCTCTTTCACTCTCTGTTTTTCTATCTCTGCCTGTCTGTCTATCTCTGTCTGTCTGTCTCTGTGTTTCTGTCTGTCTGTCTGTCTCTCTGTGTCTGTCTGTCTGTCTGTCTGTCTCTCTGTTTTTCTATCTCTGCCTGTCTGTCTGTCTCTCTGTCTCTGTGTTTCTGTCTGTGTCTGTCTGTGTGTCTGTCTCTTCTCTGTCTCTGTCTGTCTGTCTGTCTGTCTCCCTCGGTGTAACCAGTCATTTCATGATAAACGTGCCCGTAATTAAATTTTGTTATTTTTCTTGTTATTTGTGATTTATTGTGAAATCAGCCTCCTGTCCTGTTTGGGCTAAATGCTTTAAAAGACATTAAATCATCAAAATTGTGAAATTTCTCTCTCTCTCTTTCTTCCTCTCTCTCTCTTCTCTACTCTATCTACTCTACTCCATCTGTCTGTATGTGTCTGTCTATCTGTCTGTCTGTGTGTCAGTGTCTGTGTATCTGTGTCTGTCCATCTGTCTGTTTATCTGTCTGTCAGTCTATCTCTCTGTCTGTCTCTCTCTCTACTCTATCTGTCTGTCTGTCTGTCTGTCTGTCTCTCATTTTCTCACATTCTTGGATTGTCTGTCCTCCAACTACAAGCATATTGCACACACAGAGCACGCGCACATTTAACTCGCACGCACATGCATTAATTTTTGTGTTGAATGACAGATAAATTAATAAACTCCATTAGTCAATTAGTAAACCACAAACACGAAGAAAATATAAAGCAACAGTACTGATAGTATAGCATTATTATACATGAAAAATACAGTCGTATATGGCAGTCAGATCGAGATATAGTACCTCTCTCTTTCAAAACTGACGATCTTGCTGTGTATTAGATTGGAGTATTTCTCGAGTTTGCATCAAAACGCCCCTGTGAGTTTGCCGGGGGCTCTTTCAGTATAAGTAGTATCCCCATCCTCTGGAAAGTCTGTGCTAGAAAGTCCCTCATTTCTGTCACTCTCTTTGTTTCTGCCTTGTTCCTTTGCTTTCTGTCATTTCTTCCTGTCATTTTCTGCCTAGCTGGTCCATTCATCTGTATGTGTTCGATAAAGTCTTTACGTTGTTTTTGTTAGGATTGATAATCGGGTACATGTATTAAGTGCAATTTTTACGTGCTTTTTTTTTTTTAGGATTGATAATTAGGTACACGTATTAAGTGTAGTTTTGGCTCTAGCAAAGTGAGATATGCGGAAGCAATTTTTGGTAATTTAAGCCCGTTTTTATATATGTTTAGGTGTCCTTAGTTATGTTTAAATTTGTATTCAAGTGTGCTTTATAAATCCCGTGTGTGATGAATTGGACGGAGTGGTCAATGGCAGGGGCATCTCCTTAGATTATGTGCGCGAATGCATTGATATGTGTACCTAGTTTTCTTTTCTTTTCCTTTTCTTTTTCCTGTTGAAGTTTTGAAACAGTTATAGCCCTGATATGGCTCTA
>JAPXFY010000018.1:43555931-43558431 GCA_030674185.1 Monoplex corrugatus | reverse complement strand
CTAATCTTCCTTACGAATGATCCTCTTGTGTCTGCCTCCATCAAGACTGTCTCGTTTGTTTTCTTTACTGGTCCATGGAACTCTCAACATTCTTCATAGAAACCATATCTCGGCTGCCTCAGTCTTGTTCTGGCTTTGCTTGTTGACTGTCCACGCCTCACAACCGTATAATATTTATCGGTTGTATTATCTGTTTTCCATTATGTTTAGTTATAGGTTTCGAGGCATTATGGTTTTCAAGGTACTCTCTGCCCGTATGTGGGTGTGATGATTTCACGACAGTGACGCGTTTTTATTAGAAACGTTTTATTAGATCGTATTCAGTCGCGGTCTCTTATCTTTTGCTAGACTTCATTGTTAAGATCTTAGTTTTGGGTAAAAAGACAAGGGAAATAATTGACTCGGATGTTTTGTGTGTTTAGACAAGCAGGGATTTATCATTATATTTTGCCTCCTGATGAGATGAGATACACAAACATAGAAACAGGTTTTGAGGTTACACAACAAAAAGCAGCTTTGTTTTCAGAATGGGATTTTTTCCCTTTCAAATCTTTTTGGTTCATTTTTGACAAGGTACAATCAATATCATAAGTATAGTAAAGTACATGAGAGTAATAATAAAGCGTAGCTGCAATTAAGATGTACAGTGTGAAATTTCATATGGCTAGAAAATAGAAATTATTTTAACAGACATGTCTTGTTTCATTCATTTAAAAAGTGTTTTATTCGTTTGTGTGTGTGTGTGTGTGTGTGTGTGTGTGTGTGTGTGTGTGTGTGTGTGTGTGTGTGTGTGGTAGAGAGAGAGAGAGAGAGAGAGAGAGAGAGAGAGACTCAGAATCAGAAATTTATTCAGTGAGGCCAAAGCCCCATTTGAAGGGATGTGAGCACATTATAAACAGTATTCAAACAAAATGTATTACAAAGTCGTTATTGGATAATGCATACTTCAAATATATTGGAATACATACAATATAGGACCCACGGTCAAACTTCAATAATGAGATCGAGAGAGAGAGAGAGAGAGAGAGAGAGAGAGAGAGAGAGAGAGAGAGAGAGAGAGAGAGAGAGAGAGAGAGAGAGAGAGAGAGAGAGAAAAAAAACACAATTATTTTAGATTCTTTCCTTTGCAATTTCGGAAAACCAAAAAAAAAAAAAAAAAAAAAAGTTACCCATGAAAGGTTATAAAAACACAGGAATTGGAACTTTGAAATTCGAAGTCAGTTCGTGATGGATTTTTCACACTCATACAGTTCGACAGCAGTTTTGTTCATTGTATCTTATTCAGCAGGCTTTCGGAGAATGTAGGAAAAATTTGCAGCTGTGCAAGAATCTTTGCTAAGTTGGCAGACGGGTTCCAGAGGTTCCGTTCTTGAAATGGGAGAACTGATGATGTTGGCGTGGTTTGACTATGTTGTCTTTGTTATCTTTTCATTACGCTCTTTCTCTTTGATTGTCTGAGTTAAAGTCGCTTAACACTTGGTGTCGCCCAAGCGTTTCCTGGTGGAGTGTTAAGTTGTAGGTGTTATAGGGTTTGTATTTATGAAATGACCTTTGAAGTTGAGTTTCTCTCTGTCTCTCTGTCTCTCGCGCGCACTCACATACACATATATATAGATACACACTCACACATTCATTTACACACACTCCATACACCTCACGCACACTCATCCGAAACACAGACACACACGCATACACCCGAAACACGTACAACCCCCCCCCCCCCCACACACACACTCAGACACACACACACACACACACACACAGAGTCAAAATTTGGAAGGAAAAAACAAGCATATAAATAAACAAAGAAATAATCGTCTAAAAGCACTTCTGTGAATAGACGTCTAAAGAAATAACGAACAAACAAAGAAAAGGAAAGAAAGAAAGAAATAAAGAAGGAAGGAAGGAAGAAAGAAAGGAAGAATTACTATTCCATGGAGAGAAAAATAAAAAGAGAAAGGGATAGAGAGAGAGGGGGGCAGATATAGACTTCAACATAATTGTATACTGTGAAAACTACAGAAAACATGCAAGTGAGAGAGAGAGAGAGAGAGAGAGAGAGAGAGAGAGAGAGACAGACAGACAGACAGACAGACAGACAGACAGACAGACAGAGACAGAGAGAGACAGAGACAGAGTGGCAGATACCTATACTGTGAAAACTACAGAAAACATAATTATGCAAGTGACAGAGAGAGAGAGAGAGAGAGAGAGAGAGAGAGAGAGAGAGAGAGACAAACAGACAGACAGACAGAGACATACACAGAGACAGAGAGGCGGGTATTGATTTCAACATATATATATATATATATATACACATGGAAAAAAGTTAAGCAACCCTAAATTTTGATCTACTGTCGCAGGTTACTGTAAGTATTAACATGGCACAAAATGTCATTTTGGACAAGACTGGTATTCCATAGCGATGATGAAAACAGCCCAGTGTGACAGTGAGGCACTGGCTCCATGTGGCGTGCACGAGCACCACGCCATCCACGCA
>JAPXFY010000018.1:43543431-43545931 GCA_030674185.1 Monoplex corrugatus | reverse complement strand
TGTGACAACAAAATTAACAGACTTCACTCACAGGATCAAAAGAAAAAAGTGTGTGTATATATATATATATATATATATATATATATATATATATATATATATATATATATGTGTGTGGTGTGTGTGTGTGTGTGTGTGTGTGTGTGGTGTGTGTGTGTGTGTTCCCACAAGGAAGATTAGGAAAAGACAGGCAACATTTACAGGCCATTTTGTGAAGAAAGGGGAATTGGAGCACCTGGTCACAACTGGAAAGCTGGAGGGAAAGAGAGCTCCAGGTAGAACCAGGAAGAAGATACTAGACGGACTTGCAGAAGGTGGAAGAGATGCTAGAGGCAACAAGAGATAGAAACAGATGGAAGTCCATGATCGCCAACGCCTTGCGGCAAGGCACCTGATGATGATGATGATGATGATGATATATATATATCATATATATATATTGATTTGGTTCGGTTTTTACGTCGACACCCACCTCAGATGATATGGCCGACGGGGATAACCATCCCAGGGAAGTGGGGTAAGGGAGACCTATCTGACCCTATACTGACACCACCAGAACAACAATGATGTTAAGATGGGACAGTGAGAAGGCCAGTTTTAATGTAGCGCACCCTGCGATTCGACCCCACAACCATTAGCATGTGAATCTGACGCTCAAACCAACTGAGTTACTCTGTGTGTGTGTGTGTGTGTGTGTGTGTGTGTGTGTGTGTGTGTGTGTGTGTGTGTGTGTGTGTGTGTGTGTGCGCGTGCGTGCGCATAAATTAATCAGTTATTGAATAAATGAATGAATAATTATAGAAATGAATGAATAAAAACGAACTGAACACCGCCTCAAACACACACACACACACACACACACACACACACACACACACACACACACACACACACACACACACACACACACACAAAAAAACAAAAAAATAAAAGGAAAAATCCAGAAAGGCAAGGCTGTAACTACTAAGCCACCACTACGCTGTTTTTAGTTATGATCCAGCTTGCTGTGGCAACAGTGAACTAAACTAAACATGCTGGCTCACAGGGCAGAAGGATGGGCTGGGGGGGGGGGAGGAGGAGGGGAGGGAAGGAGGAATATCCTAGGGGTTTGGAAGAGAAAAAAAAAGGGGGGGGGGGAGAGGGGTAGTAGAGCTCTATTTGAGTGATTGTACCAACCAGATGTGTGTGTGGTGCGTGGTGTGTGTGTGTGTGTGTGTGTGTGTGTGTGTATGTGTGTGTGTGACTGTGCGCGCGCGCGTGTGTGTGTGTCATCACCCAGGAAGTAATGAAGTGAGGGTAGGGTATTACTTTTCAGACAGATGGTAATTTCTCTTGCCTTCACTCCTCCCTCCAGCTTTTGCTTTTGTACTGTACTGCTAAAAGAGCGGGCATCGAAGTGTGTGTGTGTGGTGCGTGGTGCGTGCGTGCGTGTGTGTGTGTGTGTGTGTGTGTGTGTGTGGTGTGGTGTGTGTGTGTGTGTGTGTGTGTGTGTGTGTGTGTGTGTGTGTACTTCAAATTGCGAGATGCTACCAGTTAGAACTTACGATTAATAGTATACAACAGCGTGGCTACCCCACTTGCGATTTTTTTTGGGGAAGTATGCTCGCAGTGTTTGGTTTGCTTCTTGGTGCTGTTCTGGTTGTGAGTGGTGGAGTTTGAAGTAGGAAAGAGTTGATCGATTCTCGAGGCGCTGTCTGTCTGTCTGTATGGGGTGCGATGACTATCAACCATGGGTCAGTTTCTCTTCATCATTGTTCTGTGTTTTTGTCTCTGTCTGTGTGTCTGTCTTTGTCTGTATGTCTGTCTGTGTCTGCCTGCCTGCTGCCTTTGTCTTTTCTGTCTGCCTGCCTGTTCTGTCTTTGTCTTTTCTGTCTGTCTGCCTCTCTCTCTCTCTCTCTTCTCCATCCCTCCCTCTCTGTATCTCCGTCTTAAATCTTGTTTGAAAACTAAAAGGGATCTGTCTGTCTGTCTGTCTGTCTGTCTCTCTTCTCTCTCTCAGTTGTCTCTGTCTTGTCTGTCTGTCTCTGTTTTGTCTGTCTATCGTTTGTCTGTCTGTCCGTTGTCTGTCTGTCTGTCTGTCTCTCTCCATCCCTCTCTCTCTGTCTCTTTGTCTTTAATCTCGGTGTTTGAAAAACTAAAAGGAGTCAGGATAGATAATTGATGTCAACCTTCTGTGTCTTTAAACAAAATATATCAGAAAAATGTTACGGTTGTTTATTGAAGCTACATATAAAGTTTGGAATAAAGTTGAATATTCTAAATCTGAACAGACATTCGACATCACATATTACTGGAAATATAGAAACACATATATATTAATTGTCTAGAGATTTTTCTGTTGTTTTCCAGATGAATTTTTAATCTGAAGCTGAGCCGAAGTGGTTGCAAACTAAGCCACTAGGAGTTTGGCAAACTGGTATCGAACTCAAAACCGCTCGCTTCATATAGGCGTAATGCTTTAACCATCGAGCCACCGCTCTGCTCTTTCCGTAATGATCCA
>JAPXFY010000018.1:43533431-43538431 GCA_030674185.1 Monoplex corrugatus | reverse complement strand
CTCTCAGGAAATGTGACGCAGAAGCAGTTTCGTGTAATTTATGCTTGGTTTTGCACGTTTTAGTGTCCTTGGTTATGTTTTTATTTGTATTTAGGTTGTTTTTTGTTTTTTAATCCGTTGGTGATAGATTAGATGGACGTACTGATCAAAGCCAGATTCATAATCCTTAGATTATGTGCACGAATACTTTGGTATGTGTAGTTAATTTTCTTTTCCAAGTGTTCTGTTATTTATTCTCCAGTGTACTTTCTGATATGGCCCTGTGCAGTCGGCTGGGCTTTAAACAATAATAATAATAATGACGCTTCACTATATGTGGTGAAAAGCGAAGACATGAAACTCGCACGCGCGCGCGTGCGCGCGAGCGCACACATACACGCGCGCGCACGCACGCACGCACGCACACACGCACGCACGCACACACACACACACACACACAAACACCCACACACGCACGCACGCACGCACGCATGCGCGCACACACACAGACACACACACGCACGCACGCGGGCACACACACATTCTCTCTCTTTCTCTCTCTCTCTCTCTCATGCACACACACACACACACACACACACACATTCTCTCTCTCTCTTTCTCTCTCTCTCTCACCCACACACACATACAAACAAACAAACAAACATATGCGTGCGCGCACACATACAATCACAAACACACGTTCAGGCCTTCTTAAAGAAAGAGAACAAATAGTTATGAGAGAGAGAGAAAAAAAAAAGAATATCCTCAGTCTGCAAATAGATTGTTACAGAACTATCATACTCAGTCGCGTCGATCCACCCACCTTCCGACTTGCGTACGCCCTCGTCCCAATCAGGTCTCGTTTAATGGTGACAACATTTTGAACGGGTATAGACACAACGAATACGATCAAGGCGACCCGGAAAAATGTCAGCGATCAATTCTCAATCCCTTCATGGACAATCTTGTTGTTTTATCTCCCAACTGTAGTGTTATGGCTATGGGCTTTTATATTTTTCTTCTTCTTCTTCTTCTTTAATTTAAAGAAGGGAGTGGTTAAGTGGAATTATGTACTATCGACTAGAGGAGGTCTTAGTGTGTGTGTGTGTGTGTGTGTGTGTGTGTGTGTGTGTGTGTGTGTGTGTGTGTGTGCGCGTGTGCGCGTGTGTGTGTGTGTGTGTCCCCGCTTGTTTGTGTGTACGCGTGCGCGCGCACATGTGTGTATGCTTATGTGTGTGTGTTTGTGTCGGCATGTTTGTGCGTGCATGTATGTGTGTGTGTGCATGCATGTGCGTGCGTGCGTGTGTACATACGCATCCGTACGCGCGAACGCGAAATCGCGTGTGCAACGCTTGCTTGTGCTGTGCTGTTCCTTCTATGTCCGTATGGGTAGGACATATCGGCAACATTTAAAAAAAAATTTTTTTTTTAGACTTTACCAAATTTGGGTCACAAGTTGGGTCGAGGGGTCGGTTCAGATATTACACTGATCATGGCCCAAAGTTTGTGTCACAGTTGGAACAGAAAATGTATTGCCCTGAAATCTGGCACTGATTTTTGGACAGATTCTGTGTTAAATGTTCAACTTTGATAATAGCTTGATATTTGAATTTACCCTGTGGGAATGCTGGGGGCTTTTTCAGTATAAATAGTATCTCCCCACCGTCTGGAAATTCTGTGCTAGAAATTTCCTCTTTTCTGTCACTCTCTTTGTTTTTGTTTATTCTTTTGTTTTCTTGTTGGTCTATTTGCACGTATGTGTTCAATAAAGTCTTACATACTTTCTCTTAGGAATGATAATTGGGTACATGTATTAAGTGCATTTTTGGCTCTAGGGAAATGAGATGTGCGGAAGCAATATTAGGTAATTGAGGCCCGTTTTATATATGTTTTAGTGTCCTTAGTTATGTTTAAACTGGTATTTGGGTATGTTTTTTTTTAAATCCCCTGTGTGATCATTTGGACGCGAGGGGTATCTCCTCAGATTATTTGCAAGTGCATTGATATATGTACTTAATTTTCTGTTTGTGTTTGTTTCCTGTTGAAGTACTCTCTCTCTCTCTCTCTCTCTCTCTCTCTCTCTCTCTCTCTCTCTCTCTCTTCTGTGTTGAAACGGTTATAGCCCTGTTATGGCTCTATGCAGTCGGCTGGGCTTTAAGCAACAAGAAGAATAAGAATATAATATTTGAATGTAACTGGGTAAAGTACGAACTATGTTCTAGGGACACTGATCCTGAACGTGTATTGTATGTCAATGCTGGCCTGCGAGTCAGAGGCATTATGAGCAGTAAGTAAGCACGACCCAAAAGTGGCAAAAACTGGGAACATGTAACAAATTTGGGACAAATTGCAACCAATTCAGGCACCTCCACCTTGAATGCGACTTGGCCCCAATTTTTGAGTCACAGGTAATACCCAAAGAAAATGGGTCACCAGGGATTACTCGGCGCTTTTCAAGGACGAAAGTGTACCAACTTTGGTCTTGAAGTAAAAAAAAACCAAAAAAAAAACCTCCAGGATTTTGTTTTTACTGTGTATGTGTGAATTCGCACGACCCAATTCTTGAGCTACGGTCATTATAAAAGTAAAGAGGTGTCATAGTATAAAGGTTAAATTATTGACATAGCTTGACCATTTCTTTTCAACGTTAGTTATAAAGATAACAATTATTGATATGGTTCGACCATTTGTTTTTCAGCGTTTGTTGTAAAGGTTGAATTATTGATGTGGCTTGACCGTTTCATTTTCAACGTTCGTTACAAAGGTTTATTGTGACGCTCTGCAGTTTGATTGTCCCTGTGGACTTAATGCTTCCTGAAGACATTCCAGTTGAACGTGCATCAGGATGTCGTGTCGTGCCCTGTGAATGTGAGGGACACACACTTTTTTGCATCAGGCGTCCATTACAAAGTTTTATTGTCCAGACGATTCAACGGCATTTTTGACAACATACCATGATAAAACAAAGAGTTTTGTGTGTAGCTGACTGCTTCCCTCTCTCCTTTCATTTTGTCTCTTTCTCATCATGTCTATGTTGTGTGTGTGTCTGTCTGTTACTGCACGTCTGTCTGTCTATCTGTCTCTCTTCTCTCTTTCTCTCCCCCCCCTCCCTTCTTTCTTTCTCTCTCTCACACACACATCTCACGCACGCACGCGCGCGCGCCACACACACACAGACACAACACACACACACATACAAAAACACACACATACACACACTACTCCTATACACGCTCCCCGCTTATTATATTAACATACCTTTCCACAGACGCCCTTCCACACGGACACACACACTCATCATATTGCACGTACATCACACACAACACACACACACACACACACACACACACACACACACAACACACACACACACACACACATATATACACACACACACACACACACCAACGCATACAAATACAGACACACGCATACTCACAAGCACACACACACTTCCTTACACACACACACACACACACACACACACACACACACACACACACACACACTCTCTCTCTCTCTCTCTCTCTCTCTCTCTCTCTCACGCACACAGAGTGTAAATAGACAAGCCAATGACAACCACCAGAGAGAAGAGAAGAAGAAGAAGAAGAGGAAGAAGAAAGAGAGAGAGAGAGAGAAAGAGAGAGAGAGAGAGAGAGAGAGAGAGAGAGAGAGAGAGAGAGAGAGGACCGAAGAGGAGAAAATAAAAGATAAGATAAGAAAAAGAAAATAAAAAAGAAACGAGAAGAGAAGAGAGAGAGGGAGGGAGAGGTGTGTGTGATGTATGAGTGTTTGTCTCTGTGTCCTGTCGAACATATTTTTCTTTCTGGAACAAATGTTGATGATAGTGATAGAAATGAAGTTGAAAATAACACAGTTACAGCCGCAGCGAGGCAGCTGAATTGACTCATTAAAGGAGAAAATAGTAAGACATAGTTAGTTTTGTTTCTGTTGCAATACATTTTGTGGCAGTGCGCGCACGCTGTGTGTGTGTGTGTGTGTGTGTGTGTGTGTTGTGTGTGTGTGTGTGTGTGTGTGTGTGTGTGTGTGTGTGTGTGTGTGTGTGTGTGAGAGAACACAGGAGAGAGGTTAAGGCAGCTGTGTGTGTGTGCACGCGGGATATGTGAATAATTGTGTGTGTGGGGTGTGTTCTTCATCATAATCGGTTCGGATTTTAGCCATGAAGTGTTCTGAGTTTGGTTTCTTATTGTATTGCAGTCTTCGTCAGATTCATGCTTTGTGTCGTTTTCGGGTTTTTGATGAGAAAGACACTGATTCAGGTCGGACAGGGTAATTAATGTCTGTGGATACATTTCGCTTGAGGGTTAGTTCTTAACATGTTTGTAATCATTGTTTTAATAACAAACATCAGACATAGGGACATAATGTGATTGCACATGAGAATGTAGATTCATCAAACGATATAGTAAAGACTGCATTACGTGACAGTGGCTGAAATGTACTTCGACATACTTCGACGTCATCATCATCATCATCATGTGCCCTGCCGCATGGTGTTGTCGATCATGGCCCTCGATATGCATCTATCCCTTGTCGCTGCAAGTACATCTTCCACCCTGTCTGTCCTCAGCCACCCTGCAAGTCCGTCCACTGTTTTTTTCCCTGGGTCTACCTGGTGTTCTCTTTCGCTCCAGCTTTCCTGTTGTGACCAGGTGCTCTAATTACCGTTTCCTCTTGAAATGTTCTAAAAATTTGCTGGTCTTTTCCTAATCTTCTTTATGAACGATGTTCTTGTGTCTGCCTCCATCAAGATTGTCTCGTTTGTTTTCTTTGCGGTCCATGGAACTCTTCAGCATTCTTCTTAGAAACCACATCTCGGCCGCCTCAATCTTGTTCTGGCTTTGCGTGTTGACTGTCCACGCCTCAAAACCGTATAACAGTATCGGTTGTGTTTTGCATTCAAGAACTCTCTTCCTGGTGTTGATTAATAGGCATTTGTTGGTAAGAACGGTTTTCATTTTCTTGAATGCTGTTTAAGCTTGGCCGATTCTGCTGGCTAT
>JAPXFY010000018.1:43510931-43528431 GCA_030674185.1 Monoplex corrugatus | reverse complement strand
TGGATTCCTCCTCCTCCTTTTTTTTTTTTTTTTTTTTCTTCTTCTTGTCCATTTTTTAAAAAATTATCTTTTGATTGGGAACTGATGGTGTTTGTGTGAGGGAGGTCAGTGAAGAACTAATTCTTCGCTGTCATAAACCTTGCTTACACTGAAGCATTTCCTTACTTTGGCATGTACGTAATAAACCACTGCAGGTTTCGTCTCGTCTCTGGTGTGCACGTGTGCACTTTCTCAACCTTTCTTCATTAACAGTTTTTTGTCTCCCTCCTCTTCTGTCTCTGTCTCTGTCTCTGTCTTTCTCTTTCTCTCTATCTCTCTGTCTCTCTCTTTCTGTCTCTTTCTTTCTATTTGTCTGTCTCTGTCCTTCTGGCTCTCTCTCTCTCTCTGCCATCTCCCTCCCTTCCTCTCCTCTCTCTCTCTCTCTTCCTCTTCCCTCTTCTCTCTCTCTTCCCTGTCTGTCTCTCCCCCTTTCTCCCTTTCTGTGCCTGTCTCTTTTTTAACTCTCCTTCCCTCCATTTCTATCTCTCTCCTCTCTCTCTCCCCTCTACTCTCCCTCCCTCTGTTTCTCTTCCCTGTCTCCTCTCTCCCTCCCTATCTCTCCTCATCCCTCTCTCCCTCCCATTTCTATCTCTCCTCATCCCTCTCTCCCTCCCTCCATTTCTATCTCTCTCCTCCTCCCTCTCCTCCTTCTTTCTTCACTGTCTCTCCTCTCACTCCCTTTCTATCTCCATTCTCTTCTTCTCTTCCTCCCTCTCTCCCCTCCTCTCTCCCTCCCCCCCTTCCTCCCTCTGCACGCTCATTTGCGTGGATAGAGAGTGCGCATATCAATGTGTATGTGAACGGGTATGTACGCGCACACACAAATATATATGCGCATGTAAATACATAGTTGCATGTGTATGTGTGCACGTGTGTGTGCGAGCGAGCGTGCGTGCGTGCGTGTGTGCGCGCGTGCGTGTGTGTGTGTTTGTGTGTGTGTGTGTGTGTGTGTGTGTGTGTGTGTATGTGCCTTTCTGTCTGTGCATACATGTACATAAGTATCATGCTGGCATGCGTGTGTAGACAAGTGTATGAACCCTTGTGCGCGCTCGACTGGTTAATGGTGTGTGGTGGATTCCTCCTTTTTTTCTTCCTTTCCTTTTTTTTTAATATTTTTATTTTTATTTTTATCTTTTTTATTTATTGAGAACTGATGGTTTTCAGTGAGGGAGGTCAGTGAAGGACTAGTTCATCGCTGTCATAAACCTTGCTTACACTGAAGCACCGGGTCACTTCTTTACTTTGGCCTGTACGTAATAACCCACTGCAGGTTTCGTCTCTGTCTCTTGTGTGCACGTGTGCACCTTCTTACCCTTTTTTCATTAACAGTTTATTTTGTCTGCCTCCTCTTCTTCTTCTGTCTCTGTTTCTCTCTGTCTCTCTCTGTCTCTCTCTCTCCCTTTCTCCCTCTCTCCCCCATCCTCTCTCTTCTTTCTCTGTGTCTCTGTCCGTCTGTCTGTCTGTCTGTCTCTCTCTCTCTCGCTCTATCTGTTTGCCTGCCTGCCTACCTTTCGGTCTGTCTGTCTGTCTCTGTCTTTCTCTCTCTCTCTCCTCTCTCTCTCTGTCCCTCCCTCTCACTCTGTCTCACTCGCTCTCCTTCTGTCTCTGTCTCTCTCTCTCTCGTTTCTCTCTCCGTGTCTCTTTCTGTCTGTCTGTCTGTCTGTCTGTCTCTGTCTCTCTCTCCCCACTCCCTCCCTTCCTCTCTCCTCCTCCTCCCTCTCCTCAATCTCTTGCCTGTCTGTCTCTTCCCCTCTCTCCCTTTCTGTGCCTGTCTCTCTTCAACTCTCCTTCCCTCCATTTCTCTCTCTCTCTCTCTCTCCCCTCTTCTCTCCCTCCCTCTTCTCATCCCTCCCTCCCTCTGTTTCTCTTCCCTGTCTGTCCTCTCCCTCGCTTTCTATCTCTCCTCATCCCTCGCTCCCTCCCTCTCTTTCTCTTCCCTGTCTCTCATCTCCCTCCCTTTCTATCTCCATTCTCTTCTTCTCTTCCTCCCTCCCTCCCCCTCTCTCTCCCCCTCCGTTCCTACCTCCCTTTGCACGCTCGCTTGCGTGGATAGAGAGTGCGCACATCAGTGTGTATGTGAAAGAGTATGTATACACACGCACAAATGTAGATGTGCATGTAAATACACGTTTGCATGATTGTGTGTGAGCGTGCGTGCGTGCGTTCGTGCGTGCGTGTGCGTGTATGTTTGTGTTTGTGCGTATGTGTGTGTCTGCCTTTCTGTCTGTGCATGTACATAAGTATCATGCTGGCATGCGTGTGTAGACAGTGTATGAATGAACCCTTGTGCGCGCTCGACTGGTTAATGGTGTGTGGTGGATTCCTCCTTTTTTTCTTCCTTTCCTTTTTCCTTTTTATATTTATTTATTTATCGTTTTTAATTAAGAACTGATGGTGTTTCTGTGAGGGAGGTCAGTGAAGGACTAGTTCATCGCTGTCATAAAACCTTGCATACGTTGAAGCACCGGGTCACTTCTTTACTTTGGCCTGTACGTAATAACCCACTGCAGGTTTCGTCTGGTCTCTGTCTCTTGTGTGCACGTGTGCACTTTCTTACCCTTTTTTCATTAACAAGTTTTTTTTGTCCCCCTCTTCTCCTTCTCCTTCTCCTTCTTCTTCTTCTTATTCTTCTCGTCGTCTTCTTCTTCTTCTACTTTCTTCTTCTACTTTTTCTTCTTCTTCTTCTATTTCTTCTTCTTCTTCTTCTTCTTCTTTCTTCTTCTTCTTCTTCTACTTTCCTCTTCTTCTTCTTCTTCTTCTTCTTCTTCTTCTTCTACTTCTTCTTCTATTTCTTCTTCTTCTTCTTCTTCTTCTTTCTTCTTCTTCTTCTTCTTCTTCTTCTTCTTCTTCTTCTTCTTCTTCTTCTTCTCTCTTCTTCTGTCTGTCTTCTCTCTCTCTCCTTCCCTCCCTCACCCTCTCTTTCTTCTTTCTGTCTCTCTCTCTCTGTCCGTCTGCCTCTCTCTCGCGCTCTATCTGTTTGCCTGCTTGTCTGCCTGCCTGTCTGCCTGTCTATCTCTGTCTCACTCTCTCTCTCCTCTCTCTCTCCTCTCCTCTCTCTCTCATTCTCTGTCTCTGTCTGTCTGTCTCTCCCTTCTCTCTCTCTCTCTCTCTCTCTCTCCCCCTCCCCCTCTCTCTCTGCCATTTATTGTGACGTCAACATGAAAGTTGTACTGATACTGATAGCACACACGTACGCATACACACCCACACACATACACACTGTGTATCTCATTCCAAAGTGTTCCTGCACTGTGTATCTCATTCTACTGCGTTTCTCGTTTTCATTTGTTGTTTTTAAATGCAAATAGACGGTCGGTCTAGGTCTTCATTTTTTTTTTGGTAGAACGGTACGGGGTGAATTTGGAGGTTGGAGTTTGTTCAAGAAATATTCACGGCATTCGGACACTTCCACATGCGCTCCCACCCAAATCTGCCGGCAGTTGACCGGCAGGCTTCCTGAGCCTGCACAAAACTTTATGCGCTGGGAAGGTGTTGAAGTGAGGATCAAAAAGGGGGAGGGGGACGGGGCATGGGAGACAGGTCTTTGAAACACTTAGCTGACACCATCAGAATGATGGAAACATTGTAAGACGGGCATCAAAACAGGCCAGTTTTTAATGTTGCGGGCTGGGACTGAACTCAGGATTTCAGATCCTGGGTCCACGGCTCTATTAAGGGGGGGAAAACACACACACACACACACACACGCACGCACGCACGCACGCCACACACACACGCACGCCGACCACGCACAACCACACACATCACACCACACACACACACACACCACCACGCACCACACACACACACACACACACACAACCACACACACAATACACACAACACACATACACACACACACCATACACACACACACACACACACACACACACACACACACACACACACACACACACACACACACACACACACACACACACACACAACACACAACACACACACACATACACACATACATCACACACATACACTCACACACACACACACACACACACACACACACACACACACACACACACACACACACACACACACACACACACACACACCACACACACACACAGAGCCCGCATAAAATAAAAGTTCATCCCCTGCGGGATACGAACCCTCGATCTTTGGATTAGAAGCCCAGCGCGCTATCCACTGTGCCACCTGGGACTGGTGCCGTGGACCAGGTGTGAAAATACGGTTATGGCTATTGCTGTATCTGTGAATGATCTCGGTCAGTTATTGACCAGCGTCTACTGTCAAGATTCTTTGCACTGTTGCCGGAAATGCTGGGCGGGTGAATTATTTTTGTCTTCTTCTCCATCTCATCTCCCATTTCTAAACCCTTTGACTCCTGCACTCTGTTCACCACCTGCAAAAGTTTAACCCTTTTGACCTTCTCACCCTATCCACCAGCACCCTACAGGAAGCTGGTGAATAGGGTGAGGAAGTCAAAGGGTTAAATATTTTGCTTTGCAAACATGTTTGACAATGCAGGATGCTGGTGGACAGGATGCGCGAGTCGAAAGAGTTAACGGTCATTTATCATTGACCCGTAGGTCTGCCTGTCTGTTCGTCTGTCTGTCTGCTATGTCTGTTCGTCCACCTGTCTGTCTGTGTATGTCTGTCTGTGTGTCTATGTCTGTCTGTTTGTCTGTCTGTCAGTCTTTCTGTCTGTCTGTGCCGAAAATTTCCGCAAGGACTTCTCAGCTCTTTGTAGATGGATTTTTCACCAAATGGGTACTATGTCTCTTTTATTGACGAGTTGTAAATGCATCAGTTTGTTTGGCCTGACTCAGTTTGGACATGGGTGTGTGTGTGTGTGTGTGGGGGGGGGGGTGGAGAAGGGGGGAAGAGATCTCAATGACCAGAATCGGAGAATCAGCTTTTGCACCGATTTTAGGCATGCCTATTAAAAAAGAAATAAAGGACAGGTTCACGTTTGGATCATGAATAGTAAAAGTTATATTGTTTATTTAAAAAAAAAAAAAAAGACAAGATCACGGTTGGAGCATGTACAGTAAAAAGTTCTGTGACTCTTTCTTTAATATTTAAAATAGTCGTTCTGTTTTCTTTCATATTTTTAATTTGTTGTTGTTTTGTTTTGTTTTGCTGTCGTCGTCGTCGTTGTTGTTGTTGTTGTTGTTGTTGTTGTTGTTGTGCCCAATTTAGTCTGAAGGGTGTACATCTATGTCGGTGGTACTTAAGAACTTGCCCATTGTGAACTGTTGTAGAACGGTCAAAGAGACGTTGGAACGATGCCGACTAATACGATAGTACCGACCATTGTATTGCTGCCGACACCTGTGAATGATCTGTATCAGTTCTGGCAATGGTTATAAAGGTTCCACCCGTCTTTGCTGAGGGTGTGTGGCACCTAGCTGACCCCGTATGTTTTTTGTCTTCTTCCTCCTCTTGTTTTTCTTCTAATTCTTCGTTTCCTTCTCCTCCTTTTCCGTCAATTTCCTTTTCTTTTTCTTCTTCCTGCTTCTTCTTCTTCCTCCTCTTCCTCTTCTTCTTCCTCTTCTTCTTCCTCCTTCTTTTGTTGTTGTTTTCTTCTTCTTTCTCCTTCTCCTTCTTCTTCTTCTTCGTCTTTCTTCTCCTCCTTCTTCATCTTCTGCAAGTTCTCTTTTCTTCTTCGACTACTACCACTATTTCTACCTCTACAATTATCGCTGCCGCTGCTCCTGCTGCTGTTGTTATACTACTTATATTGTTATTTGTGGTACTTCGTCATCTTGTTCTGCTACAATAACTAAGCTCACTGCTACTAGTTTTACCCCTACTACACTCTCGTAGGAATGCTGGGGGCTCTTTCAGACTCAGTATAATTAATATCCCCACCTTCTAGAAATCCTGTGCTAAACATTTCCTCTTTTCTGTCATTCTCTTACTTTCTGCCTTGCTTCTTTGCTTTCTGTCGTCTCTTCCTATCACTTTCGGCATTGCTGCTCATTCATCTGTATGTATTCTGTAAAGCCTTACATACGTTCTATTTGGATTAATATTTGAGGACATGTGATCACTGTGATCAAGCCTACTTGAGATCTATGTTCCCTCACGTACCCTCCGCTCTGCCTCCGATCCTCTGACTTTTCGCTTTCCACGCACTAAGCTCAATACCTATGGTCCACGAGCCTTCTCTGTTTCTTGTCCACTCTCCTGGAACAAACTTCCTCTCTCAGTCCGTCAGCAACCTACTTTTGTCTCCTTCAAGTCCGCTCTCAAAACCCACCTTTTCTCCTCTGCATAAAATCCTAACCTCACTCAACCCCCCCTCCCCCTCTGCAGCCTGTCTCCGCTCGGAGGGGAATCACATGGTTATAATATATAATTGTATATGCTATGCTCTCTAGAATTTTCCATTGCTTTTATTCTTGCTTTTATTGCTTTTATTCTTTCTCCCCATTTATAGCCATGCGTGTGTGTGTGTGTGTGTGTGTGTGCGTGCGTGCGTGCGTGCGTGCGTGCGTGCGTGTGTGTCTGCTTCAGCGCTTAGATTTGATTTTTATCAAGATTTTGCGCTATATAAATATTGTAATTATTATTATTATTATTATTATTATTATCACTGCAGTTTTGGCTTAAGATTATGTGAAGTGCAGAAACAATTTCAGGCAATTTAGGCTAGTTTTAAAGTATGTTTTAATGTATCTAGTGATGTTTATACATTTATATTCAGTTTTTTTTTAAACCTCTGTGTTGTCAGTCGGATGGTCAACGCCAGGTGCATATTACGTGAGCGGATGCATTGATATGTGTATTTTCTTTTCTGTGGGTTATTTTTTCGGGGTCAGGGAGATGTTGTTGTTTTTTTAGATTGTTTTTGCCCTGATAGGGCTCTGTGCGGTCGGCTGGGCTTTAGATCGTAATAATATAAAAAATATCTACTAAAAGAACAGCTACTACTATAACAACTATTTTTACGATAACTGCTACCACAACCACCATCACCACCACCACCACCACCACTACTACTACTACTACTACTACTACTACTACTACTACTACTATTACTCCAACTACAACTGCTACTTTTTCCTCTTCCACTGTAACTACAATTACAACTACTGTTACTACCATTTCTACGACAGCGCCTGTGACAACGACTATACGACGATTACTATGACGACGACGACTACGACGACGAGACTACGACGATCATATTCATCACCACCACTACCACCTCCCCTCTTCTCTTTTTCCTCCCTCCTACTCCTCAGTCTCTTATTTTCCTTTTCAGTTTCTTTTTTCCTTTCAAAGCTTTTTTTTTTTTTTCCTTCTTCTCTTTCTTCTTCTTTCCTTTTCTTCGTTTCCTCTTTTTTTTTTTTTTTTTCCCTTTTTCCTTCTTTGTTCTTTTTCTTTTCCCTTTTTCTCTTTTCTTTTTCTTCCTTTTTTTCCCTCCTCTTTTCCTTTTTTTTTTTTTTCTTCCTTCCTTTCTTCTCTTTTTCTCTCTTTTTTCCTTTTTTTTCTTCGTTCTTTGTTCTTCAGTTTCTTCCTCTTTGTTTCTTCTCTTTGTTCTTTTTTCCTTCCTTTTTTTCTCTTTTCCCTTCTTTTTCTTCTTTTCCTTCTTTTTTTCCTTTGTTCTTTTCCTTCTTTTTTTTCTTTTGTTCTTTTTTCCTTTTTTTTTCTCTTTGTTCTTCTTTTCCTTCCTTTTTTTTCCTTTGTTCTTCTTTTCCTTCCTTTTTCTTCCTTTTCTTCTTTCTTTCCTTTTTTTTTTCTCTCCTTTGTTCTTCTTTTCCTTCCTTTTTTTCTCCTTTTTCTTCTTTCCTTCCTTTTTTTTCTCCTTTTTTCTTTCTTCCTTTTTTTCTTTGTTCTTCTTTCCTTCTTTTTTCTTTTTCTTCTTTCCTTCCTTTTTCCTTTGTCTTCTTTTCCTTCCTTTTTTCCTTTGTTCTTCTTTTCCTTCCTTTTTTCCTTTGTTCTTCTTTTTCTTTTTTTTCTTCTTTTTCTTTTTTCCCCTTTGTTCTTCTTTCTCCTTCTTTTTTCCCCTTTGTTCTTCTTTTCCTTCCTTTTTTTCTCCTTTGTTCTTCTTTTCCTTCCTTTTTTTCCCCTTTGTTCTTCTTTTCCTTCCTTTTTTTCTCTTTGTTCTTCTTTTCCTTCCTTTTTTTTCTCCTTTGTTCTTCTTTTCCTTCCTTTTTTTTCTCCTTTGTTCTTCTTTTCCTTCCTTTTTTTTCTCCTTTGTTCTTCTTTTCCTTCCTTTTTTTTCTCCTTTGTTCTTCTTTTCCTTCCTTTTTTTTCTCCTTTGTTCTTCTTTTCCTTCCTTTTTTTTTCTCCTTTGTTCTTCTTTTCCTTCCTTTTTTTTCTCCTTTGTTCTTCTTTTCCTTCCTTTTTTTTCTCTTTGTTCTTCTTTCCTTCCTTTTCCTCTTTTTCCTTTTTTGCTTCTTTTTCTTCTTTCCTTTTTTCCTCTTGAGTTTCTTCCTTGCCCCCCTCCACCCCTTCCATCTTCTTTTCATCTTTTTTCTTTTCCTTCACTATTTCCTTCTTTTCTCTTCATTTTTTGATTTTTCTTTTCCCTTCTTTGGCTCAATAATAATAATAACAATAATGATAGCAATAGCAATAATAATGATAATGATAATAATAATAGTAATAATAATTTAATAATAATGATGATGATGATGATGATGATAAACAACAATAACAGTGTCATCTCAAACCTTTGCATATCTGACTCTAAATGATTGGTTTTGTTTCTTTTTCCAGGGGCAAGCCACCGACTCTCTGCAAGGGCGCCTGGGGGTCTGGTGCTGAGTCTGGTACCATTGTTTGCTGCAGGGTACAGGTCGTAGATCACAAGTCTGACGGCAGGGAAGGGGAGGGAAGGGGAAGAAAAGGGAGGAGAGGGGAAGGGGAGGGAAGGGGATGGGAGGTACGTATAGTATGGTCAGGTAACTAGGTCCGCGCACGGCTCACGCGCAGACTATTTTACTACTACCACAGTCATTCACACATGCGTTCGTTTGTCATTGTGCCAGCCAGAGCCTGAAGACGAAGCTGCAACACTTCCCCCCAGTGTCCTGTGGCAGGGTAAAACTGTGATGTGTTTGTGTGTGTTTGTGTGTTGTATACAGGGAGAAGAGTGGCAGAATGGTTCAGACGTTCGCCTGCCAATAAACTACACTCGAGGTTCCAGGGTTCGCTCCCTGTAGAGGCCTCGACTTTCCTCATCAGTCTGACCTGAAAATCAAACTGAACCTCTAGTCCTTCGGAAGGGGACGAAAAACGAGTCGGACCCCCTGTGTGCCTTCTGGCTGCGCACGCGAAAATTCCCACGGCAGTTGAAAATCGTGACGAGCAGGGCATTGCCCGGCTGCTTTTGGTATACAACATTGGAGAGATAGGTTGATTTCCAGGTCCCACCCCTTGAAGACCAGTTAGCCTTCTTGCTTATCTGAAGTCTTGGTTAAAAAAGTGACTATGAATATGAATTTGAAGCGAGGGAGAGGGGATGGGCGCCGTCCTCGTGGTGCTGGCCCCGGTAAAAAGTTGAGGTCTCTGCCACCTCGCTCCCTTACAACCCAGGGTTGTGGAACTATCTACGTAAGAAGACCTCAGGACTTGGCCAGCTCATGGGTTTATATGCAGGCTTAAGGCTTGTGTCATGATCATTCTGGATGTTCTCCATCACATGGCACCTGTGACGTTAGTGCATATGGAATTCATTCCGAGCTCGGAGACGTCATCTCGAGAAATCGAAACTGAAACTGTGTGTGTTTGTTTGTTGTTGTTGTGTACGTGTTATATTTGCATCAGTGATTGAATAGGTAGGGCCTCAGGACCTGGCCAGCTCATGGCTTTATGTGCAAGCTTTAAGGCTTGTGCCATGATCACCATACACATGGCACCTGTGATGTTAGTGTATATGGAATTCGTACCGAGCGCTGAGACGTCGACTTGAGAAACTGAAACTGAAACTGAAACTCACTGATTGAACATCGTCTTGTTACCTTGGTCACAGTCCACAGATCTACATCAAAAAGTGCTGATTTTAGGTACCTTAATTTTTTTTCTTTGTCTGTGTGACCTTGACACCTTAACGACAAACTTTTGGCTTTGGCGACTCCTCAACGGTCTGCATCCTTGATATGAAGACGACCGATCACTTGTTGAAGTATTGTATATGTTTTGAAACGATTGTAGTCCCATATGGCTCTACAGCAATCGACTGGGCTTTAAAAGCAATTTGAAAAACAACCTACGGTACGAGCCACTGATACATTGAATGAGTTTCGAATGAAACAAGAAAAGAAAAAAAAAACCCACAAAAATAGATGTAGAACGCGTGTTTGATATGACAAAACGAGACAGGCACAACTTTTTTTTTTTTTTTTTTTTGTAAATTGGCCTTTGTGAAGCGTATACAAAAGACATAAAAGAATAAGTGCACAACAATTAGCACATACAAACACACGCATACACACGCACGCACGCATGCAGTACGTACGCACGCACCACACACCACACACACACACACACACACACACACACCACACACACACACACACACACACACACGCACGCACACACACCACACACACACACACACACACAACCACACACACACACCACACACACACACACACCCACACACACACACACACACCACACACACACACACACACTCACACACACACACACACTACACACACACACAACACACACACACACACACACACACACAACACACACACACACACACACACACACACACACAAACACGACACACACACACACACACACACGAGAGAGAGAGAAAGAGAGAGAGAGAGAGAGAGAGAGAGAGAGAGAGAGAGAGAGAGAGAGAGAGAGAGAGAGAGATTCGTCAGTCACCATACTCGAGCAATTCCATATGCACTGTACCAAAATTTCCCAATGATATCTGGCATGCTATCTGAGCCAGTGCGAAAATCCTGTGCGTTGGGTGGGTCTTGAAACGAAGAAAGGACAAGGAAAAACACTGGACAGAGCAGCAGGGAAGTTTCAGTCTTTCTCTCCTAATTTTTGTATCTAGTGTTTGTTTGTTTGTGATCTTATCCTTGACAAAAGCCAGTTGGCCGAAAATTTGCGCCTATCTTGTGTGGTTGTATTGAATACGCGTTCTTATTCTTTTTTTTCGTGTTTTTTTTTTTTCTGGTTCCTGTTTGCTTGAACGCGGGCAGTCACACTTGTTTCGGATCTTGAAATGAAGAGCTGGGCAGGAAAAGAAGAAACGTAAAGCTGACAGACACTACCAGAATGATTGAAGTATACAGATGGGCAGCAGACGGGCCTCTTCTCTATCACTGTCTTTGTTTTCTGCCTTGTTTCTTTGATTTCTGTCATTTCTTCCTATCATTTTCTGCCTTGCTGGTCCATTCACCTGCATGTGTTCGATAAAGTCTTACTACGTATTTTCTCTTAGTATTGATAATTGGGTACGTGTATTAAGTGCATTTTTAGCTCTAGAGAAATGAAATAGGCGGTGGCAATTTTAGGTATTTTTTGCCCGGTTTTATGTTTTCCTTGATTGTGTTTAAATTTGTATTCAGGTATGTTTTGTTTAGGGGGCCTGTAGTCGAGTGGTTAGAGCGCTCGTCTGCGGTGCGGAAGGTCGGTGGTTCGAATCCGCTAAACGCTGGTTCGATTTTTCCGGCCTGAAAACTCCCTCTGTCCACCCAGCAGTGAATGGGTACCTGACTTCGGTCGGGGGAGGTTTAAAAAAGGCGGCGAAAGGAGAGGGATGGGCTCCGCCTTTCATAATGCCGTGCCCTAGACACGGTGAATCTTTAACAGTTCACCGCCCCTACGGCCATATTGACCATGGGACCTTTAACCTTTAACCTTAATGTTTTGTTTTCATCCCCTGTCCGATAGATTGGACGGAGTGGTCAACGCCAAGGCATCTTCGTAGATTATGTGCACAACTACATTGATGTGTGTACTTAATTTTCTTTTCCTTTGTTTTCTTTCCTGTTGAAGTTATTGTGTATGTTTTGAAACGGTTAGAGCCCTGATATGGCTCTACGCAGTCGACTGGGCTTAAAATAAAAATAATAATAATAATAATAGTCACAAAATACTAAGCTAACATTACCAGAATGATTGAAGTCTTAAAGATGGGCAGCAAACAGGTCATCTCTTATGTTGCGGACTAAGAAGCAGTTCTGCCAGTATTACTTGAAGTTGAAAAATACTCAATTTACAGATGCAAACGATCAGTTAAAAACGTTTTTGTTTGTTTTGCAGATTTGAAGATTGTAGCCAGTTGTACCCATGCTCGGGTGTGTGCGTGTCCATGGGAAACGTTTTCATTTATGAGAAACTGCCCACATCAAGGCAAAAGTAAAATATCAGCTGTGTGGAACTTCAGGCAGAATTTGCAAGCTGAACGATAACGTTCATTTGTCCCCCCATGCCCAGATATGTGTGTTATCTATAGGTGTGTACGTATTCATGGAATACTCTAAGACATCATCGCATCATCAGAAATCCTCAGTTTTGTGAAACTTGAGATCCTGTCGGAGAAAATGTTCCAGAGTGTCAGAACACCAGCACCCACCACCACATTATTAAGCTGTTAGCTCTGCTGATTCGCCTGTTTCCCGGAGTCAGGGTTGTCCTATACTTGTAACAAACAAGTCAAAACGGACAGGCAAGTTACTTGTGCGAAAACTGTTCAGTCAGCGAGTGTTGTGAGACGGCATGAACTTTTCACCGTACCGGAATAGTATTAGCACGACAGAGAGAGCTGGTGCAAGACATCAAAGGGATTTACCAAGTCTCTGATATTTCAGACGTCTGAGAAAGAAAAAAAAAAAGGATCAAATCGGAAACAACAAAAGAAAGAACCGAATATAAAAAGGAAAAACCCAAAACAAACAACAACAAAAAAAAGGGAAAAAAACCCAAACAACAACAACAACAAAAAAGGAAAAAAAAAACAACAGAAAACAAGAAAGTGAAAAACTCAAAACAACAACAAAAAAATCCAAAACGAAAAAAAAAAAAAAAAGGAAGGAAAAAAAACCTAAAACAAACAAAAAAGGGGAAAAAACCCAAAACAAACAAAAAAGGGAAACCCCAAAACAAACAAAACAGGAAAAAAAAAGAACCATAAAAACAAAAATGGGCGAGACAAGGAACATCACACACCTAAGCAGAACGTTTCTGTTTGTGTCCTACCTGTACATTTTTTGCCTGGTATTGCTGAGTGCCAGGAGCACCGCTCAAGGTCAGACCTTTGCCGATTCCCAGATCGTCATCATGCAGCAACAACATCACCAACAACAGCAGCAACAAAAACAACATCAGCAGCAGCAGCAGCAGCAACGACATCAAGAGCAGCAGCACATGGAGGAGAGAGGTGGTGGTGCAGTGGTACGGTTCTCCCATGTGGCGGTGTACGTGGGAAAGCTGATGCAGGTGAAGATTATTGTCCCACCTGGGGATGATCATAACCCGCTGCTTGATGTTCAGGTGAGTGATGGAGAGAGAAGGAGAGAGAGAGAGAGAGGGGAGGGAGGGGGGTGCGTCAAGGAAAAGAGGTGTGCACGTGTGTGTGTGTGTGCGTGTGCGTGGTGTGCGTTCGTTCGGTCTTTGATTTAATGTCATTTCATTTTGAGTGATATTAGACGAGTATGTGTATGTGTGTGTCTCTGTGTATGTTCAGATGAGTGATCGAGAGAGAAAAGGAGAGAGAGAGACAGAGAGAGAGGGAGAGCGAGAGAGCTGGGTCGGGGAAAAGGGGTGTGCACATGTGTGTGTGTGTGCATGTGTATGTTTGTTCGTCCTTTGATTTGACGTCTTTTCATTTAGAGAGAGAGAGAGAGGAGAGAGAGAGAGAGAGAGAGAGAGAGAGAGAGAGAGAGAGAGAGGAGAGAGAGAGAGAGAGAGAGGGTGCGTAGGGAAGGGTTGCACATTTGTGGGCATGTGTATGTTCGTTCGTTCTTTGATTTATGGTCTTTTCATTATGAGAGAGAGAGAGAGAGAGAGAGAGAGATAGAGAGAGAGGAGAGAAAAGAGAGAGAGAGAGAGAGAGAGAGAGGTGCGTAGGGAAGAAGGGGTGTGCACGTGTTTGTGCATGTGTATGTTCGTTCGTTCTTTGATTTAACGTCATTTCATTACATAAGACGATCATTTGTATGTGTGTGTCTCTGTGTATGTTCAGATGATGATCGAGAGAAAAGAGAGAGAGAGAGAGAGAGAGAGAGAGAGAGAGAGAGAGAGAACGAAAACGATGTTTTTCTTTTTGCTTTGTTTTTCAATCCCTCCCCACCTGCCACCCCCTTCCTCTCCCCCCCCCCCCTTATTTTTTTAACTTTGAAGAAGGAGGTGGTTTTATATCGATCGGAGAAAGAGGTTGTGTGTGTGTGTGTGTGTGTGTGTGTGTGTGTGTGTGTGTGTGTGTGTGTGTGGTGTGTGTGGTGTGTGAGTCAGTCAGCCTGTCTGTCTGTCTGTCTGTCTGTCTGTCTGTCTGTCTGTGACGAACATGTTAGCAAGATTTCTCTGCTGTTCCTTGGATGGATTTTTTTTTTTTTTGTGGGTCAAAGTTTTGGACGCTTGAGGAGTCGCAGACGCATAACGATGGAAGTCATGGTGCCAACGTAAAAGTCACACATAGACTAAAGTGCCCTACTCACACACACACACACAACACACACACACACACACACACACACACACACACACACACACACACCACACACACACACACACACACACACCACACACACAAAACACACACACACACACACACAACAACACACAACACACACACACCACACACACACCACAACACACACACACACACACACACACACCCCACAACACACACACACACACACACACACACACAACACACACACACACCACACACACACACACACACACGATAAACGATAAACTTCAAAATGCAGTGTTGATATTTCAACACCCGACAATGTATGATCGCGCACACACACACGCGCGCGCGCGCGCACACACACACACACACACACACACACACACACACACACGTACACATATGCACGCTCGCACGTACACACTTGCACATGCTCTCATCATTTGATTTATCTCTTTATTTCAAACGTCGAAAGAATATTTCAGCACCACACACACACACACACACACACACACACACACACACACACACACACACACACACACACACACACACACACACACACACACACATACACACACACACACACTCACACACTCACGTGCGTACGCGCGCGCGCACACACACTCATTCATTCTCTTTCTCACACACACGCACAAGCACACACACAAAACCCCCCCACACCCCCCCCAACACACATACCCACCCCCCCACACACAGACAGACACGCACACACACATGCACGCACTGTAAGAGACTACTAAGTGATATTGTCCACAGCCGGAATGTCCGCTGTTACTGCAGTAAAAGCTGTGTTCACTTAGAACAGACCCTGGTAACATAAGCGTTTTCTCTGTCTGAGAACGTCTTAATTTTAAATCCACTTGGACAGGTAAATAGACATTTTTTTTTTTTTTTTTTTTTTTTTTGCGGAATCGGGGAATGGGGGAAGGAAATGGTCAAACCATTCAAAGAATATTTTTTACAGTGAAAAAAAAATTTCCACAGAAAATGCAGATTTGTAATGATAATAATAATAAATCACTTTTATATAGTGCTATTCTCCTACACATAGGTAAAGACTCACTGCGCTTTACATTAAATTAGTTCATTTTTCCCAATCAACCCTATGCCTAATGGACAATTATACTAACTCCCACTCCTAGTCCCCCCTTCCTAACACACACACTAGCATATCTGTTGCAAGCAAGTACTAATCGATACATTACTGAATCAGAAAAATAAAAAATCATGTTCCATTACTGGTAGTATTTATCAAAAAGATGAGTTTTGAGGCCCGCCTTGAAAGAAGAGAGAGATGAATAACAGCGGACAGAAAAAGGCAGATCTTTCCCAGATTGTTCCTCTCTTGATCACTGTGACCCCAGAATTTGGAGTTTGCTTAACCCTTTGACTCCTGCACCCTGTCTACCAACTGCAAAAACTTAACCCTTTGACTCCCTCACCCTTTCCACCAGGAGTCAAAGGGTTACGGTTTTGCTGTGCTAGCCTGGTTGACAAAGCAGGATGCTGGTGGACAGGGTTCGGGAGTCAAAGGGTTAAGTTTTTGCTGTGCTAGCCTGGTTGACAAAGCAGGATGCTGGTGGACAGGGTTCGGGAGTCAAAGGGTTAAAAGGGGTTTAGGGATTGATCGCGCTCGGGCAGTTCCATATGCACTCCACTAAATCTGAAACCAAGTAATTTTCAAGTAGAAAACAGTTTGCGCCCATCCTCGCTGGGCTGTAACCAGTTTACTTACGTAATGTACGATAAACCTCAAAACAGTAATTTTCAGTATTTCAGCACCTCAGTATACATGCGCTTGCGTGCGCGCGCACATAAACACACACACGCACTCGCACACAGACACACGTGCACACACACATACATACACGTTCACACAAGTGCGCATGCAAGCACGCCTACATCCCTCACACACACACACACACGTACAACACACCACACACACACACACACACACCTACGCACTCACAAACAGCAGACTCACGACACAGACACACACACACATGTGCACACAAACACACCGACCGCACACGTCACTTACACAAGGCGCGCGCACGCCACACAACCACACACACACACCACACACACACACACACACACACACACACACACACACACACACACAGTCTCTGTCCTTGTCTGTCTGTAAGTCTATGTCTGTGTGTATGTGTGTCTCTCTCTCACTCTTCTTTCTGTCTGTCTGTCTGTCTGTCTCTATCTGCCTGCCTGCCTGTCTGTCTGTCTGTTCTGTCCTGTCTCTCTCTCTCTCTCTCTCCCCCTCCCTCTCATACCAGTCTAAAGAAGATTAATAAGAACTTAAGAAGTTTTCATGTGCCGAAGACGAAAGATAAAGGGAGAAGTAGTGTGTTTTTGTGAAAAGAATAGGAAGACGAGGAGCAAGGAGATGGTTTGGCCTGTTTTAATTTAAAACAAAAAGTAATTGAGAGGGAAATGTGGAAGTCACTGCTGGACGAAAGGTAGATTCCAAGACTTAGGAAGTCTAATAATACATCTGATTTGCAGAGGGATGAGAATGGATTGAGAGAGGAAAGAGAGAGAGGGAGAGAGAGAGAGAGAGAGGAGGAGTGAGAGAGGGAGAAGAGAGAGAGAGGGAGGAGAGAGAGAGAGAGGAGGGACGAGAGAGAGAGAGAGAGAGATGACTGTTGGTTTTGTTGCTTTTTGTTATACTTTTGTTTTTGTGTTTGATGTGTAAGGATGGGTTTGCCAGAGAGAAAGAGAGATACATGTATATGATCGATTCATTGTTTTTGTCTCGGTTTATTATTTTTTTTTCCCTTATCTGCCATGTTCTCCATTTTTATTTGGAAA
>JAPXFY010000018.1:43493431-43495931 GCA_030674185.1 Monoplex corrugatus | reverse complement strand
CACACACATACACACACATACACACACACACACACACACACACACACAACACACACACACACACACACACACAACACACACACAACACACACACACACACACACACACACACACACACACACACACACACACACACACACACACACAAAAGAGGAAAAGGAAAGGGACCCAGACTTCACTGGTCACTGAACACCCAGAACACCCTTCCTCCCCCTTGGGGATGCCTGGGGCTCTTTCAGTATAAATAGTATCCCCACCTTCTGGAAATTCTGTGGTAGAAATTTCCTCTTTTCTGTCAGACTCTGTGTTTTTCTCTGCCTAGCTCCTTAGCTTTCTGTCATTTCTTCCTATCATTTTCTGCCTTGCTGGTCCATTTACCCGTATGTGTTCAATGAAGTTTCATATACTTGCTCTTAGAATTCATAATTGGGTACAAAATATTTAATGCTTTTTGGCTGTAGGGAAATGAAATATACGGAACAACTTTAAGGTAATTTAGGCCTGTTTTTGTATATGTTTTAATACCCTTGGTTATGTTTAAATTTGTGTTCCAGTGTGTGTTTTTTTTAAAAATCTCCTGTGCGATAAATTGGACGGAGTGGTCAACGCCAGAGGCACCTCCTTAGATTATGTACGCGAAGGCATTGATATGTGTACCTTATTTCCTGTTCTTTTTTTTTGATATCCTTCGTTGAAGTACTGCGTGAGTGTGTGTTGAACTGTTTATAGCCCTTATACTGCTGTACGTAGTCAGCTGAGCTTTAAGCATCAGTAAGACTAAGAATAAGACACCTGAAGAAGTAGTAAAAGACAGGAAGAACCAGAACCCTGGGGACTTAACAAAGAGACGAGAGACCACAAGACCCTTAACATTCCTGGAATACCACACAGAGGCTGGCCCAGAACAGGCAGAAATGGAGAATTGTTTTTGTCTTACATGCTGATAGCATAATGAACAGTAGGTAAGTAACTGTACTCTGTGGAAACACACGCAACACACACACAGCACGCGCGCGCATACTCTCTCACACACACACACGCACGCGCGCGCATACTCTCTCTCTCTCTCTCTCTCTCACACACACACACTCTCTCTCTCTCTCTCTCTTTCTCTCTCTCTCTCTTCTCTCATGGTCACGCACGCACGCAGTCACGCACGCACGCACACACAAGGAGAGAAAGACGGGAGATCACTGTTACGTCTTCTAACGGACTTTACTGGTGGTCCTGAAACACCCACAGACTGCCTTTCATCTGTCAACACCTGAAGGAAGTGGTAACAGACAGGAAGAATCAGGACACTGGCGATTTACAAAGAGACGAGAAACCTCAAGGCCCTTAACATACCTGGAATACCACACATAGGTTTGCCCAGAACAGGCAGAAATGGAGAATTGTTATTGTTGTTGGTGTTGTTGTTGTTGTTGTAAGCCCCACATGCCAGTGGCATAATGAGCAGTAGGTAAGTAACTAACTGCGCTCTGTGGAAACACACACAGAGAACACACACACGCACGCACGCACACACACACACACATGCATGCACGCACGCACGCACGCACGCACGCACGCACACACACACACTCACTCACACTTACACTCACACACACACATTCTTTTATCTTTCTCTCATTATCTGTCTTCTCCCTCTCTCTCTCTTTTTTTTTTTTTTTGTCTGTCTGTCTCTCCCCCATCTCTCTCCCCCCTCTCTCTCTCTACCTCCCTCCGCCCGCCCGCCCCGTTTATCTCAGTATTTCTCTTTCTATCTTTTTCAATCTGTCTTTCCTCTCACTCGCTCATGCATACACACATGTATCTACAGAGAGACTGAGAGGACAGAGATTAGACACACACACACACACACACACACACACACACACACGCACATGCACACGCACGCGCGCGCATCACACACACACACGCACAGCACACGCACGCACAGTACACACGTGTGCACGCACGTCTCACACATGCAAACATACACGTATACAAACGGGGAGGGAAGAAAAGAGAGCGAGAGAGGAGGGGCACAAATCTGTCTGTTTCAACTTCCCAATCAGTTCTGGTAAAAGGGAGGTTCACTGTACTCTCCACAAACGCTTGTAACAAGAAAAGATGCCAAAAATGAGCACATCACTGGAAAAAAACAAACAAACGGACGAACAAACAAAAGGAAACAAGTCAAGCTGTTTGGTATATCCACATAACCAGTTCTCTATTACGAAGCCTGGAAAACATCGACAACAGGGTTTAAACAAATCTGATGGCTTGAAGCCAAAAGCCTTTTTACCGGTGGAAAATGAAAGCTGTCTTGCCCCCTTCTCCCTACTTCCACCTGTCTTACCTGTAGACTGGAGAAAACAATGTGAACTTCCTCCTTCCTCTCTGTCTCGTTTATTTTGTGTTATGATGTTTTTTTTGGTTTTTTTGTTAGATGTTAATCTTATTTTGTTTTTGTTTTTCTACGTTTGAGTACCCATACTCTGTCTGTCTCTGTATG
>JAPXFY010000018.1:43435931-43485931 GCA_030674185.1 Monoplex corrugatus | reverse complement strand
CCCCTCACCCCGATAGGGTGAGGGAGTAAAAGGGTGAATTTTTTTCAGTTGGTGGATACGATGCAGGAGTCAAAGGGTTAAACAAAAATGACAGTGACAAATGACAATGACCACCTGCCAAGACGTGACAGAACAACATCAGACCACCTTGCCAAGACATGACAAAACAACATCAAACCACCTTGCCAAGACGTGACAAAAACAACATCAAACCACTTTACCAAGACGTGACAAAACAACGTCAAACCACCTTGCCAAGACGTGACAAAACAACATCAAACCACCTTGCCAAGACGTGACAAAACATCAAACCCCCTTGCCAAGACGTGACAGAACATCAAACCACCTTGCCAAGACGTGACAGAACAACATCAAACCACCTTGCCAAGACGTGACAGAACAACATCAAACCACCTTGCCAAGACATGACAGAACAACATCAAACCACCTTGCCAAGACATGAAAAAACAACATCAAACCACTTTACCAAGACATGACAAAACATCAAACCACCTTACCAAGATATGACAAAACATCAAACCACCTTGCCAAGATATGACAAAACAACATCAAACCACTTTACCAAGACATGACAAAACAACATCAAACCACCTTGCCAAGACATGACAAAACAACATCAAACCACTTTACCAAGACATGACAAAACAACATCAAACCACCTTGCCAAGACATGACAAAACAACATCAAACCACTTTACCAAGACATGACAAAACAACATCAAACCACTTTACCAAGACATGACAAAACAACATCAAACCACCTTGCCAAGACAACAGAACAACATCAAACCACTTTACCAAGACATGACAAAACAACATCAAACCACCTTGCCAAGACATGACAAAACAACATCAAACCACTTTACCAAGACATGACAAACAACACCAAACCACCTTGCCAAGACATGACAAAACATCAAACCACCTTGCCAAGACGTGACACAACATCAAACCACCTTGCCAAGACATGACAAAACATCAAACCACCTTGCCAAGATATGACAAAACAACGTCAAACCACCTTGCCAAGACATGACAAAACAACATCAAACCACCTTGCCAAGACATGACAAAACAACATCAAACCACCTTGCCAAGACGTGACAAAACAACATCAAACCACCTTGCCAAGACGTGACAAAACAACGTCAAACCACCTTGCCAAGACGTGACAAAACAACATCAAACCACCTTGCCAAGACATGACAAAACAACGTCAAACCACCTTGCCAAGACGGGACAAAACAACGTCAAACCACCTTGCCAAGACGTGACAAAACAACATCAAACCACCTTGCCAAGACGTGACAAAACAACATCACACCACCTTGCCAAGACGTGACAGAACAACATCAAACCACCTTGCCAAGACGTGACAAAACATCAAACCACCTTGCCAAGACGTGACAAAACAAAATCAAACCACCTTGCCAAGACGTGACAGAACAACATCAAACCACCTTGCCAAGACGTGGCAGAACAACATCAAATCATCTTGCCAAGACGTGACAAAACATCAAACCACCTTGCCAAGACGTGACAGAACATCAAACCACCTTGCCAAGACGTGACAGAACAACATCAAACCACCTTGCCAAGACGTGACAGAACAACATCAAACCACCTTGCCAAGACATGACAGAACAACATCAAACCACCTTGCCAAGACATAACAGAACAACATCAAACCACCTTGCCAAGACGTGACAAAATAACATTTGTGATATGACTGTTGCAGGGTCTGCCCCCATGGCTGCTGTACAAGGACGGAGAGAGGACACTGCAAGGGGTACCCACCGTCCAGCACCTCGGTCATTCCTCCCTGATAGTCTCCCTGTCATGTCTTCCCTCTCACCAACACCCATGTCAGCCTGTAAGACATACCCTGCATGTCGTCGTTATGTCTTCATCATCGTCGTCGTCATCATCATCGTCGTCATCATCGTCGTCGTCATCTTCTCATCATCCCCAAATGTCTATCTCAGCCGATTCGTTTTCAAGGACTACCATAGTTTTGGATTTGCGTTTTGCTGAGGCGACTTCGATTCCATCGGTCGGTTGGGATGCTAGTGGTAAGGATGTGTTGTTATCAGAACTGTCAGCAACCTTGTCCACAGTGCAATGGACAACGGAAAACACTGTCGAAGTCAGTTCTTCAGATCCGATTCGTTGCAGCCATGGTAAAATTACCTCATCAGAAGACAGTACAGGACCGTTGCCTTCAGGAATCAGTGTGGACCAATCTTTCTCAAGTTCTGGAATCCTGTCAGCGCCTGTGTCCTCAACGGTGCGTACAGAAAACAAGCCGTGCAGCAGTCAGCTTGTGGCCAGCCTGGTCTTGTGTTTGACGCCAGACAAGCTGAACTCATCACAAAGAGTGACGGTCATTCAGCAGACGGCAGACTTTCTGTCCATCTCTGCTGACACCATCACTTGGCTGACCTCCACCGATGGGAGGCTTCTCTTCCTGGACGAGGGTTACAAGATGGAGTCTGGTGGGGCGTCAGACCGTTCCAACTGCAAGGAGGACGTGAACTCTGAACTCTTCTGGCCGTTGCCCTGCTCTGCCGGTCGCCACGTGCAGGAGTTCTCCAAAATCCTTCAGCACAACGTGCAGGTGGGCAGGATCCAGAGGGAGATGGGGGTGGAGATGGTGGGGTGGTACGTAGTCTCCAAGGCATCCCATCTCGGCCACAGGCGGAGGAGAAGGCGTGTGTGGAGAACACCTGTCCCCACCCCTGCCCTGTACCCAACTTCAGCGACTGTTGTTTCCTCATCTTCCGTCACCCAGCCTGAGGTCGAGGTCACTGCACGTGATACCCGTCTTTCCAGGGATGATGGGATGTTCAACGTAGAACCCACTCCCACTGTGCCTACAATGAAAACAACCGTCACGGTGTCCGTCCACGATCAGTGGTCACTGTCAGACACCATAGGAACACATTCACCGGGAGGAGCTCGAGGTGGTGTATGGGTCACTGGTGATGGTGAGTCTTCAATAGTGTTGTTGCCTTCTGATGGGGAATACGGTACAGCGACCCCAGTTATCTCATCATCAGTGTACGAAAAACCCACACCGACATTGGCCATTACATCAGCGTACATTTTCTCCGATGAATCAGACAGTGTTCTGTTGGAAATTAAGTCACCCATCTCGGGCGATGTCGTAAGGCAAACCCAAGCAGGGACTGAACAACAACTCTCCGACATCAGAGCGACATCCAGCGGCCATGAACTTTTATGGAGGTCTTGGGAACATTCCGCAGTGCTTGAACTACAGTCTTCCTTCCAAGTCTCACGAACCGCTTCTGTGTTTTCCGAGAGCACGTTGTTCTTGATGCCATCTGAAGTGGATCACACACGAATCACAGCAGCACACACCATAGGTTCTGCAACACCATCGGGTTTGGAAATTCTAACAGACATTTCACCTTCATTGCCTACGTCTTTGGGATCACAGATTGGTTCGGACATTTCATTCATATGGAAATTCCGGCGTGTCGTCTTCTTTCAGAACGATAGATGGTGAAATAATTTCAGTAAGTCGGTCACAGATTGTGGATGCATCTAGGACTGTGGCGATACCTGAAGCAGCCGAAAGTGATGAGTTATATACACCCATTGTAGGTCAGTATACACCTGTTGTAGACCAACGAGCCATGACCTCCGAAATCCATTCTTCATATGCACATAGCACTTACACCACAAGGATAATCACGACAGGCCAGATCTGGCCTGCAGCATCTGTGAGCAGTGTTCCATTAGATGTGGTAACCGATCCATGTTTGGGTCAGTTGAAAACGGATTCTTCACTATGTGCCTCCGTAATGTTTGAATTTGATAAAATGTCTTATCGAACGCCAGCACCTACATTAGTTACCGAAAAGTTGACTCTTTCACATGAAGGATCTGTTTTCATTACCAAACCAGTTGACGTTCCAGCTTCATCTGTCATCCACGAAAGGACACCTGTATCATCATCACACAGTGTGGTAGTCACGGTACAGTCAGTGACTACGACCAGCCATTTCTCGAAAACAACCCCAGTACCTTCAGTCCAACAAACGTTTATAACATCTTACCAGTCAACCGCATTAAACACAGCACCAACAACTACACCAGGACCACCACTGACACCCGTATTAGGGACCAACACAACGACCAGCTCAACAAGAACAACAACTGACTACCTCCACTGGCAGAAGTCGACGACCTCCTCACCAAAGACAAAATACACATCTACATCATTGAGGACCATCACAACTAGAAAACGGCAGAAAACAACAGCTGCACCGATGACCAAATCCACTGCGCTAGCAACGACCACCGCTTTCAAATGGTGGAGGAAAAAAACAACAGCCACACCATGGGAAAGATACACAACCCCGTCAACAACCGCCTCATGGTGGTGGCCGACTCGGAGCATCACCACAACTCATCGGAGGGTGATTCCAGTCAAACCTGCTACCAAAGCTCCTGTCAGTATCGGTAAGGTGCCTTTGTCTGTCCCATGTTTTGCACTACATTGATATCTGATAGAGCATGCATTTTTTTTTGCCTGTCAGTATGGTTTCGAGTCAGGCCATGAAACTTCGGTGTGCATGATCTACAGTGTACCCAGCTGTGAATGGGTTCCTAGCCCTATTCAGGGTTTGGAGGGTCACTCAGTCAGGGAGAAAGTAACATCCGCCCTCAGAAAAGTGGCGTCTCTGCTTCTTCTCCGCTGAACAATCTTTTGAGCATGAGACCTTTCACTTTAAAGGATCTTCCTTTTTCTGAGGAAACACACACACACACACACACACACACACACACACACACACACACCACGCACACGCACGCACACACGCACACGCACACGCACGCACACACGCTCGCACACAAAGATTATTTCGTATTATTAGGGAGGGGTGTGTGTGTGACCAAAATGTGTTAGCTAGCAAGATTTTCTCAGATGTTTCTGGATGGATCTTTACCACATTTAAGTCAAAAGTTGGAGACCGTTGAGTCACCAATGCACACATTTGGAAGGCATGGTACCAAGGTGAAGATCACATAATGAAAAAAAAAAGAAAAGAAAAAACTGAAATCTGCACTTTTTTTTAGAAGGATGTGTGGACAGCTTTTTTTCTTTTTCTTTCTTTTTCTTTAAATTTCTGACAGTATCTATAATCTGTTTTCGCTGTTGCGACAGTCTTCCATTGCCTTTGCTTCAAGTCAAGTTTTATATCATTTGATGCTTTTTCGAGGTCATGGTAACCTTGAGAAGTACAAAATCTGGATTTTCTTTTACAGTTTCTGTAGAAAAAGGAGACTGTTAGAATGGCTTTATCATTCTCTCATATACGGCGACCTGAAAATAGGAAATCTGTTTTTGTCTTTTACTGTTTTTGTATAAAATGGGAGATTGTTAGAATGGCTTGACCATTCTATCATTCAATAGCAACCTGAAAGTACAAAATCTGGCTTTCTTTTACAGTTTCTGTATAAAAATAGGGATTGTTAGAATTGCTCGATCATTTATCATTATCCGTATAGTTTTAGGGTTAGTAGTCATAGCTGCCATTAGGTTTCCCATTCATGAAGATACACATGCATATTTCTTCTTATTCCAAACGCGTGTTTTCAAACACATGGTGTCTGTGTTGAGTTTGTAGTTTCTTCAGAAGGAATCATCTCACCTGTGCTTCACCCAAATGCGACAGCAAGAGGGGCATCCAGGAGTCATGACCTGGATGGGGCCTAGTCCCCTTAGAAGTTAAGAGTGTCAGGAGTTAATTTAAGAGCCGAAACACTTGCTTGTCAGGGGTTTCTCCTATGAGAACCTTCTGCTGTCCAGCTCTCTCGAGAGTTTCTTACTACTGGACTTTGTAGTTATTCAGATGGAATGTAATTCAGAAGGTGTAATGACACCTGCACTTTTCCCAAAATGCCATATGTTAGCTGACAGAGTCCTTTAGCCTGTGCAAAACCTTATGACTGGCAAAGTCTTGGGGGGGGGGGGGGGAGGAGGAGGATGGCTTTATGAAAAGCAGCATGCGCTGGAACTAATCCTGTCGTTTAAAACCTTTTGACTCCCTCACACCGTCCACCAATATCCTGCATTGTCAACCACGCTAGCAAAGCAAAAACGTAACCCTTTGGCTCCCGCACCTTATCCAAAAACTTCCTGCAGGAAGCTGATGGATTGGGTAAGGGAATCAAAGAGTTCAGTTTTTGCAATTAATGGATAAGGTACGGGTAAGGGAGTCAAAGGGTTAAGTTTTTGCCGTTAATGGATAGGGTGCGGATGAGAGAGTCAAAGGGTTAAGTTTTTGTTGTAATGGATAGGGTGCGGGAGTCAGAGGGTTAAATGTTTGATTGATAACTGATTACTGGCTAAGCACATCTGAATAAAAACTGTTGGTATTACTAAAAACTGTTGGTATTACTAAAAACTGTTGGTATTACTAAAAACTGTTGGTATTACTAAAAAACTGTTGGTATTACTAAAAATTGTTGGTATTACTAAAAACTGTTGGTATTACTAAAAACTGTTGGTATTACTAAAAATTGTTGGTATTACTAAAAACTGTTGGTATTACTAAAAACTGTTGGTATTACTAAAAACTGTTGGTATTACTAAAAACTGTTGGTATTACTAAAAATTGTTGGTATTACTATTACTAAAAACTGTTGGTATTACTAAAAACTGTTGGTATTACAAAAAAACTGTTGCTATTACTAAAAATTGTTCGTTTACTAAAAACTTTTGTATTTACGTCAAAACTGCATTGGTAATACTAAAAACGTTTGGTACTTACCAAAAATTTCGTTGGTATTAGAAAAAGTTGTTGAATTATAAATACGGTAGGATTACTAAAGGTTAGTATTTTCTTAAAATAGGGTGGGATAAGAATCAAACTGTTTGGTAATTAGAAATCGTGGTATTCATAATAAATGTTTGATTTAAATATACTGTTAAGCATTATAAAAACTGTTGGTATTACTCGCTTTCACATTTTCAGATGCTCCAAACAACCCACCGTTCCTGGTCAACTCTGTGAGTTACATGACAGTGATGCTAGGCAGCTACTTCGAGAAGAAGATCCCAGACAACATGTTCTACGATGTGGAGGATGGCAGCACGCGCTTTCTGACCTTGACCTTGACCCTTCCCTACGACCGTCCGTTGCCAGCCAACTTCTGGGTGCAGTTTGATTCCAGACGGCAGGTCAGTCTTCCTCCTCGCTCTCTCTTTCTGTCTCTTCTTTGTCTCAAGAAAGTGAGGACCCCGTGTGGGGATGCCGGGAGCTCTTTCGGTATAAACAGTATCCCCACCTTCTGGACATTCTGTGCTAGAAGTTTCCTCTTTTCTGTCACTCTTGTTTCTCTCCCTTGCTCCTTCGCTTTCTGTCATCTCTTTCTATCATTTTCTGCCTTGCTGGTTTATTCACCTGTGTTTGTTCTACAAAGCTGTACATATTTTTTTTTTACCTATTGAGGTTGATAATTGGGTGCATGTATTAAAAGTGTGTTTCTCTTTAAGGCCTTTTCATGTGCAGAAGCAATTTTAGGTACCAAAGGCCAGATTTTATGTATGTTTTAGTGTATTAAGTTTATGATACATTTGTATTCAGAGAGAGATAGAGGGGGAGTGTGTGTGTGTGTGTGTGTGTGTGTGTGTGTGTGTGTGTGTGTGTGTGTGTGTGTGTGTGTTGTATGTGTGTGTGTGTGTGTGTGTGTGTGTGTGTGTTGAAAGAAACTGTTTCTGATAGGCCTTTATCCAGTTTTTTAAGACAAGCCTCAAAATGTTGTTCTGTAGCTACGAGTCGTTCAAAATCATTTCCCTACCTTCAGACAACAACAAAACAACAACAAAACTTTTTTAGGATAGATAAACGACTGATAAACAAATAAAAAAGGATTACTTTAGATAAGCTTTTGGCAGCTGAACGTGAGAAAAAGTGAAGCTTGTTTATTTCCTAACATGTATATAAAAAAAAGATCGTTCTGGCTCTATTCTGGAAACAAACTTTCACGGATCTGATTTGTGATATAAGATCATTTGAATGATTGCAACAAACACAGACATACAGCACACACGTTTTCTAGTACAAACAGTTTCAGCAACAGCTGAAGTGTCTGTGTAAAGATTTTTTTGTAGTAGGCCGACATGCAAATATTTAATGGACTACCAGGCTAACTCATAAATCAAACTGACACGACCTGTGTCTGGTGGATGTGTGGGTTTAACAGTTGTGCAAAACAGCGAAAACATCATGAGAAACCTAGAAGCATACCCTGGATTAAAGGTTGGAGGAAAAATGATAAACAACATTCGATACACAGATGCCACCGTGCTAAATGCAGAAAATGAAAGGGACCTACAGAACCTTGTGCATATAATAGAAATAGAAAGCAAAAGTAAAGGGTTGGAGCTAAATAGCAAGAAGACTGAAGTCATGGTAATCAGTAAAAAAAACAACATGAAATCCATTCATGCAAAATAATAGCAAATGGCGCAACCTTGAGACAGGTTGATAAGTTTAAATATCTGAGAACAATCATCTCACCAGACGGCAGATGTACATCAGAAATAGCCAGCAGAGTCGGCCAAGCCAAAACAGCATTCAAGAAGATGACAAGCATTCTTACCAACAAATGCCTATCAATTAACATCAGGAAGAGAGTTCTTGAATGTTATATAGAACCGATAATGTTATACGGTTGTGAGGAGTGGACAGTCAACAAGCAAAGCCAGAACAAGATTGAGGCAGCCGAGATGTGGTTTCTAAGAAGAATGTTGAGAGTTCCATGGACAGCAAAGAAATGAGACAGTCTTGATGGAGGCAGACACAAGACGATCATTCAGAAGGAAGATTAGGAAAAGACAGTCAACATTTATAGTCCATTTTATGAGGAAAGGCGAATTACAGCACCTGGTCACAACAGGAAAGCTGGAGGGAAAGAGAGCGCCAGGTAGACCCAGGGAAAAAATATTGGATGGACTTGCAGAGTGGCTGAAGACAGAGAGGGTGGAAGATGTGTTTGCGGCAACAAGGGATGATACATATAGAGGGCCATGATCGCCAACACCATACGGCAGGGCACATGATATGATGATGCAAGGGGAACTCGGTTCCTGACTTCGCATTTGTAAATAAGTGTGAAAGCTGAGATCATGACTGTATAACAAATATGTGACAGGACCGGTAGCTGTGGTGTAGTGGTTAATGCAACGCATTACCAGCTGAAAGGTTGTGGGTTCGAATCCCCATGAGTCCCTTTTAGAATCGTTGTGGAATTTTTCGGCTCCAGCCAGCTCCTACCAAGAGTTGAGCGTGCTATGGGCTAATTGGGAAAAACTGGGACCACTAAGTCAAGTCTGATCCATTTAACAGATACGTCATTGAGGGTGTTGTTATCACTGGGAAGACTGGGATCACACACTCGCGGCTGATCCACTTAACAGATACGTCATTGAGGGTGTTGCTATCATGGGAAGACTGGGATCACACACTTGCGGCCGATCCATTTAACAGATACGTCATTGAGGGTGTTGCTCAAATTTCCTGACCAACATGGCAGATGTCTTATCTCTCGGGCCTGGTTGACGCCAGGATATATTATTATAATAAGCGTAGAATACAGCTCTATCTCTGTTCTAGATGGAACTCCATAGCATCATGGTTATCATCTTCATCATCATCATTGCATTGTAAACATTGTGCCAGCTTCTGTGGCCATTAAGGTGGGGTTAAATGGGAAGGAAAAAGAAAAGGTGAGCACGAATGTAATCTCCCTAACGGCAGTCATCCTAAAACAAACAAATGAATGAAAAATATAGATATATGGTAGACCATCGTCATCATCATGTGCCCTGCCACATGGCGTTGGCGATCATGGCCCTCCATATGTATCTATCCCTATATGGCAGATATATTGAAGAAAATGTGCCGTTCAGTGAAAGCTGCCTTTTATTCCTCTTCCTCTTCCCGAATTCCGGCACTATGCTTGCTGTCCATTCCATAGACCTTCCACATTAATTTGCTCTCACTGTTCCATCTTTCTGATGGTGATGACAGGCAGATCTGACAGATCAGTAGGCATACTAGTCTGCAGCACCTGGTGTGGGTCTCTATGCAGGATAGAAGGTCAGTCCTGAAGGCACATGTTCTTCTGTAGAAACTTCATGGGAAGTAGCTCTGGGACCTTGTCTAATCCATCTTCTACTTACTCGCTCTTTCATGTTTTGTGGTGTCACAATATTGTATTATATAATGTATTGTACAGTTGTCACATAATATTCTGTGACTAATCGTGATGTTAGTTGTGAATGTCGTTATGAAACACAGTTTTTCACACAGATCTTTCTGAATGCTGGATGTGTGTGTGTGTGGTGTGTGTGTGTGTGTGGTGCGTGCGTGCGTGCGTGCGTGCGTGCGTGCGTGCGTGGTGTGTGTGCGTGCGTGCGTGCGTGACACATTTGCATGCATGCGTATGTATGTTGTGTACGTTATTACAGTTTTACATTCTTAACCCTTTGACTGTCCACTGACTCGACTGCAAGAACTTAACCCTTTGACTCTCTTTCCCTGTCCGTCAGCTTCCTGCAGGAAACCAGTGGACAGAGTGGGAGAGTGAAAGGGTTAGTTTTTTTGTTGTCCTAGCATGGTTGACAGTGCAGAATGCTGGTGGACAGGGTGTGGGAGTCAAAGGATTATACTGTAACTTGTTGAAAGCATAAACAAAACAAAATCCAAAACAAGTGTGACTGCCCGCATACAAGCAAACAGGAACCAGAAGAAAAAAAAACACACACGAAAAAAAAGAATAAGAACGCGTATTTAATACAAAACAAGACTCGTTTTTATTCTTTTTTCGTGGTGTTTTTTTTTTTTCTGGTTCAAAGCCAAATAAGTAAAAAGAAAAAACTGTATCAGGGTGTTGTTGCCGCAGGTGTTGCTGGGTTTACCTCTGGTGGCTGACCTGGACATGGACTACAACAGCGTGGTGATCGTGGCCACAGACTCCCAGGGACTGGGGGCCAGGAACCCCATCAGTCTGTATGTCAACACCTCCGCCTTCATTCGCTTCACTCACAGGTAAACTGTCAGAAGTTTCATGAGCACCTCTAACTTCTTTCTTTAACCTCATTGTTTTGTATCGACTGGAGAGGGAGGGAGGGAGGGAGAGAGGGAAAGAGAGAGAGAGAGAGAGAGAGAGAGAGTGAGCAAATGAGAATGGGGCAGAGAGACAGAGAATGCGCGTATGTGCGTGTGTGTTGAGTGAGAGAGAGAGAGAGAGAGAGAGAGGGAGGGAAAGGAAGGAGAGGAAGAGAATGGGGGGGGGGGGGGGAAGATTTTCTCAGTTCTTTCAAAATGGACCTTCATGAAATTTGGGCAAAAGATGTTAACTGCTGAAGAGTCGCAGATTTGTAAGCCGTGGTGTCTACATGACAGTGATGCTAGGCCAAAAAGTGACTAAAATCAACGTTTTATGAGGAAAGTATGTCGAGTGCACATCTCAGGAACTTTCAAAGATACTGACATTCTTACTGTTGTGACAGTCATCAGTCATCACTTCACATGGTGTTTTACTGGCAGTGACTTTGAGAAGTACAAACATTTAAGATTTCATGTTATAATTTCGGCATTAAGAGGGAGATTGTTAGGATGGCTTGATCATCTTGTTTTGTTTCGATGTTTTTACTACCACCACGTAGCGTTCAACCTCCATGATATCCAAATCTGAACCCGTTCAGTTGAGAACCTAACAATCTACAAAATGTTACTTTGATCTCGATTTTTTTTTTTCATTCATGTTGTGGGACATTCTCTTGTTGGCAAGCAAATATATAAATTTGATATCAAACTTATTTATGAGGGCTTTTAAAAAGTTTTTTTTGTGTGTGTGAGAAAATAAACCCAGATAGTTAACAATGCTGGCACTTTTCTAAGTACCTGTGTTCACATCCTTTGCGCGGTATTCATATATATCATATATTAGTAGTCTTGAAAATGGTTGAATTTGAATTGAAAGGAATTGGGGAGGAAAAGTGTGTGTTCGGTCTGGATAAAGTGAGCATCGATTATCTCTGTCAGATAAACGATAAAAAGCTGCTGTTTTTTGTTTGTTTGGTTGTTTTTTTTTACTGGATTCATTTCTTGAGTTCAACCCCAATATGCAGCATTAAAATTGGACTGTTCACTGCCATCTTAATATTCCAATAATTCTGGTGATATCAGGTTAATTTGGGTGGAGTACTTACAGAATTACATGAGTGCAGTAAATCCTCCTTGAAGAATCTCTGAACTCCATATGTTAACACATGTTAATTTTTTACTCAAAGGTTCATCTTGAAGTTTGGAGTGGAGTTTGGTCAGTTCATGCGTCGCCGTGACAACATGATGAACCTGATGAAAAAGATCGGCAGTTACTTTGGGGATGACTCCGCGGAATATGTGACGGTGGTGGATGTTGGGATGGGGTCTTTCATCCTCACCTGGACCAACAGGTACACCACACCTTAATGCCTTATATTGGTTTTTGTCAAACTGCTGACACCTTTTCTCAGTCTCAAGAGTATGTTCTTTTTCTTTTAAGACAGTGTCAGTTTAGATGGTGATGATGATGATGAACATTATCTACGTTAGTGCAACAATAGAAAACTACACTGATTGAGATTGAAATGACATAACAAAAACAAAGCAGACACAGTCAGACAAACGGTATGGAATGTCTTTTTATCCTTTCAGCCTTCTGTTATTTTCATTTTGCATTTGTTGTCAATGTTTTAATGTTTTCGTCTGTCTATTGAAAACCCAAAGACTGAAAACTGTCACATGTTATTCATTTATTTATTTATTTACTTTGGTTTTTGTAATGTTATTTGAAATTGGGTGAGTGTAATTCTCTTATTATTGTACTAACCATTACCAAATATCTTGGCTGCAGTCACCCATTGTTCTAGAATATACTGTTGTTGTTTGTTGTTCTCATCAATGGCACTTACTCTCAACCTGCATACCTGACCTGTGGTGTTCCACAAGGATCTGTCCTTGGCCCTGTTCTTTTCACTCTTTACACCTCCCCCCTGTCCACCATCATCAACTCCCACTCTATAAAACACCACTTCTATGCTGATGACACCCAACTTCAAGACAGTGACTCACCTGATAATATACAGCGCCTGTTAACTCGCACCACTGAGTGTTACTCGGACATTAAGAACTGGATGACACACAATAAACTTCAGCTTAATGACGACAAGACAGAAGCTATCCTCATTGGCACCCGTCAGAAACTTTCTCAGCTGCCTCCTCTTTCTCTCCCATTATGTAACACATCAGTCCCAATTTCTGATTCAGCTAAAAACCTTGGTGTCTGCATTGACTCTACCCTCTCCATGAACAACTTTGTTTCTCAAACTGCCAGATCTTGCTACTATCATCTCCATCGTATAAGGCTGATCAGGAAGTATCTCTCTGTGGAAACAACTGCAAAACTCGTTCTCTCCTTCATAATGTCTCGCATTGACTATTGCAATTCACTCCTGTCTGGTCTTCCTGCCTCCACCATTCACATCCTACAGCGCATTCAAAACAATGCTGTACGCCTTGTTCTCAAAAAGAAAAAAAGCTGACCACATATCTCCTCTCCTGGCACAACTTCACTGGCTCCCTGTATCAAAGCGCATACAATACAAACTAGACACCATGTGCTACAAAAGCCTCAATAACGCAGCCCCCGATTACCTGTCAAGCCTACTTGAGATCTATGTTCCCTCACGTACCCTCCGCTCGGCCTCCGATCCTCTGACTTTTCGCTTTCCACGCACTAAGCTCAATACCTATGGTCCACGAGCCTTCTCTGTTTCTGGTCCACTCTCCTGGAACAAACTTCCTCTCTCAGTCCGTCAGCAACCTACTTTTGTCTCCTTCAAGTCCGCTCTCAAAACCCACCTTTTCTCCTCTGCATAAAATCCTAACCTCACTAAACCCCCCCCCCCCTCCCCCCTCTGCAGCCTGTCTCCGCTCGGAGGGGAATCACATGGTTATAATATATAATTGTATATGCTATGCTCTCTATAATTTTCCATTGCTTTTATTCTTGCTTTTATTGCTTTTATTCTTTCTCCCCATTTATAGCCATGCGTGTGTGTGTGTGTGTGCGTGTGTGTGCGTGCGTACGTGCGTGCGTGCGTGTGTGTCTGCTTCAGCGCTTAGATTTGATTTTATCAAGATTTTGCGCTATATAAATATTATAATTATTATTATTATTATTAAGTCTGCCTTTACAGTTCGTTGAGGTGATGATTACTTTTACTGAAATTAAAACCAAAATTGATTGAAACTGGGATTGAACTTGAGATATCAGATCTTGAGTCTACAGGTCTATCAAAAGAGCCAATCAGCCCATACTATTTAATATTTCAGTATACATGCATAACAGACTCACACTTTCAACGTTCATTTGTGAATCACTAAAATTTTGATGTCATCAAAACCATATTAAAGATATCACTATTTGTTGTTTTTCAGTTCACTCAGTGGTTCGTCTTGTTGGAACAAAACGATTCACACACTCCTGAACCGCATGGTACGACGTAGTGGGTCTGTTCGCAGCTCCTTCAAACGGCACATCGGGAAGAAGTTACGTCTGCAACACATCGCCTACCAGCCTGAGGGAGCCTGTCTGTATCAACCACCATCATCTCCAGTCACCACCACCGCTGCAACCACCACCTCCATCACCACAGATATGCCCTTCAAAGGATCCAGTTCGGATCTGATCACCGAAGTCATTCTGCCTGTGTTGATAGCCCTGCTTCTCTTTCTCTTAGTTCTTATCGTGGTGCTCTTTGTGTATCGATGTCGACAACATCGTGGTACCATGGAAACACCGAATAAAAACCTGTGCGCGGTGGATCGCAGACCTGTTATCCTGCAGAATGACATACCCAGTGTTGGGACGTACAATGCTAGGCCAAGAAAGCCCAAAAACCTGCCGTACGAGGGAGAGAGACAGGCGGGTTCCTTTCCTCGCAGTCGCTCCCACACCTACGATCATTACAGATTGTCAGGGTCACTGAATCGTAATCGGCCCAACAGTTACACCTTTGATGACGAGATGTCGGACTCGAGGCCTGTGACAGTGATTTTTAACAATTTTGATTCAATTCCTAGACAGTCTCGGCCGCCCAGCTACTGGAACGATCTAAACGAAGAGATGCCACCCAACATCAGAGTGCCTCCGCCTTATTTCAGCACAACGTCGGTTTAGGCACAGAGAGAGAGAGAGAGAGAGAGAGAGAGAGAGAGAGAGAGAGAGGAGAGAGAGAGAGAGAGAGAGAGAGGAGAGAGAGGAGAGAGAGAGAGAGAGAGGAGAGAGAGAGAGAGAGAGAGAGAGTGAGTGAGTGAGTGAGTGAGTGTGGGTATGTGTGTGAGTGAGTGTGGGTTATGTGTGTGGTAAGAGAGAGTGTGTGTGTGTGTGAGGCGAGTGTGTGAGCGAGAGTGTGCATCTGAGTGTGCATTCTTATGCTTTGTGTGTTTGTGTTGCTCGCTTGTGCTTGTACGTGTGTTTGTTTGAGAAATCAATCTGTAAAACAGTAGGATATGATGTACATTGTATGCACAACAGTTTGCATTCTAAAGAGTGTGAATGGTTACTTCTTTGCATTTTATAAGTGCATAAGATGTTTTTCTGTCCGTTTTGTTTCTTAAAATTTAGGAACGTTTCTTATTTTACTGGAAATGTCCATTTCACTCCATGTTCAAAGATGATATTAAAACCGTTTGTCTGTTAATGTACAATTTTTATAAATAGGATGGATATTAGGAATCATTCAGATCAACTGAGAGAAAGACCTCACATTACGATTTGTCACCAACACCACTTCCTCCCTTTTAGAGGGGTCTGTAGGTGTGAATCAACGAGTTCTTGAGATCACCATTATTTTGGCATCACAGGTTCATGTATTTAAGGCCTGATTTGATCTGATCTCTTCCATTTGTTTCTGCCATGTTCCTTTGCTTTCTGTCATTTTCTGCCCTGCTGATCCATTCACCTGTATGTGTTCGATAAAGTCTTACATACTTTCTCGTAGGATTGATAACTGGGTACATGTATCAAGCACATTTATGGCTTTAGGGAGACGAGATATGCGGAAGCAGTTTTAGGTAATTTAGACCCGTTTTTATGTATGTCCTTAGTTATGTTTAAATTTGTATTCCAGTATGTTTTTAAATCCCCTGTGCGATAAATTGGGCAGAGTGGTCAATGCTGGGGGCATGTCCTTAGATTATGTGTGCGAATGCATTGATATGTGTACTTCATTTTCTTTTTTTTTTTCTATTGAAGTTTTTTATGTCTTGAAGCGGTTATAGCCCTGATATGGCTCTATGCAGTAGACTGGGCTTTAAACATATGTAGCCCTGGTATGGCTCTATGTAGTCAGCTGGGCTTTAAACAACAACAGTAACAATAAAAAAGGATAATTTATTTAAGGCCAGACTTGATCTGATCTGATCTGTTCATTTGTTTCTGCAATGTTCCTTTGCTTTCTGTCATTTCTTTCTATCGTTTTCTGCCTTGCTGATCCATTCACGTGTATGTGTTTGATAAAGTTTTACATACTTTCTTGTAGGATTGATAATTGGGTACATGTATCAAGCACATTTATGGCTTTAGGGTGGTGAAACATGCAGAAGCAGTTTTAGATAATTTAGGCCTGTTTTATATATATGTCCTTAGTTATGTTTAAATTTGTATTCCAGTATGTTTTTAAATCCCCTGTGTGATAAATCAGGCAGAGTGGTCAATGCCGCGGGCATGTCCTTACATTATGTGTGCAAATGCATTGATATGTGTACTTAATTTTCTTTTTTTTTTTTCTATTGAAATGTTTTTATATCTTGAAGCAGTTATAGCCCTGATATGGCTCTAAGCAGTCGGCTGGGCTTTAAACAAAATAACAATTTTTCTATTTAAAGGTGTACTTTATTGAATGATCTTCAAGGCATCCTCCTGGAGGAGTTGTTTTCCCTAGCCAGACTTTTGATGTTTTCTCAGGAGATATTATGACTTCTGTCTGCAATGTTCCCCTGCTGCTATCAAAGGTGATCTGTTGGTATCCAGATGTTCTCATGTCCCAGCATACAGTGCTCTAGTTGTTGTCCAATCCGTGTCACATTCATCACAAGATAGGCAATAAATGACTGAGCATTTTTGTCATCAGTAGTTTTTGTCTTTGGGATGCTCAAGCTGAGGTCTTAGTGTGTTGAACAGTGTGCAGTAGACTGTTGCAATGATTTTCGTCAGTTTTCACTGCACTTTATGAGAGGCCATCAACTTATGATGGTAATGGTTGTAGTACGACTCCATACCCCCACAGGCAATTCTGACCACTTTGGATAAGAAACAGAGTGAAGGTCTAGTTGCTGTAGCCATGTAAGCATAACCATCTTTTCTTTCACATGCTATTTCGCTTGCTTTTCTTTTGTTGTGTTTGTGAAAGTTCTGAGGAAAAGTTTTCATTAATAACTATATAGGCCTAAGTGTATGCCCAATGGTGGTTGTAGTCTGATGTTCAAATACTGATCTGTGTGCTTTGCCTAAGTGGTGCCATCATTCAAGGCCTGTGTTCCAGAAAAGCCAGTTTTCTCCCTTTGTCTGTCTCTGCTGTATATTTGATAGTCTATGAGGTGGTCAGTGAATTGTATTATTCCATATTCATTGTTTTACCTGTGCCAAAGTTTTGTTGAGCGAGGATGACCATGGAGGAACTTGTTTTCAAATTCTTCCATGTATAAAGTGAGTGTGATCAGAGAGAATGGAGATCCCAAAGCTGATTTATGCCTTTGTTGGTAGAAGCATCCATCATAACCCTTTGACTCCCACACCCTGTCCACCAGCTTCCTGCATTGCCAATCATGCTAGCAAAGCAAAAACTTAACTCTTTGACTCCCTCACCCAATCCACCAGCTTCCTGCAGGAAGCTGGTGGAGAGGTGAAGGATTCGGAAAGTTTTTGCAGTGGGCAGACAGAGTGCCCCGACACAAAATGGATCCTCAGGGTATGTACAGACAAATTGAAGAAATTGTCCACAGTACCGAGGCAAACACAAGTAGATCACTCATAAGGAAGATTAGGAAAAGACAGAAAACATTTATAGGCCATTTTATGAGGAAGGGGGATTTGGAGCACCTGGTCACAACGGGAAAGCTGGAGGGAAGGAGAGCACCGTGTAGACCCAGGGAGAAAATGCTGGACGGACTTGCAGAGTGGCTGGGGATGAGGAGGGTGGGGGAGATGCTGGGAGAAAAGAGAGACAGATGGAAGCCCATGATCGCCAACGCCATGCAGCAGGGCACCTGATGATGATGATAATGATGATGATGATGAGACAGAGTGCCGGAGTCAAAGAGATTAACAAGTAGGCAATAGTGAGAACAAAAAAGGTCTACTGTCCATCCTTGTAAGCTGAACCTTTTCTAACCTGAGCCTTTTTTAAAACAATTTCTTTTGATCACTAGTATGTTTTTGTCCACTGGGATTAATTTTTGTATTATCATATGATACCAACCTATGTCATGGCACAAATTCTAGACAGGCTATATTTTAGAAGTGAAACTTCGATTGTTTTGTTTATGATGATGTTCAGATAATCCTATGTGTGGTCCTCAGATATGGGCAAGGTGAATGTGTCATATTGCATAAGCAAGAAACAACTGGTGCAAAGTGTTCTGTCTATGTATCTTCAGGAACCCACAAAATTTGGTGCTTCATCTGAGGTTACATAAGCTGGTGGTAGAGATATTTATGGATGGAGCCTTACTTGTCCCACTCTTTCAGTAAGGAAAGCAGATTGTTTTTGAAATTTTGGAATAGGATCTTTTTTTTTTTAATTTGGGGTTTAAGACTTTTTTTTAATCCTTCGTTTCTGCTTTTTTCTACTTGCAGTCTTTACGAGTATGTTAAGAATAACCATGATCTTCCTTTGTCTGCTGGGGCCATTTTGATTTCCTGAATCTCGTCATTTGTATCAGTTTAGTTTTTTCCAGGGTGATGTTGCTTGTGTTTCTATTGTGGATGTGAACTACTTCAACCCTTTGACTCCTGCACCCTATCCACCAGCATCCTGCGCTGTCAACCATACCACCAAAGCAAAAATTTAACCCTTTGACACCCTCAATCTATCCATCAGCTTTTTGCAGGAAGCTGGTGGATAGGTTGAGGGCAGCAAAAGGTTAAGTTTTTGCAGATGGTGGATAGGGTGCGGGACTCAAAGGTTTAAGCACTTTGCTTCTTAATGTGTCAGAAATTCTTTTCTTAAGCTTTTACTTGGTCATTGGTAGCATGTTCTGTTATAGTGAGAATTTCTTTTGATGACAATTGGATTAACCACAGAGTGATGGCCATATTGACTCCCTTTCAAAGAATTGTGAGACAGGGTTCTGACTTTGCCATTACTCCATTTCTAATTCCTGTCAGATTCTTACCAAACAAAATGCGTTACCAAAATCCTAATATAAGATAAAGATATGACAAGACATTAGAAGCGAAGTGCTTGAAGTAGTTCACAGCCATAATAAAATCAGAGGCAACATCAGCATGAACGAAACAAAAGCAATACAAACACTAAAAAGAGATTCTTAAATTGAAATATTCCCAACAGGCAAAGGAAGGTTATGATTGTTCTTAAAACAGAAAACTACAAGGAAAAAAAATGGAAATCTCCCAGAGGATGAAAAAGTCTATTCCAAAAGTTCAAAAAGATACTCCACCAGAATTAAAACATTTTTCTTTCTGTTCTGAAACAAAGTGGAACAAAAAAATGTTCCACCCACAAACATCTCCATCACCAGCTTATCCTAGCTCAGGAGCAGTACTCAAGTTCATCTGGCTCTCAAAGACATATACAGACAGCCCTCTCAGACCTACTGGTTCTTACTTTGCAGAATTATATATCCAGCTTCAAAACTGTTTACCTTGCCTATCTGTTAGGATCACACATAGAATCATCACAAACAAAAAACAGTCCAGATTTTGCCTCTAAAACCGCTCATCTGAAAGTCACATCATTGTATAATGTCACAATCCTCATTACAAACATTCCAGTTGAAAAAAAGAAATACCAGAAATCAATGACAGGTTTGAAAAAGATGCAGCTTTCATGAACAAAAAACTGATGACCACTGAGAAGATAGCACACCTTTTGAGCACAGTTCTCAACAAGGTCTACTTCTTTTGTGATGGAAGCTTTTACCAACAAAAACATGAAAGCAGCCCTATCGTCTTCAGTCTCTCCAATTACATACACCCTACACATGGGAGACTTTGAAAAGAGAGGTCTTCAATTCATGTTTTCTACAAACATTTGGTGCAGGTTTTGTGGGCAACACATTCACATACTGTGAAAATGAAATGAAACAATTCACTGGCTACCCCAACTCTATAAACCAACATATACATGCAAAATTCATAGAAGAAACGAAGAGGGACAACTGGGATGTATGGAATCTTCAGTGCACATAAAAGAATGAGGACATCACTTCATAAACCCACACACATCGACCAGTATATGAATTGAAGACCATGAAAATGGGAAAAAAAAATTTGTTTTTAAAGAAACAGTAAGCTCAAATGGCTACAGAGACTAGATTTTCAATCTGCCATTTCTCATTGTGTAACTTAAAGAGTCAACTGAATGGATGAGAGGATAGTACCATAACCACTTCCATACATGAAAGGCTTACAAGAGAGATTGATGAAAGCTTTCAGTAAATTCAGTGCCAGTAAATTCAGTGCCATCTATCACCAAACATACTTGAGATTCCACATTGTCCACCTTGAAGACAAAATCAAAATCCATAACAATGGTATGTGTGGTGTCAGTGCGTATGGAATTAAATCCATGTGTTAAGATGTCATCTTAAGAAACTGGGACTGAAACTGAAAACAAAACAAAATATGCCTAGCCATTTTCACATTTCTTGTGATGAATATGACAGAAACTGAACCAGTGGGATGCCAGATGCATAAGGGGCTGGGGCAGGAGAACATTCAAATACCAACAGATTCTCTTTGATAGCATAAGGGTAACATTACAGAGACACTGGTCACAAGATCTGGAGGTAATAGCATTCTCTCCATGGAGAATAATATGCCCAAGAGGAAAATCAAAGACGCCTCATAAATCATTAACAAAATGTCCTTGAACATAGAAGTTGCATATATAAACTATCCTACATTTAATGATCTGTAGAACAACACTTGCATCATGTGATACCAGACAAAGGGCCTACTATAGAAGAAAGCAGAACATACTCATTCTGCCTGGCAAAACTACTGCGGTGAGACCAAAAGCTAGTGCTAAGCCATTTACCGACTGTTACATATTTTGAATGAAACTAGAATATCACATGATGGTTTTCATGCCAGACCCATCTGTTACACATTTTGAATGAAACTAGAATATCGCATGATGGTTTTCATGCCAGACCCATCTGTTACACATTTTGAATGAAACTAGAATATCACGTGATGGTTTTCATGCCAGACCCATCTGTTACACATTTTGAATGAAACTAGAATATCACATGATGGTTTTCATGCCAGACCCATCTGTTACACATTTTGAATGAAACTAGGATATCGCATGATGGTTTTCATGCCAGACCCATCTGTTACACATTTTGAATGAAACTAGAATATCGCATGATGGTTTTCATGCCAGACCCATCTGTTACATATTTTGAATGAAACTAGAATATCACATGATGGTTTTTATGCTAGATCCATCTGTTACACATTTTGAATGAAACTAGAATATCGCATGATGGTTTTCATGCCAGATCCATCTGTTACATGTTTTGAATGAAACTAGAATATCACATGATGGTTTTCATGCCAGATCCATCTGTTACATGTTTTGAATGAAACTAGAATATCGCATGATGGTTTTCATGCCAGATCCATCTGTTACATGTTTTGAATGAAACTAGAATATCACATGATGGTTTTCATGCCAGATCCATCTGTTACACATTTTGAATGAAACTAGAATATCACATGATGGGTTTCATGCCAGATCCATCTGTTACATGTTTTGAATGAAACTAGAATATCACATGATGGTTTTCATGCCAGACCCATCTGTTACATGTTTTGAATGAAACTAGAATATCACATGATGGTTTTCATGCCAGATCCATATTTTTGTACAGCTGAACTGCAGGCTGGCAATGTGAAACAAGTCCAAGATTTTCATCATGTTGCTTTCATATTTCTTGTTTTGAAACAATGAATTCAGAAAGCACAAAAGTTGAATTTAGAAAGCACAAAAGTTTCCTAATGCAACTTCATTAAAAATATAAAGACTGGTATGATTTTGAGTTTCATTTCTTTTTATTTCAAACATTTCAAATACAGTCCCCCATAAAAACAAATGAACATACAGCAATACTATCATGCAAAAAGGAAAATAAAAAGGTCCATGAATTGATCATATCAGGGTGGTAGATGTCAGTCGCTGGGATATCATGATTTTCCTCCCCTCTGTGGCTTGTCTGTGCTTTTGTTAAGGTCACTGAAAAGAAAAATGGGAACATTCTGTAAAGTATCATCATAACTCATGTTTCATAGTAGTTGATTTAAATGGGAACATTTTGTAAAGCACCATATGAAAATATGAAATCATGTTTCATGCTTGTAGCTGTAAATCATAACGTAAATCATAATATTTTTAAAAGTACCATCTGAACTCCTCTTTCATACTTGTAGTTTTAGGGGGACATGGACCAGAGAGTTGTTTCACTCAGGAGAGCTTGAGGACACCTCACGTTTAGGAAGTGACAAGAAAACATTAATCAAAACTTGCTTTCTTTTTCAAACAAGCAAAGTAACACAACAGACATTTCATGCTCAAACACTATGATTAATAACACATTAACAGCACAAAACTACAGAGCAATATACCCATACCATCAGGAGCCAGGGTGGTGCTAACACTCACTTTCCAGTCTGATTACATGAGTGTGAATTATGCTTAAGCAAGACTTTTTTTCGTCCCATTTTCTACGCCACATTAATGGCCACAGAAGCTGGCACAATTTTTTTTATTTTTTTAAACAATGCAATGAAGATGATGATGATGATGATGATGATGATGATGTCGATGAGGATAATAATCATGATACTATGGAGTTGGATCTAGGACTGAGACTGTGACAGGGCTGTACTCTACGCTTACTGTCATAATATATCCTGGCGTCAACCAGGCCCGAGAGCAGACACCTGCGGTGCTGGTCGAAAGAGTTGAGCAACACCCTCAATGACACAACCCAAGTGGATGAGACTCGACCGTGTGGTCCCAGTCTTCTTGATGAACCCACAGCATGCCCTACTCTGGGTAGGAGCCAGTTAGAGCCGAAAAATCCCACAATGGTTTTTTGAAGGGACTGATGGGGATGCGAGCCCCACAACCTTCCAGATGGTAGTCCATTGCGTTAACCACTACACCATGGCAACTGGTGCTTTAAGCAAAATGTTGTGCTGCGGCCTCAAACTACCCTACTGTAAATGGGTACCAGACCTCTTTAAAAGTTAGGGAAGATAAAGCAGCAAGAGGGAGATGATAGGCCAACAAAAGCCAGATTGGAATAGAGAGAGACAGCACTTGCCTCCTAATCTGAATGCACAGGTGTGAATAATAATAATGATGATTAATATGGCTCCAAATCTTGATTCAAGAATCAAAACAAGGTGTGCTCTCCCACCATTCACCAAAGCAATCACCAACAATGACCAAATCTCCAGGGCACAAAGCACACACAAACTGGGAGAGGGAAGACAGAAAGGGACCCCTGATTCTGGTGGATCCTCCCTTCTCTCTCTCTCTCTCTCACTCTCTTTCTCTCTCTCTCCTCTCACACACACACACACACAGAGGATGCTGAGCTGGGACACACTGAAGCCTGTTCAATGAAAATGAAAGACCCTTGACCCAACTTGTCATCTTCTCTGTCACACACACATATTCTTTTTCTCTTTCTGATTTTTTTCTTTTTTAAATTTTTCATTAAGACTTATAAAGGCTGAAGGCTAATTGGGCCTCAAGGGGAGGGACATGGGGAATGAACCTATCTCTCCAATATATATATATATATATATTTTTTTTTTTGCCAGGGGCAGCGGCGCAAATGCCCTGCTCTTCATGATTTTCAACTGCCATGGGATTTTTAGCATGCACAGGCCAGAAGGCACGCAGGTCTGACTCATGTTTTTGTCCCATTCTGAAGGACTAGATGTTCAGCTTGATTTTCCAGTCAAACTGAGAAGAAATGAACCCTGGAACCTCGAGTTTAGCCACTGGCAGGCAAATGTCTTAACCATTCTGCCACTTGCACAAAACTTTGTGCCTGCAGCAGAGGAAGAGAAGATAAGCACCACACTCATAATGCTGGCCCTTGAGAAATGTTGAGATCTCTACCACTTCCTTCCCCTGTGACCTTAGGGTTATAAGAAACCTTTATCTCTTTACTAATACCAATATTCAAGTATTATATAAATGTCAGACTTTTAAGTCTTAAACATAAATAAATAGCAAACGGTTCAATATGTCTTTCGCTGATGCCAACTGTGACAGACTCTCCTGTCGATCTGACGGATGAGTAGGTACCACCTGTTATCTGTCACATGTCACCTGTCGGTGTCACCGGGTTCAGTGTTAGCTGCTGCACTCCGTGACACAGCCATTTGCTTCCAAATGGCTCCCTCTTGACTTTTGTGGACAGCTTCTTGAATACGTAGGCCACTTATATTGGTTATGTTCTTGATGTATGAGATTGGAGGTCTGCCTTTCTTCATTTTTGCCACTGTTTTTCCTTGAAAATTGGCTGCCATGAGGTCTGTGTTCTTGCTATGGGACACATGGCCGATGTAATTTAGTCTCCTTGTATTTTTCTGCCCAAAACTGCATAAAATGAGTAGTATACTGGTCCTTACTGCCTGGTATGGGTCTTCATGTGGGTACAACACCGATCCTAGAGGACCATGTTCTGCTTCAGGCTTGGAATTCTGCATCCGTCAGTCTCTTTTGTTGAACAACAGCTGTTCTGTGCTGTTTCATACTGATCAGGCCAGAACAGTTGTCTTCAACATGGCATATCTAAACACAGTCTAAATGAGGAAGGAAAGAGGAAAGAGAAAGAAAGGGAAGGAATGAAGTGGACAGAGAGACAGGAGGAATACAAGCTTGGTCAACAGAAGTGATGTAATGTCTGATTGATCGTGGTGCCTCATGGAAAAAGGTTTTACACAGAAGTGTGTTTCGGGTGTGTATCCATATTCACCAATAACTACCCAGACATCAGCATGGAAACAATGCAATGCAATCAGTTCATAAAATTGTGTATAACCAATCTGATGACGATCATACAAGCACCAAAAATAAAATCTGCCCTACTTACATACTCTTAAGATTGGCAAGCACTTTGTGTCTTTGTGCCTGTCTAATACTCATTTGTGTGTTTGTGTTTTTCATCCTCTCCACAGCCTCTGTGAGAAAACGCCCATGCTGCTCACTTCTGTTCTCCAACACACCTGCCGACCTACGAAAATGAGGTCACCAAGACAGCCAAGTTACAATTTATCACAACACTATGACAATACATAAGAATGGGGATAACAGTTATGATGTCATAAAGTTCCATTGTGGATTATGGCTGCACGACAGCGCTAGACTCTAATGCTTCTTTTTGTATCATTATGATGGGTATTTTTCATGTGCGCTCACAATTTCAGAACATATACAGCAAAACACTGGTAATACATACATGTAACAGAGTGCCCTTTTATTTTACAAATTCTTCCCCAATTACTTACAATGGCAATAAAAGACGGCACAGAGTAGTGTGTTTGTCTCTGATCAGAACACTTTGTGTTCTGTCACAGCCAAGTTAAACCAGTTTCTATATAGCCTCTGCCATCCATAGCTATGCACTGAACATTCTAAATACTTGAATAACACTGCACCACATTTAATACTTGTGTTGTCTATCTGCTGACTCAACAGGTCTAGAATGGTTAGGTCCTACATCAGTACATGTTTTCTGAAACTCAGTCACTAAACTCTGACATCATACATTTCCAGTCCCCCATGGGGATGCCAGGGGCTCTTTCAGTGTAAATAGTATTCCCACCGTCTGGAAATTCTGTGCTAGAAATTTCCTCTTTTCTGTCTCTCTCCTTGTTTCTGCCTCCATTGCTTTCTGTCATTTCTTTTTACCATTTTCTGCCTTGCTGGTTAATTTATCTGGACGTGTTCAATAATGTCTTATATTCTTTCTGTTAGGATTAATAATCAGGTACATGTATTAAGAGCATTTTTGGCTCTTCAAAAATGTGATGTGCAGAAGCAATTTCAGGTAATTTATGCCTGTTTTCATATGTATGTTTTAGTGTCCTTATTTATGTTTACATTTGTATTCAAGTATGTTTTTATGAATTCCTTGGTAATAAAGCGGACAGTGGTGAACACCGGAGACATATCCTCAGATTATGTGCATGAAATGCATTGATAGGCGTACTTAATTTTCTTTTCAAGGTGTTTTTATTTTCCGGTGAAGTAGGGACAATTTCTTTTGATGGTTATAGCCCCGATGTGGCTCTGTGAAGTTGGCTGGGCTTTAAGCAACAATGACAATCACAGTACATTTCCATACTTTATTTATTTTATGACCCCAATCCTTAAACTGACACAACATATGAAACTGTGTCTGTGTAGAACTTGCTGCTTCATTTCACAGAAATTGGGAGCATGTGGCATACACCTTAGGCATGTAGGCAAACATCAGCCCCAGCAAATATCAGGTAAAAGCAGATACTAAATGTAGTCGCCAATACATGGAGACTGAATCTACCTGACAATAGCTGTACCCTTAATTATGATTCATGACCATTCTGTTATCTGACTGAATGATAAAAGGCTGGACTATATTCAGAAATAACAAGTACCACAATATCCTCAAGAATGTTCCGACAGACATCTTGCATCAATGCAAATTAATCTATTACTCTTCTTGGTGGTTTAAACACCTTAAAAAATTAGTATTGTCCATTTCTTACAAGGTTAATAATAATATGCATAGAGATGGGCTATGATGTTTTTTCATACCTTTTCTGTCAAATTTAACCTATAACACACCTATCAAGTATTCAATGTTTATTTGATTGTGGCCAATCAGGTTTAATCGTTTGAAAACTGATCACTCGCTTATGTATACACTGACATCATCAATAGCTGTAACAAAGGCATAATAAAAATGTGAAACACAAGCCCGCTTATCCTCTCTTGCTTACTCCCCTTGGCAGAGAGAGCCAGCCTCACACACAGTTCCACCAGCCTTCCGTCGCTGTCACTGCAGCACTGTCTTCTTCTTATGAGGATGTTCTTCTTTGTCTTCTTATGAACATTTCATATTTACTATTTTTTCCCCTCCATCTGGTGAAGTCGTACCCATGTTAATAAGGTTTGGGAACCACTGTCCTGGCTTTATGTGTGCTCGCGTGAAAAAGTCCTCCATCTGCCTCTAACCTGACCCCATAACCCCCCTCCATCCCCCATCACTCCTGGTGATCACATCTGTATGTAGATATACATAACTACCAGCATGTGTACTGCATGTGTGCACATGTATACACACACACCACACACACACACACACACACACACACACAAAGAGTCTCAGAATACCAATCACTCATACCAATTGTTTGTGTCTTACACACACTCACAAGCAAGTTTCACATCTGCACCTCCACCCATCCCATCTCTGCCACACAGACTGTGTGTGCTCGCGTGAAAAAGTCCTCCATCTGCCTCTAACCTGACCCCATAACCCCCCTCCATCCCCCATCACTCCTGGTGATCACATCTGTATGTAGATATACATAACTACCAGCATGTGTACTGCATGTGTGCACATGTATACACACACACACACACACACCACACACACACACACACACACACACCCACACACACACACACACACACACACACACACACACACACACACACAAAGAGTCTCAGAATACCAATCACTCATACCAATTGTTTGTGTCTTACACGCACTCACAAGCAAGTTTCACATCTGCACCTCCACCCCACCCCATCTCTGCCACACAGACTCACATAAAGTAAAAATAAAGAAAAAGAGTGAGAGGGGGGTAGTGAACCACAAAAAACCACAGGTACTGTTGAAACTTGTTCTAACTCTTGTGACCTTTAGAAGACACCCAGAACTTCTCGCCACATTTAAAGCACAAACAACATGAACACAATGAAGTAAAGACACACACACACACACACACACCACACACACACACACACACACACACACACACACACACACAAATCTCTCTCTCACATACACACACACTCTCTCGAACACACACACACATACACTCTCTCTCTCTCTCACACACACAAACACACACACACTCACACACAGAACGAAAACAATTCTTACTTATTTTCCTCCATCAGGTGTGGATAGAGTTGCACCTTAAGACTGTCAGGGTTTTCCGCACGGCCGGCAAACTCCACATGGCGCTTGCTGTGTACGGTCTTCAGCCGTGAGTTCCACAGCGACAGCAAATTCTGACCTGAACACATCCAATGGCATGACATTATTATAAGTTTCAGTTTCAGTTTCTAAAGATGATGTCTCCGCGCTCAGAATGAATTCCATATGCACTCATGTCACAAGTGCCATGTGTATGGTGAACGTGGAACAAGCCTTAAGCCTGCACATAAATCCATGAGCTGGCCAGGTCCTGAGGCCCTACCTAGACTATGTTTTACCCAGTCTATATTCTATACTGGTATTATATTAACCTACCACTGGAATAATCTTGGTTACATGTAAATGACATGTGTATGTGTGTATCTTACCTTCAAAAAAGGAACATATATATATATGTAGTAAATGAATAAATCATTAAAGGTCTGAATCACAACACAACTAGCTATTCTGTATAAACTCGTATCACATGATAGACCCCCCCCTACACCCTAGTCAATGCCCATATGCTCAGCCATCTATCAACTAGGCGAAGCCAATATTTTCTTAATCATAGATAGGTAAGGAAGTGAGTAAGTAAGTAAGTAGTAAGTAAGTAAGTAAGAAAGTAGGTAAGCAAGCAAGTAAGCTAGAGACTACTGAAAAGATATAATGCACAAATCATAAAACTTTGTCAACTCTTGAATAAAGAAGCTGAGTTTAACAAAAATTCTGACAAATAAACATCAGGTCTTCATGATTACTAGCAACTTATAAGCAAACTTTAAAGAGAGGAAGGGGGCGGTTGTTGTTGTTTTTGGGGGTGTGTGTGTGTGAGGTGACTGTAACTCTTTTCACTCCTGCATCCTGTCCACCAGCATCCTGCACTGTCAGCCATGCTTTGCAAAGCAAAAACTTAATCCTTTGACTCCCTCATCCTATCCATCAGTTTCAGACACAAAAACACATACACACAAATTCTCACACACACACACACACACTTTCTCTCACACACACGCACACATACACACAACATACATACACACACACACAAACATACACACTCTCTCTTTCACAACACACACACACACTCACATGAACACACACACACACACACACACACACACACGTGCACACACACACATACACAAACACACACACCTCTCTCTCCCTTTCATACACACGCACACATACACACACACACCTCACTCCCTCCCTCTCTCTCTCTCTCTCCCCCCCCACCTCGCCCCTCTCTCTCACTACTTACCTCCTGGTCTCATGATCAGTTCCTCTGTTTTGGCCTTTTTGAGTGGAGGAGAGGTGATAACCTTGTCAGCCTTGCGTAGCTCCTGTTTCTCTCGCTCCGTCATCTTCTGGTACCTGCCCAGCCAATCCAAACCATCACAAATATGTCTATAAATCCACTAATCCAGTCTCCATTAATCCAGTCTTCTCCCTCTTTCTCTGATGGCCCATACACAATCCAGTCTTCTCCCTCTTTCACTCTCTGATGGCCCATACACAATCCAGTCTTCTCCCTCTTTCTCTCTCTGATGGCCCATACACTATCCAGTCTTCTCCCTCTTTCACTCTCTGATGGCCCATACATATCCAGTCTTCTCCCTCTTTCTCTCTCTGATGGCCCATACATAATCCAGTCTTCTCCCTCTTTCTCTCTACTGATGGCCCATACATAATCCAGTCTTCTCCCTCTTTCTCTCTCTGATGGCCCATACACAATCCCATATACACATCAGTCAAACCCATAGCATCTGACCCGACGGATTTGGCCACATCTGCAGTAAGCAGGGATACTCTAAAGAAGTAAAGTGCTGACTGATTACAAAATCTACGCACTGTTCATTTTGTGCAAAAACTTATCTAGAACTTAGACGCGGTGTGTGTGTGCATGCATGTGGGTGTGTGTCTATGTGCATGTGCTTGTGTGCCAAGATTACACAGTTTTCTTACATGATTTTCTATTTTTAGATGGCATGCCTGTCAGATGAGTTGTCATTAATAAAGCTCTGCCTCTCCTTTCACCTGATCCACACATATTTCTATTTACAATCAATGTATATGCTTACTTTGTTGCAATAAAAAGAACACAATGAATAAAAAATGGAGATTCAAATATGAGCCATGCAGTACTGGGCTGAGATAGTCATCTGTGACAAATACGAGCCATGTAGCTATGGGTTATGACTGCAATCGGTGACAGTTATAAGTCATGTGGCTATGGGATAAGAATGTAATCGGTGACAATTATAAGCCATGTAACTATGGGTTATGACTGCTAATCAGTGACAGTTATAAGTCATTAGCTATGGGATAAGAATGTAATCGGTGACAATTATAAGCCATGCAGCTATGAGCTATGATGTAATCGGTGACAATTATAAGCCATATAGCTTGGGCTATGATTGTAATTGGTGAGTTTATACGCCATGTATCTATAGGCTAAGACTGTAACTGGTGACATTTATAAGCCATGTATCTATAGGCTAAGACTGTAACTGGTGACATTTATAAGCCATGTATCTATAGGCTAAGACTGTAACTGGTGACATTTATAAGCCATGTAGCTATAGGCTAAGACTGTAATTGGTGACATTTATAAGCCATGTAGCTATATGATAAGACTGTAACTGGTGACATTTATAAGCCATGTAGCTATAGGCTAAGACTGTAAGTGGTGACATTTATAAGCCATGTAGCTATATGCTAAGACTGTAAGTGGTGACATTTATAAGCCATGTAGCTATATGCTAAGACTGCAATTGGTGACATTTATAAGCCATGAAGCTATAGACTAAGACTGTAATTGGTGACATTTATAAGCCATGTAGCTATATGCTAAGACTGTAACTGGTGACATTTATAAGCCCTGTAGCTATATGCTAAGACTGTAAGTGGTGACATTTATAAGCCATGTAGCTATATGCTAAGACTGTAACTGGTGACATTTATAAGCCATGTAGCTATATGCTAAGACTGTAATTGGTGACATTTATAAGCCATGTAGCTATAGGCTAAGACTGTAATTGGTGACAATAATAAGCCATATAGCTATATGCTAAGACTAACTGGTGACATTTATAAGCCATGTAGCTATAGGCTAAGACTGTAATTGGTGACATTTATAAGCCATGTAGCTATAGGCCAAGATTGTAATTGGTGACAATAATAAGCCATGTAGCTATATGCTAAGACTGTAATTGGTGACATTTATAAGCCATGTAGCTATAGGCTAACACTGTAACTGATGACAACTATAAGCAATGTAGCTATAGGCTAAGACTGTAATTGGTGACATTTATAAGCCATGTAGCTATAGGCTAACACTGTAACTGATGACAACTATAAGCCATGTAGCTATAGGCTAAGACTGTAATTGGTGACATTTATAAGCCATATAGCTATATGCTAAGACTGTAATTGGTGACATTTATAAGCCATGTAGCTATATGCTAAGACTGTAATTGGTGACATTTATAAGCTATGTAGCTATAGGCTAAGACTGTAACTTATGACAATAATAAGCCATGTAGCTATTGGCTAAGACTGTAATTGGTGACATTTATAAGAAATGTAGCTATATGCTAAGACTGTAATTGGTGACAATTATAAGCCATGTAGCTATAGGCTAAGACTGTAATTGGTGACATTTATAAGCCATGTAGCTATAGGCTGAGACTGTAATTGGTGACATTAATAAGCCATGTAGCCATGGGCTAAGACTGTAACTGATGACAACTATAAGCCATGTAGCTGTAGGCTAAGACTGTAACTGATGACAACTATAAGCCATGTAGCTATAGGCTAAGATTGTAACTGATGACAACTATAAGCCATGTAGCTATAGGCTAAGACTGTAACTGATGACAACTATAAGCCATGTAGCTATAGGCTAAGACTGTAACTGATGACAACTATAAGCCATGTAGCTATAGGCTAAGACTGTAACTGATGACAACTGTAAGCCATGTAGCTATAGGCTGATAGCAATCGGTGACAATTATAAGCCATGTAGCTATAGGCTGATAGCAATCGGTGACAATTATAAGCCATGTAGCTATGGGCTGATAGCAATCAGAGGCAATTATAAGCCATGTAGCTAAGGGTTAAGACTGCAATCGGTGACAGTTATAAGCCATGTTGCTATGGGCTGATTGCAATCAGAGGCAATTATAAGCCATGTAGCTAAGGGTTAAGACTGCAATCAGTGACAATTATAAGCCATGTAGCTATGGGCTGATTACAACTGGTGACAATTGTAAGCCATGTAGCTATGGGCTGATTGTAATTGGTGCCAATTATAAGCCATGCAGCTATGGGCTGATTGTAATTGGTGACAATTATAAGCCATGTAGCTTTGGGCTGATTGTAATCAGTGACAATTATAAGCCATATAGCTTTGGGCTGATTGTAATCAGTGACAATTATAAGCCATGTAGCTATGGGCTGATTGTAATCAGTGACAATTATAAGCCATATAGCTACGGGCTGATTGTAATCAGTGACAATTATAACCCATGTAGCTAGGGGCTGATTGTAATCAGTGACAATTATAAGCCATATAGCTATGAGCTGATTGTAATCAGTGACAATTATAAGTTGTGTAGCTATGGGTGGACTTTATCGGTCACAATTATAAGCCATATAACTATGGGCTGATTATAATCAGAGACACTTATAAGCCATGTTTGCGGGTAACATGTTTTGAACCAATGCAAAGTTTTCATGAAAGTTGTAACACTGTATTGTATTGTATTTGTATTGTACTGTTTTGTATTGTATTGTATTGTATTGCATTGTATTTATTGTAGTTTTGTTTTTTTGTTGTTGTTTTTTTTTTTTTGGGGGGGGGGGGGACACAAGGATTTTCCATGTTGAATTCAGGCTGCTCTCCATGGAAAATGCATGCTGCAAAAGTACAGCACTACTTTTTTTTTAATTGGTTTTTTTTTTGTGTGCATGTGTGAACTTGTATTTACCCAAAAAAATGGATTTCTTTTCACAGAATTTTGCCTGGGACAACTCCTCTGTTGCCATAGGATTAATAACATGTGCCACGTACACATTGCAAATCGGACCTCAATTTATCCTCTTACCTGAAAGACTAGCACCTAAAGTACCATTTAACATCTTATGGAATGGGGGCAAAAAAAAAAAAGTCAAACCAACCTGTCCAGATCCTTCCAGCCCTGTTCCACCTGAGCACCTTCATTTCTGTCCTCTGCCGCTGGTTTAGGGTCAGTCGCTCGGGGTACGGAGCTGTAGGACTCTTCCCCAGGGGCCGGTGGCTTCTTGCACTCCAGGATACATTCCAGCACTTTGGCGTGCTGCTCCGACGTGTCAGTGTAGGCTCGTACCAAGTTTTCCAGTTCTCCCCACAGCTGCCTGTACTGCTCCTCTCTGCCAAATTTCCTTTTGTTTTTAAGGGTAAGTACTAAGACATTACTGTATACAAAAATCATCACTTGCTCTGGAACCGTACAGGACAGGACCTTACTTTTGGAGGACCTGGACCTATCAAACACTGACAACACCAGAATGATTGGAGCGTGCAGATTGGTGATGAAGAAGCCAACTTTTATGTTGCAGGTTAAAACTTCACTTGATACATGAGATATAGAGTTTGTGGCTCTGTCAAGAGTCTGCCAATCTGGGTTGAAAAAAACCCCACAAAGATCAAGTGTGCCTGGGATAACTTTAAGTTAAGATTCTGCTGTCAGTGATTATACCAGGCTATTGTTTAGGGGTGGGGTGGGGGAGGGGGAGGAAGCGATGATGCTTGTTTTGTGTGACCTCTTGTTAGGGGTTGAGGGGTGGAGAGGGGGTTGAGGAGATGATGCTTATTCTGTCTGGCTTCTTGTTTGGAGAGGGGGGGGGGGGAGGCTGAGAGGAAGAGATGATGCTTGTTCTGTCTGGCCTCATGGATAAATGAGAACTGTCTTCAGCAGGAGGATCAGGATGGGATGTGCTAACTTACATATGATGGATCAAGGTAGTCGTTACTGACTTTAACTCACTCGGTACGACGGAACGCTATAACGGTTGTGATGAAAGGCACGGATGTGTATGACGGAACGCGATAGCGGTTTCAATAATTAAAAATTTTTCGACGCTCCCCTTTAGACCTTGCACGCCTACCATAGCCACACTGGTCACTACAAACATGTCAAGGGTCAAGGGGAAAGTTACTTCGTGAGATTCCGTAGCCATACACTCATCGGGAAACGATTGACTTCGGCACCCTACACGACTGGTAATCTGCACTCGTGTCGAAAATGGCGTCGCAGGCGAGTACAAGTTTTCAAACAAAGTAGATCACGACGGCGCGTTTTACTGCTGCTGAAGTGATTGAAGTGTTCAGCCTGAAGAATTGGACATCGAGGAGTATGCTGAAGATAATGGTGAAAGTGTATCAAGTGATGGAAGCTGCCAGCAAGAAGGTACTGACAGTGACCCAGTTTCAGACGACAGTGAAGTGGGAGAGGGAAGTGGGTGTACACGTCACGAGAGGCGAGCAGTCAGCGGGCCAAGTACAGTGAGTCACATGTCTGATGGAGGTTTCATTCACTTTCCTATGCATGACTGGCACGAACATATTAGTTTTTCTGCCACTTTGCCCCCTTCTCTGGCTCTTGTGGCCTGCATGTCTCATTTGAGTGCCACGCCCCCATAACTCCCCTGTGTAACAATTTGTAACATTTATTCATATAATATCACTAATAATCTTTTTTTTTTTACCCTGAGCAAAGTCTACTTTATTCATGTTGTTTTGTGTATACAAAGACCTTCTCACCTTCGACTGTGTGTTCATGGAGCTGATCAAAGTGTGTGACTGTATGGTGATCCTGACCACAAAATTTGGGGTATTTTCAACGTGGCACATGAAGAAGAAATATTCAAGGAAGAAATTCAATATTTTGGCATGAACTAACCCAGCATGTAAATATTCAGCTCTGAAAGTTTCATTTTGTTCCTTTACATTTTGTATTTTTTGTGATTTTTTTCCTAACCCTTCAAAATAGGCCATCCCTGGGGAAACGCAAGGGGAAAAACTCTCCGTACCGAGTGAGTTAACAAAAGTGACACAACAGCAAAGGAGAGTCTCCCCTGACAGGCAGAGCAAAGAAGTCTCTACTGGCTGGTAATTTGTGGTGTGTTAACACTGATGGACCTTGTGGCCCTGGCTACTGGACTGCAGCTTAATGAATCTTGATAGACGGGTGCAATAGGGAAGTGGTTACAGCAATAGATTTTCCTATTGAAAGTTTGGTCTGCCTGGCAGGCAGTGCATATGTCTTCCAATCTCAGAAGTCAATAATATATACAAATCTGCACTGATCCTTCTTCATGCAGAAAAGTAACACAAATGTTAAATATCCTATTAGCTACATCATTTGGTGATTTATGTAACAAACATGGTGTTTTTTCCTGTCTCAACTGTACTGCCTCAGAGGTGCTAATCTCATGTTGCAAATTCCAGCTCCAAAGATTTAAACCTACACCTTCCTGGTCAGAGTCCACTGTGTTACCATTTTGTCACAGTGACTAGTTGAAAACATGAAAATCCTCAGCATGCACATCTCAAAAACAAAATATGACTACCTACACGACCAAGTTAAAAAACAAAGACAAAAATTCGCAAAAGCCCACTCATATCAAACGCAGAAGAGAAATGTTATCAACACTTGTACGTTGATTCCAGATTCTATCATTTACAATACTAAATCAATCTCACCTGCACAAGTCTTGATGGTCATTCACAAGCGCTTAAGCTTGTGACCCCATCCCAGAGTTTTCTTCAGCTAATTTGTCACATTTAAAGAAGACAACAACATAATGTTAATGAAGGAGAGAACAGAGTGGCAATGAAAGCTTGCAAGTGAAAAACTTCCGCAGGTGAGATTAACTTTGCAGAACTGAACCTTCCTTCCATGGAGCATAGGAGAACTGAAATGTGTGGCATATTGATAATGCTTTTGAAAATGTGTAGTAAATGTAAAGTACAAGCAAGCACAAAAGCTTGTATGCAAAATGATCAGGGTACACTGCTAGATTTCCCATTTACTGCACCATTTTGGAACTGTCTGGATCACTTATAGAACAAAAACACTAAAAAAAAAAAAAACAAGAAATGAAAAACAACAAGCAAACAAACAAATAAGCAACCCTAAAACAGTCCATGGGAAAACAGAAATCTCCCTAATGCATTGTCTTTACATAGGTGTTGCAAAGCTGTGGACCTCAGAAGGATTCTAGTCTCAGATCAACTTCAGCAGCCACAATATTGTCAAACTGTAAGTCATATATACAATGATACTGATCAGTGAAAATACTTTGCAACAGAAGTCTGTTTTTCGCACATGCTCAGAATCTGTATCTTAAATTTGATCAAAATCCATCACTATAAATGACTACGAAATGGCTCTGCGGGAAGATTCTGTTTTCATGAATATATATGTACATTGATTAGATACATGCACAAAATTTCACTGCCATAGAACTCGCTGGTAATTTCCCATGCAGGATCAATAAAGTATTATTGTATATTTGTATTTATCCTTTGACTCCCGCATCCCGTCCACCACCATCCTGCATTGTCAAACATGCTAACAAAGCAAAAACTTAGTCCTTTGGTTCCTCACCCTATCCACCAGCTTTCTGCAGGAAGCTGGTGAACAGGATGAAGGAGTCAAAGGATTAAGTTTTTGCAGTTGGTGGAGAGGGTGCCGGAGTCAAAGGGTTAAATTAATAATTTACATGCACTCAATGAATGTAGATCAACAAAGAAGTCTCTCTCTCTCTCATACAGACAAGCACACACTCCCCCCCACCCTCCTGATCCCACAGAACTAACCTTTTAGGTCCCTTGCCCTGGAGCCGACAGCAGACACAGGAAGGGCTTCGTTCCTGGCCTCCATGCTCACGATATTGTAGACAACCTTCTTGCACTCCAACACCTCGTCATCAGTCAGCTCTTCCTTGGCCAGCAAAGTCCGCAGTGGGCTGATGCTCTGATTGTGCAGATACAAAAAATAGTGGTTTGAAAGCTTCATCTCTGTTCACTTTTGCACATCTTAAGCACACTGCAAATTTCACGATGAAATATAGGTAAAAGTCTGCTTTGTACACCCAAAATACTTGAAACTGATTTTGTATTGTGATAAAAAATATTTCATAGTACTTTGAGATAAAACCTTAACGCTTTCACTTCTGCAGCCTGTCTGTAAGCTGCAAAACCTTAACCTTTTCACTTCCTCACCCTATCCACCAGGTTCCTGCAGGAAGCTGGTGGACAGGGTGATGGTGTGAAAGGGTTACGGTTTTGCTTTTCTGTCATGGCTGACAATGAAGGATGCTGGCAGATAGGGTGAGGGAGTCAAAGGATTACAATCAAGCTGAAACACAATTGGATTCACAAGAAATATCAATCATTTCTGTAGCAGCTCCGGCCTTAAAAATTGTTCAACTGTGCGAGCCAAGGCAAACTTTGCTGTGACAAAACAGAATCAAAAATACACATTCTGTCATTTGTATTAAAAGCTCAAATGTGACCTCCCACCACAAAATCAGTCTTAACTAGAATTTTGGGTATTTTGAGATATACATATCACTGGAAAGTGTATATTCTGCTGATTATTTTGGTACTTGAATAAATCTTGTACTCAAAAAAACAATGTAGAAGTTATGTATGTTTAAAGTCATTAAGTTGTATGATGGCATTTGAGAAAATGGCCTCTAAAGTTTTGTGTGCTCTCCTACGCATTTTCCTTAAAATTCTTTATTTGGTGGCTTTGACCCAGTTTGTTTCTAATTTTCGCTGTCATTATCTGAAAGGTGCACCAAAGAGCTTTCTGTCAGTATAATACATGTGTGGGTACTGTACAGGTTACGGTTCATAATAAGAGACAAAAAGAGGTACTTTTGGTAAGAAATTGCGTTCTTTCTGCTGTGATCAGTGCATTAAAATACCATTTTAAATTGATTTATAATATTTTTTCAAGAAAAAACTTTCTGTGGGGGATAGATTATAGTCTACAGTAATAGATTTTGAGAAAAAGTCAAAACACCCCAGATAGGCCTCAGTCACCTTTTCAGCTCCTAGTGCTGTTCGACTGACTGCGAGTTAAGACTGATTTCGTGGTGGGAGGTCACAAATATACAATTTCAAGTACACTCACACTGAGTGTTCATGGAGTTCAGAAAAAAAGGTCAATCATGCTTGTGAAATCAACTTATACAAAGGAAGTAACTTGCATGTGATTCCTTTGTAAAATGAACAGACTAAACATCTATTTATATGAAAAAACTTTCAAAATCACAGAAAAAGAACACCCCAAAACAAATTAAGCTCAATAAAATTGCGTGGAAATAGAGTTTCGCTGAAAAGTAAATGACAAAATCCAGTGTTAATAATGAAACAAAAGAAAAAAAAAAAGAAAAATTAATAATACAAAAAAGGAACACGATGAAATTACCAAGTTATTTCCTTTGTCTGTCTGTCTGTCTGTCCATCTGCCTGTCTGTCTGTCCATCTGTCTGTCTGTCTATCTATCTATCTGTCTGTCTGTCTGTCTGTCCGTCCATCTGTCTGTCTGTCTGTCCATCTGTCTGTCTATCTATCTATCTGTCTGTCTGTCTGTCTGTCTGTCTGTCTATCTATCTATCTATCTATCTATCTATCTATCTATCTACCTATCTATCTATCTATCTATCTATTTCACAAGTTAGATCCTAGTAACATTATGGCAAAGAAATTAAATTTGTTCCTTTAACAAGCAATCACATGCAAGTGACTTTCTTTGTATGAAGTTCATTTCACAACATATGTTCCTAGAAACATGGTCAGCAAATTAGACCAGATGTTTTATAAGCATAAGAAATAATAGCAGAAACATTCTGTTTCTGGCCCATTACTGGATACCAGGTATGTAATTAATCACAGGAAAGTGCATGTATGGACCTTTACATTCTTCCAACTCACCATCTGAAGGTTTCCCAGAATCGTTTCTGTGATGACAATGGGCCAGAACCGACTGGAACGTTCCAGACCATCCAAAGCTGTACAGAGACAAGTAAAAAGTATGAAACCTATGACCTCATGGTTAAGGGACAACCTATGACCTCAGGGTTAAGGGACAACCTATGACCTCAGGGTTATTGGACATCCTATGACCTGTACTGTACAGAGACAAGTAAAAATTATGAAACCTATGACCTCAGGGTTAAGGGACAACCTACGAGGGTACTTTCCAGTAGAATGAGACCACGTCTGTGTAGCTTGAAAACGCATTCACAGAAAATGGAAAAATAAGCCACAGAAAACGTCAGTCTATGATGTAATTCTGTGCTAAATTTCGTTATTCATCTTTGATGCGTCTTACGGTTCTGACAGTGTATATCAAGGCCCAGTCAGACACTGAATTGAAAAATGGCAAAGAAAATGGCGTTTTCAACAGTGGATTATCGCAGCTACATCAGGGTGCGTGTGGCCCTCGGAAAGAATGCATTTGAAATACTTGCGGACATGAGAGGTTTGGGACAACCTTTTGCTCCTTTGAAAGCAACTGTGTCCAGATGGGTAAAACATTTTGCAAGTGGCCAGGCCAGCACACGGTGCACATTTCCGTGATACTTGGGTTGGCCGTAGTTCTGGCAACTCTGGCTCTGCCCTGCCGGCTATAAATAGCGCGCATCTTTCCCCTTCCCTTCCACTCCCCACACCCTTTTCACCCGTCCTGCTGCCGTATAGCGAGGGTGTTAGTTAGGCCTACTGCACTGGCCACTTGTACTAAGTTCATGGTATGTGCCTCCAGATTGACCTAGATTCCAGTACTCGGGAAGAGCACAGCAGTTATAACACACACACACACACACACACACACACACACACACACATGATGCATGCAGTAGGCAGAGAGATATGCATCATAACGTATATACTCGCGCACACGCATACGCACTCACACATACACACACACACGCGCGCGCGCGCACACAAACACAGAGTTGATTTATACATTTTAACATGCATTTGAACACACACACGCATGCACAGAGAGACAGACAGACAGTCAGACGAGAGAGAGAGAGAGAGAGAGAGAGAGAGAGAGAGAGATGTGTGTCGGAGGTTGCCCTGGATAAAGACCGGCTTAATTAAACACGCGCGTGGCCTAGTTTATAGCCGGCGCAGCGCGTGCCTTGGTCAGGCAACAGCTAACACCCGATTTTAGTCAAATGTAAGCCTCTAAAAAAGAATGAAAACAAACAGCCTAAAGCGATTTTTTTTTAATTTTAGAAAGTTAAAGCACTGAAGACCACGAATCAGACCTTGCTAAAACTGAGGAAAATATGTGAAGATTGTAAATTTTACTATACTTCCGTCACTATTACGAAAATAATCTCACTTTATACTGAACAAAGAGCAACCTGGAGGTGTCAGTCGATCATCACATTAGTAATTTCTACAAAAACTCAAAGACAAGGTAATCCTAAAAAGTAAAGATCACTTCTTCAGAACAATGAATATTCACAGCACTGAATGCACACAGGTAAAGTGACGAAAATAATGCAGATCATTGCACAAATTCACAATACACACAGAAAACTGCACTCGGCTTCCTTCTTTATCAGTAGTGCCAGAACACAAAGGCACGCTAGCCAGTGATATGGACTTTGGTCGACCCTGCATGGACAAAATTAGCACTCGCAGGCGATGCCGCTGCCGGCTCGCAATTAAAAGGTAGGAGAATGGCTGGGAAAATGCAGCCGTGAGCACTGAAGACAACAGGGGGAAATGAGAAAAAGCAAAAAGTGCGATGAAAAGTTAGTGGCCAGAGTGAAGGCAATGGTTGATGCTGATTCAAGAGTCAGCCTTGAAGAGATCGCTGATTGTCTCGACATTCATTCATCGACTGCATCGAGGATCCTAAGAAATCAGCTTGGCTGCAGGAAGGTGTCATCAAGATGGATCCCTCATATTTTGACGCCAGAAAATAAGGGGGGTAGGTTACGTTTCTGCCAAGATATGCTGAAAATTTACAAGAACTGCGACCCTCAGCGGCTGGATGAAATTGTGACAGGTGACGAAATCTGGGTGTACATGTATGAAACTCGGAGAAAGTCACAGAACAAGGCCTGGATTCCTAAAGGTGGGATTCCTCCTCAAATCGCTCATGGTCAACGTTCGCAAAAGAAAGTGTTATACACCATCTTTTTCAACACAAAGGGGATCGTGCTACAGAAACCATGCAAACAAGGAGAGACCATCACCGGAAAGTTCTACAAACTCAGTACTGTCTGACATCAAGATGTTTTATGCAACTCCCTGACCAACCGCAGGCATGAGAGGAATCAAGATTCTTCATGATAATGCACCTGCTCTCAAGTCAAGGCTTGTACAAGAATACCTTGCAACTGAGAACATCCATACTTTGCCACACCCTGCTTACTCCCCAGAGCTTACACTCTGTGACTTTTACCTGTTTCCACATCTGAAGAAATCACTGGCAGAAAGAAATTTCAAGAGCTGAGCAGCCTTGGGAACGGCGGTTTTCTAGTGCCTGTCATATATACCCAGAGCGGCATTTCTACAGTGGATCGAGCGAATGCAGAAGTGTGTGGCAGCAGGAGGTGAATACTTTGAACAGATGAAATGAATAATTTTTTTGGCCAGTGAGTCGTTGATGTATAAGTTCGTTGGTCTCATTCTACTGGAAAGTACCCTCGTATGACCTCAGGGTTAAGCCAACTTAAGCGACAACCTATGACCTCAGGGTTAAGGGACAACCTATGACCTCAGGGTTATTGGACAACCTATGACCTCAGGGTTATCGGACAACCTATGACTTCAGGACTATTGGACAACCTATGACCTCAGGGTTGTTGCACAATCTAGGACCTCAGGGTTACTGGACAACCTATGACCTCAGGTTATTGGACAACTTATGACCTCAGGGTTATTGGACAATCTATGACCTCTGGGCTATTGTACAACCTATGACCTAAGGGATATTGGACAACCGATAACCTCAGGGCTATTGGACAACCTATGACCTCAGGGTTATTGTACAACTACAACCTCAGGGCTACTGGACAACCTCTGACCTCAGGGCTATTGGATAACCTATGACCTCAGGGATACTGGACAATCAAGGGCCTCAGGTTATTTGATAACCTATGACCTCAGGGTTATTGGACAACCTATGACCTCAGGGTCATGGACAATCTATGACCTCAGGTTATCGGACAACCTATGACCTTGGGGTTACTGGACAACCTATGACCTCAGGGTTATTGGACAACCTATGACCAAAGGATTGTAGGTCAACCTATGACCTCAGGGTTATTGGACAACCTATGACCAAAGGATTGTAGGACAACCTATGACCTCAGGGTTATCGGACAACCTATGACCAAAGGATTGTAGGACAACCTATGACCTCAGGGTTATTGGACAACCTATGACCTCAGGGTTATTGGACAACCTATGACCTCAGGGTTATGGACAATCTATGACCAAAGGATTGTAGGACAACCTATGACCTCAGGAATATGGGACAACCTATGATCTTAGTGTTAACCCTTTGACTCTTGCACCTTATCTGTATTGCAATGCAAAAACTTAACCTTTGACTCCCTCACCCTATCCACCAGCTTCCTGCAAAAAGCTGGTGGATAGAGTGAGGGAATCAAAGCGTAAAGTTTTTGCTTTGCTAGCATGGTGACAGTGCAGGATGCTGGTGGGCAAGGTGCCAGAGTCAAAGGGTTGAGGGACAATCTATAACCTCAGGGTAATAGGACAACTTGTGATCTCAGCTTATGGGACAACCTATGACCTCAGGGTTACAGGATGACCTATGACCTCAGGGTTAAGGAACAACCTATGACATCAGAATTACAGGACAAACTATACTTTTCCTTCAAGACATGAAATAAAAAAAATATTAGAAAACCAACGGAAACATTTCTTTTTTTCTGTTCCATTTCTTTTTTCTACGGTTCACACTTTATCATAAATATCTTTTTCATCTTGTGAAATAGCAGAGAAACTGCACTAACCTTTTTGAAAAGGTTTGACTCCGGTGTCACCCAGCAGGCCTGGTGGAGCTGGTACCAGCTTGTGTTCCTTCATAAAGTCTCCAAAGTCCTGAAATACAAGGCACAGATGACTGACATCATGAGCCTATAGCTCTTTGCACAATAAAAACAGAAGACACAGATGACAGACATCTATCCAATTCTTGACCAGGCTGTTGGATGAGAATGAATGTATGCATTTGTGTGCAGTGTGTGTACAATAATAGTTATATTTCAGAATAACCCTTTAACTCCCGCACCCTGTCCACCAATATCCTGCACTGCCAATCATGCTAGCACAACAAAAACTTAATTTTTTAATCCTTCACCTTATTCACCAGCTTCCTGCAGTTGGTGGATAGGATGCAGGAGTGAAAGGGTTAACAACCACAAATGAATGTTGTTGATGTTAAATATTTTGATATAAGAAATTGTTGCTACTGACCTTTAGTTTGTTTTTGTTTATTTATTAGTTATGTGTTTATTCCTTTAACTATTTTTCAGTGTGTGTGAATGATAGACCACTTGACTTCTTGCTGATTGCATTCGTTTCTTACATGCTTTCATGCACATAACATGCTTTGATGAAAGGAGAAACAATCCAATACTTGTCATACAGTCTAACCAATTTCTCATTTATCTTTCAAGAGAAATGTCTGCTCTACATACAAGCCTCACATTTGCACACATATTCACACACACACACACATGCACCCACCTCCCCATCCCCTCACACACACACCACAAACAGATAAGCAATGCAAAGCCAATATTAGATGATCAATGAGATTCTGTTGACAGTGCCACCTAATCCCACCATCCCAACACACACTCTAAACAGACATATTTCAGCACACTAAAACCAAAATTTCAATACATACAGTGATTCTGCAGAAAATGCCCCTACATCCACATGCATAAGCATTTCAAATTTCTGATCCAAGACTTCAGATACACACAATGATACTGTAGTCAATAACTCTCCCATTACACCCTTTACTGATGGAGAAGGGTATACATTACATCACTACACACACTCTCTTTTTACATTACACAAAATGACCAAACACTTTCCATCAATGCTTTACATTACCCAACCCTGAAAAGGGTCAGGTACATATTCACAGCTGGACGAACTAGGGGCAGTGAATAACAAGTTTTTCCTGATTCAGGGTCGAACTCAAGCAGCCTAATACCTCTCTCCACCAAGCAGGCCTTATTTGTGTCCGAATTAAATAACGATTAGAATATAAAAACACAAACAAATAAGCAAACAAAAAACCACATACACAAGTGAATCTTTAGTCAGTGGCTCTTCCATCACAAACCTCCACCCCCACAACACAAATTTAATATATGACATTTTATACTCAAAATTACAAATATACACAGAAAGTGATTCTGTAGTCAACTGCTCACCAAACACAATGTTTCAATGTTTGATAGCTCCTTTAGCCCCAATTGGGCCATGGGGATAACAACAAATAAATGAAAATCCAATGGGATTATCATGTAATATGAAGCAGAAAGAATTTAGTTCAAGAGAAAATAAAGTACATCTGAAATTGTCTAAAGATAGAATACTCAAATGTTCAAAAGATAAATACAGAATTCTAGAACATTTTTTGATAAATTTTTATAATTTCATTCTAGTGATTTTCCTTCCAGAAATGAAGTTAAAAAATGAGAACACTGATCTGACTGATAAACATTTTTATGGAATAAACTTCATTGTCATTCACACAGTTGACAAAATTTGAAATAAAGTGAACTCATTGCCTCCACAGCACCAATCCGAGATACTTAGTTGCTCTGTCCCGCCAGCTATTACTGCAGCTATTATAGCGCGCATCTTTCCCCTTCCTCCACTCCACACCTTTTCACCCGTCCCGCTGCTGTGTATAGCACACTCAGCTTCTTCTTTATCACTACTGCTTGAGCACGAAGGCGCGCTACAAGATAAGACTGCCTGGCTAAAATAGCACTCGCACTGGCCGATGCTGCTCGCAACTAAAGGATGTCAGAATGCTTGGAAAGCAGCCGTGCCTAAGATATTTCATCACAAAACTTACATATTCTACTTTGCCTATCTTCTCCTCTGTATCTTCCTTATTCAATCTCAAGATTGTGAGAGCTGCATCAAAATTTAATCAAACAAAAAACATAAATGTCTTGTAATTGTGTTATATATTCCTCTATTCCAAATTCATTTTTGAAATTTCGATATTATATGCATTTATTACTGGTTTCCAAATCTCTCTTACAGACTTGCTGGTTATTAGTCTGGAGTGAGTAAGCAATATTTACAGAATATGTGTTCATTTCCAAGACTAGAGATTTCCATGCAAAAATCAAAACCCATGCCAGTCAATACTTTCTGCACATGACCTATCCAGTCTCAACAGTAGATGTTTTTGTTTTTTTACATACAAATCACAGAGAAATTTGTATAATTTAACAGGCTATCTCAAACATGTTTTTACATAAAAGTCATAGAGAAGTTTGTATAACTTAACATTACTTTTCTGCTTTGTCATGACAAAAGGCTATACCAGAGATAAAACACTTTAGAACTAGCTGGCACTAAAATTGGATATAACCATATTTCACCGTACACCATGTTAGTCATAGCACTTCTCAGCAGTTACAAAAAATGCTTCAAGAACTTAAGCTGCTATTTCTCAAGCAAATTCAAGTTCTCACACTCCCATAATTCACACCCATACAGTAATATAGGTACAACAACAGCACTGTATAACTTGAGAACAACACTGACAGGAAAATCTTGAAAGAAAACATAGCGTTCTGAACTTGATCGTGCACAGATTTTTCACCCTTACAAAATTTACTGGTTCAATAAAATTCTATGCTTGCGCATTTCAAAATGTTTGCAATTTCAATATTTTTCTCTCCATAATAAAAGACATCATGTAGACTATTTCATTCACTAACCCTTTGATTCCTGCACCCTGTCCACCAGCATCCTGTATTGCCAACCATGCTAGCAAACATTTAATCCCTTGATTCCCTCAACCTATCCACCAGCTTCCTGCAGGAAGCTGGTGGATGGGGTGAGGGAATCAAGGGGTTAAGTTTTTCCAGCTGGTGGATAAAGTGCAGGAGTCAAAGGGTTAGAAACCACAGTTTTATTTTCATTAACTTCAAGTTTCCAGTGAGTATAATAATCATGTAGAATATCTAGAGATTTTTGTTAACCTCTGTTAGGGTCTGAAAATAAGAGTGTCTCATCAGCAATACCAAAAACTGAGTGTAATGAATTAGTTCTAGATCAGCGTCACCAAAGTCACAGTAAACAATGGTTAACACATACACATCCTTCTACCCACCTAACTTGACCCTGACATCTCCTACCTCCCCACTCTATACACAGTTTTTAACAATTCTGAACCAAAATGACAAATACACACTGTAATTCTGTAGTCAGTGACTCTTCCGCCGCATCCCTCACTAATGGAAGGCGGATCTTCCAAGATGGACCTGGAGGTTGGAGGATGTGGATGAAGATCTCCCCACCATGGCTGGCCAGCATGTGGGAGATGACCTTCAACCCGTTTTCCGCGGCTGCTCCAGCATCACTGCTCGACCTGGAATCAAAATAGCAATAATTGTGATGTATCGTCATCACTGTCATCATAACTGTCATCTTTGTCATCACCATGAACACAGTCATCATTACTGTGATCATGATCATCATCATTATCATAATCACAATTAACTGTCAAGCAAGTAAACTGGTCTGTCCTTTTTTTTTTCCGTCTCAACTTGGATACATGTTTTTATCCAATTTACAATCCGACTGCTACATCTTTTCCTTCTGGCATAACTTTTATCTCTCATTTCATCTCCTCACTTCCCCCCCCCACCCACCACACACACCACACCATTCAACAGCAAACTTTTCCCCTGTGTTAATGAATCAAGACGTTCTGGTAACTTACTGTGCTGGCATAAGTGTGCCTATACTCATGTTTCTCTATTTCGTGTTCTGGAGTTTGGACTTTGTTCAAGAGGAATTCCTTACAGTCAGACAATTCCTTTTATGCTACACCTGAATCTGCCAGCAAATATATGACAAACCCATTAAGCTTGCGCAAAAACCCTATACACTGGCATATTCTTAAAATGAGGCTGGGTGGGTGGAAATGAGACCTGTGAAATATCAACATCAGCAGTATGACTGAAGCATTTAAAGCAAGCATCAAGCAGGCTAGTCCATATGTTGAAGGCTGGAACTGAACTTGAGACATCAGATCTGGAGTCTATGGCTCTATCAAACGGGCCAGCCAGCCTGCAGCATGTTATGCACCAGTAGTGTATGCTCTCAGACACCACCCTGAACAAACATTCAGCCTTCTCCATGCAAACATGCAGAGCACAGCATGTACACCAGACTATGCAGTAGCAGACAATAGATTACATGCTTTACTGTCTTCTTATAAAGAAACATCTTTTTGTATATATTCCAGTAGTAACCCCACAATTAGTTAAAACTGTACAGATTTTGGCAAAGGTGGAGTTTAACCCTTTGACTCCTGCCACCTATCAACCAGCATCCTGTGTTGTCAACCATGCAAACAAAGCAAAAACGTAACCCTTTGACTCCCTCAGCCTATCCACCAGCTTCCTGCATGAAGCTGGTAGATAGAGTAAGGGAGTCAAAGGGTTAAGTTTTTGCAGTTGGTGACAGGGTGCGGCAGTCAACAAGGGTTAAGGGCCTCTACCACTGGCCTTCTTCCAGAACTAAGCTTTTATATGTGCATCTTCATTCTAAGCTGATGAGATAGTTATTGTTATTGTTATTTTCGTTTTAAGTCCAGCTAGTGACTGCTTAGTCATATCTGGTCTATGACTGTTTCAAAACATACAAAATACTTCAACAAAGGAAAAGAAAATTAAGTACGCACATCAATGCATTCATACACATAATCTAAGGAGATATCCCTGGCATTGACCACGTCCGTCAAATTTATCACACAGGGGATTTAAAAAATATACCTGAATACAAATTTAAACATACCTAAGGACACCAAAACATGTATTAAAAAAATGGGCCTAAATTACGTAAAATTGCTTCAGCATATCTCATTTCCCAGAGCCATAAATGCACTTAATACATGTTCCCAATGTGGAACAGTCATTACAAATTCCTTTCATTAAGGTCAGCCTAGAGTGAAACTGAAGTGAAAGTGAAAGCAAGCATGAAAATTGTAGAACTAGAACTAAGGCCAATTAGGATGAAGAAACAGTCCACCAGAAGTCAAATCCATCATCAAAATCAGTGTGAAAAACAGCAAGGGCGCCCCCAAAACTCCACTTCTGCCAAGCTTTCTACATGACAACAGAGCAAAACACAATATGAATACTACTGACCCGACAGCAAGAAATTGGTGAGGCAGGCAGAAGGCCGACTGTTCACATCCACTGGAGTAATCCGGAACGTTCCTGTGCAATGGTGCAATTCTGAAAAAAAAAAAAAAAAAAAAAAAAAAAAAAATCTTTCTACACATGATTTCCTGCAGTCACTACACTTAAGGCAAGCACAGTAACGGGAATACCTTCAACATCAAAATCACACTGAACCTAGTGTTGTTCAGTGTTATCAAAATGTAAAAACGGATAGAGTATTTGATCTTACAATGATGCTTGCAAAATCATTCATATATAAATGCAAAGAAGACAAATGTATTTTAAATATACACACTTTCCAAAGAATGCTAAATCAAGAGATTCAAAATTGAACAACATAATGCCAAAATAAACTTTCACTTGCCCATTTTTAATGCTCAGTGGAACAACTATATGCAAATGTTCTCCCCATAGAAAATAATTTTTCTTCATGACTTGTTCTTGAATATTGATGTACACAATAAAACCATTATTGATCATGTTTTGTAAGTTATAGGTTGTTTTTATGTGAACACTATTTGTCTTACGTGTATAAATTGATATCATTTCTGTTACCACACTGTTCGTTGATGCTTGATCATCGTTCAGCAAAGGAACATGGTTTGAGAAACGGGTTCATGGGGGTGGGGTGGGTGGGTGGGGGGGGTGTGGGGGGGTGAATGCTGACATGTGCTTAAATCTTACTGTTCATTTCTAAACTTCCAATGTATAAAATATCACTATGTTTATTCTGTATACTATGTGGGGTCACATGTCAACACTGTTTTTTCATTTGTGTAAAATCTTTTACAGTAAGTTGTCATTTTTTCATTGCCACATTGTGTGTTAGATCTCCATTTTTGTGAAACAAAAGATGAATAAAAAAGAAGCTTAAAAAAAATTAGCATAATAACTGGCATATGTGCAGCA
>JAPXFY010000018.1:43420931-43433431 GCA_030674185.1 Monoplex corrugatus | reverse complement strand
TAGGGTGAGGAAGTCAAAGGGTTAAGTTTTTGCTTTGCTAGCATGGTTGACAATGCAAAATGCTGGTGGACAGGGTGAAGGAGTCAAGGGTTAAATACTTTTGATTTTTGAGATGAAATATAGCTTTTGTGCTGCTAGTATGCACAAAATTACAATAATGCCATTTCCGTTTTATCTGTATGATATCACTGAAAATGTGTTGTAACTAACAGCACGTCTGTAAAAATGGATCTTAGAATAGAGTGGCTCAGACGCAATGTTGTTATATGACTCAAACTTAGAGACAGTCTGATGAAAAATTCATGATGATATGACAGTTATGTATTTTGTGTCTGTTGTATGAGACAGTTATTTGCTGTAAAATGAGGACAAATTGACTTGAAAGACAAGTACAGATGTGGTTGTCCAAGTGAGGCTAAGAGAGCAAACTGTTTAGTTTTTTTTTTTTTTTTGTGACTCTTCGACGCCCGCACCCTATCCACCAACTGCAAAAATTAAACCCTTTGATTCCCTCACCCTATCCACCAATTTCATGCAGGAAGTTCGTGGATAGGGTGAGGGATTCAAAGGATTTATTCCTTGTTTTGCTAACATGGTTGACAATACAGGCTGCTGATGGTGAGGGTGTGGGAGTCAAAGGGTCAAGAGAGTAGATGATGATGATCCATATATTTAAATTCGAGAAATATGTGAAACTTACGGTGTTTCCCAAACTCTCAAAGTTCTGTAGCTGTCCATATTTTGCCTGAAAAAGTCTACCTTCACTGCTAGATGTTATGAAGAAAGTGTTTTACCCTAAACTGTGCAGTGCATCATAAGCAGTGTCTGAATATAGGTATCAGCAAAATGCTCCTTGTACATGCAACACAAGTGCCTTTAAAGCCAACGTTGCAGTGACCCATCTACAACAGCAATCCACTTAAGTTTCCCTTACCCACCTTACAGACCTGACTTATCCCATGTGACTTCTGGTTGTCTCCCTTTATGAAGCAAAACTTGGCTGGCAAGAAGTTTTTCAAGAATGCAGGCCTTGGGAAACACAGCGAAATCACAGCTTGCTACCATATCTCAGTCAGAGTATCAAAAAAAACAAAAAAAACCATTTTACTCTTGGCTAAGGAGACTGAAACTCTTGTGTGGAGAGAAGAGGACTGTGCTTTGAAGGACTCTGAAATTTTCGTATATGTTACATTTCCATTTCTGTGTTGAGAAGTAAGTTAAAAGACTTTTGGATCAGCCCTCATACATATATTTCTCATGTCTGAGGCACAAAGCATACACACATATGCATGCATGCACACGCACGTGCGGCGCGCACACACACACATACAGAGAAAATCAACCAACAGAGAGAAAAGAAATCAACTAAGATATGTATGTACATGTTTGAAACATCAACTCTGCCTTTGTTTTCTTCAGGTAAATACTAAACTATTCACCCTATCCTTACCCTATCCACCAGCCTATTGCTGGAAGTTGACAGCATGAGCGAGTGAAAGGGTTAATGCAGGAAAAAAACAAACAAACAAACAAACAAAAAACGAAGGCATATTTTGTGAGAAAATCTACAACTGTGATGGAATCAGATATCAGTTTACATTCTCAAAATGTGTGTCTTGGATCCAAAACCAAACCAAACAAAATTTGTATTCAAACCTTTACACTGTGTTCATGTTAGTCAGAGTTAACCCTTTGACTCCCACAACCTATCCACCAACAGCAAAAACTTAACCTTTTGACTCCTTCACTCTATCCACCAGTTTCCTGATAGGGTGAAGGAGTCAAAGGGTTAAGTTTTTACTTTGCTAGCACAGTTGACAACGCAGGATGCTAACGGATAGGGGCGGGTGAGTCAAAGCATTAAACAAACACATCTTATACCTACTACATGATTAGTCACAAAAATGGATTTCTTCCTGAAAACAAATCCATGCTTACACAAGTGCGTAAGTCTGGCTCTGATTTTGTGAATATTGATCAATTGTCAGAGGAAATAACCCTGAAAGGAAACTCATGTTAAGTCTGTAAGGACCTGGCTATGACCAAGATGAATGCCCTGACAGGTTCATCTTTATGTCACAATCCTGAAAGATACGAAAACTTCCGCAATGAAAACTTTTCTTCGCGTAGCTATTAACATTATCATTCTTAAGGCAGTTTGTCTGACATGCTCTTTGACTTCTGACCTTATTGGTAATAGTGAAAACTCTATGATTTGATCATCTGATCATACATAAACAAGGTATCTGACGATAAATAAACAAAAGATTCAAAAGATGAAATGACAAAAATCAAATAAATAAAATTCTGAGTACATGTACTTGCCAATATGCACGAAAACTTAAAAGCGGCAGACATGTGAAAATCACATATAAATCGGAGAGAGAGAGAGAGAGAGAGAGAGAGAGAGAGAGAGAGAGAGAGAGAGAGAGGAGAGAGAGAGAGAGATGGTGAGTGTGTGAGTGAGTGGTGTGTGTGTGTGTGTGTGTGTGTGTGTGTGTGTGAGGTGTGTGTGTGTGTGTTGTGTCTGTGTCTGTGTGGTGTGTCTGTGTGAGTGTCTGTGTGTGTGTCTTGTGTGTGTGTGTGTCTGTGTGTTGTTGTCTCTGTGTGTGTGTGTCTGTGTGTGTGTGTGTTGTGTGTTGTGTGCATGTGCGTTGTGTGTGTGTGTGTTGTGTGTGTGCGTGCGTGCGTGTGCATGTGCGTGAGTGAGTGTGGCATGTACTTGTCTTATTACTTGGACAAGACAAACTGATCACAAATTAGTTAACCCTTTCACTCCCTTACCCTATCCACCAACAGGAAGCTGGTGGATACAGTGAGGCAGTCAAAGGGTTAACATAGTGCACAGAATAAGTTGGCATCAACAAAACATCAGATCACAGAACAAAACTTACCTTGCTGCTGCCGGAGCAGATCACTGTGAACAAGAGCAGGATGCAACAGTTCCACATCATAATTTGCTGATGACTGGGCGTTCTGCTCCTCCTACAGTGGCAACAGTGTTTAAGGCCACAAAGTTAGGCTGAATCATAATCTAGGAGCTGAACTTTTTAATAACTCAAAGCCAGCCTCATAATCTAGATGCTGAACTTTTAATAACACAAAGTCAGCCAGCCTCTTAATCCAGACACCGACCTTTTTAGTAACACAAAGTTAGATACTTAACTTTTTGATATCACGAAGTTAGCCAACCTCATAATCTAGACAATGAACTTATTTTTAATAAGAACATAAAGTTAGCCAGTCTCATAATCTAGATATAAAACGTTTTAATAACACAAAATTAGCCAGTCTCATAATCTAGACACCGAACTTTTTTTTAATAATACAAAGTTAGCTAGCCTCACAATCTACATGTTGAACTTTTTAATACCACAAAGTTAGCTAGCCTCATCATCTACACATTGAACTTTTTAATACCACAAAGTTAGCTAGCCTCATCATCTACACATTGAACTTTTTAATACCACAAAGTTAGCTAGCCTCATCATCTACACACTGAACTTTTTAATACCACAAAGTTAGCAAGCCACATCATCTACACACTGAACTTTTTAATAACACAAAGTTAGCTAGCCTCATCATCTACACATTGAACTTTTTAATAACACAAAGTTAGCTAGCCTCATCATCTACACATTGAACTTTTTAATAACACAAAGTTAGCTAGCCTCATCATCTACACATTGAACTTTTTAATACCACAAAGTTAGCTAGCCTCATCATCTACACATTGAACTTTTTAATACCACAAAGTTAGCTAGCCTCATCATCTACACATTGAACTTTTTAATACCACAAAGTTAGCTAGCCTCATCATCTACACATTGAACTTTTTAATACCACAAAGTTAGCTAGCCTCATCATCTACACATTGAACTTTTAATACCACAAAGTTAGTTAGCCACATCATCTACACATTGAACTTTTTAATACCACAAGTTAGCTAGCCACATCATCTACACATTGAACTTTTTAATAACACAAAGTTAGCTAGCCTCATCATCTACACATTGAACTTTTTAATACCACAAAGTTAGCTAGTCACATCATCTACACATTGAACTTTTTAATAACACAAAGTAAGCGAGCCTCATAATCTAGATGTTGAACTTTTTAATACCACAAAGTTAGCAAGCCACATCATCTACACACTGAACTTTTTAATACCACAAAGTTAGATAGCCTCATCATCTACACATTGAACTTTTTAATACCACAAAGTTAGATAGCCTCATCATCTACACATTGAACTTTTTAATACCACAAAGTTAGCTAGCCTCATCATCTACACATTGAACTTTTTAATACCACAAAGTTAGCTAGCCTCATCATCTACACATTGAACTTTTTAATACCACAAAATTAGCTAGCCTCATCATCTACACATTGAACTTTTTAATACCACAAAGTTAGCTAGCCTCATCATCTACACATTGAACTTTTTAATACCACAAAGTTAGCTAGCCACATCATCTACACATTGAACTTTTTAATACCACAAAGTGAGCTAGCCACATCATCTACACATTGAACTTTTTAATACCACAAAGTTAGCAAGCCACATCATCTACACAATGAACTTTTTAATACCACAAAGTTAGCAAGCCTCATCATCTACACATTGAACTTTTTAATACCACAAAGTTAGCAAGCCTCATCATCTACACGTTGAACTTTTTAATACCACAAAGTTAGCAAGCCTCATCATCTACACATTGAACTTTTTAATACCACAAAGTTAGCTAGCCACATCATCTACACATTGAACTTTTTAATACCACAAAGTTAGCTAGTCACATCATCTACACATTGAACTTTTTAATAACACAAAGTAAGCGAGCCTCATAATCTAGATGTTGAACTTTTTAATAACACAAACTTAGGTAGTGTCATAATTTAGACACTGAACAAGAGTAAGTTTAAACGATGGTAAACATTGCTCTATATATCCTTTACATTGTACTGAAGTGAGGAGATAGGGACCTCAACTTTTCTTAGTGTCAGCATTATAGCGATGGCACCCCTCTTCTCTCCCTCCCAAACCCTGAACAGGGTCAGGTCCCATTCACAGCTGATGGACCGGAGGCTTCCATGAGTCAGACTCGTACCTGTACGGTCAGTCTGGAAGGCACAACCTCTACCTCTACAAACTAGGCAATGCTCCAGTGAATATTTCCTATTCTATTTAAACAAGACTTATCTAACTACAACAGCAAGGCTCGTGGATCTCCAATTCTTAAACAAGACTACAGTAAATATGGTGAGATATACAGGAATGACAGATATCCATTAACCAGTTATATAGTCTGTTATATTGTCTAAAATAGTCACAAAAGCATCATAGTCAAGAAAATTGTTTTTAAAAACTCTAAACAATTATTCTAAAATAGTAAATTGTTTTTAAAAACTTTAGATAATCATTTTAAAAATCTTAAATAATTACAATTTTTATTTGCCATAGACAAAACGTTTTTCCTGTAATAATTTCAGAAATAAAAAAAATACCATTCTATCATTCCTTAGGATGCCACCCAAATGACACTTGATCTCTATATTTCTTTATCCATATGTTTTATCTTTCTATGCCACACCAATGAGCCAAAGTAACGCTTAAATGTGATTATGCCCAGCATGTACTGCAGTCACCAGCTTACTCTGTTGGAGCAATGTTTTCCCAGTTGGTGAAGATGATGCCACACATGATATACTACACCATCACGCTCCGAAGTATAAATAAAGTTAGGGTAACTGTATAGGTTATTTTTTCTTCTGCATTCATGGACAGCAATACCCACACTCACATGAGCCTGCATATTTTTGGCAGTATTACTTCACTTTCGGGGATGTGCATGGTCAGTATTTTCGTGTTTCCTATAATCTACATGGCTTTTACACCCATAACCTATTTCTGGCAGCCATGCTCCACAATTTGGGGGGTTTGCATGGCCAGCATATTTGTATAACTTCCGTTAGTCACCAAACACATATGATTTTGAGCTGAATATTAAAATTTCTCTAAGTTTGCCTAAAAGGTACACTCAAGACTGGCATTTCCTGTAAATAAAATCAGTTATTGCATTATGGCTTAGCTTAATATCTAAGATTACAACTAAATATCTGTATTTATTCACACATTTAACCTTTAGCGCATCAATTAAATCAAGATGGATCTTCTTTGCTGAGTGGCGTCATCAATTAAATCAGGTGGTTTTCTTTGCTTAGTGGCATCATCAATTAAATCATGATGGTTGTCTTTGCTGAGTGGCGTCATCAATTAAATCATGATGGTTGTCTTTGCTGAGTGGTGTCATCAATTAAATAAAGATGGTTTTCTTTGCTTAGTGGTATCATCAATTAAATCAAGATTGGTTTTTTTGCTCAGTGGCGTCATCAATTAAATCAAGGTGGTTTTCTTTGCTTAGTGGCGTCATCAATTAAATCACGATGGTTTTCTTTTCTTGGTGGCATCATGGTAATTAGTAAAAAACATGAAATCCCCTCATGCAAAATAATAGCAAATGGCACAACTTTGAGACAGTTGATAAGTCTAAATATTTGGGAACGGTCATCTCACCAGATGGCAGATGCACATCAGAAATAGTCAGCAGAATCAGCCAAGCCAAAACAGCATTCAAAAAGATGAAAAGCATTCTTACCAATAAATGCCTATCAATTAACATCAGGAAGAGAGTTCTTGAATGGTATATAGAATCGATAATGTTATACAGTCAACATGCAAAGCCAGAGCAAGACTGAGGCAGCCGAGATGTGGTTTCTACGAAGAATGTCGAGAGTTCCATGGACCGCAAAAGAAACAAACGAGACAGTCTTGATAGAGGCAGACACAAGTAGATCACTGACAAGGAAGATTAGGAAAAGACAAGAAACATTTATAGGCCATTTTATGAGGAAAGGGAAATTAGAGCACCTAGTCACAACAGGAAATCTGGAGGGAAAGAGAACACCAGGTAGACCCAGGGAGAAAATACTGGACGGACTTGCAGGGTGACTGGAAGGGAGGGTGGAAGATGTGCGTGCGGCGACAAGGGATAGATGCATATGGAGGGCCATGATCGCCAACGCCATGTGGCAGGGAACATGATGACGATGAGTGGCATCATCAATTAAATCATCATGGTTTTCTTTGCTTAGTGGCATCACACAATGTTGTTCCATAAAACCTTGAAAAGGGTAGCTAAATGTCATACTACAAATCTGTGTTTACATGTAAAGACACCTTCCACCTTGTATTACATGTATATATAACACACTTTACCTTCATTGGAATGCCAGTGACAGTAGTGGAGGCCAGGTCATAGTGTTTCTGCACCAGTCCGATCATCTTGTAATACAGATGAGTTCCTGACTGAGTTGCATGCAGCTCACAAGTCACTTCTGGTGACACCTGCACACATATATCAACAGGTTTATTGTACTTCATGAACACACAACTTTTACACAATGACTGAACACAATTTGGGAAGATATTTTTGTTAGTTCACTATAATTTTGACCCGGTATACATGTATTCATGTTGATATATTTGTGCTCACTGAAACTGGAATTTGTTCAAGATGAATTCATTGCATTTGTGCAGTTGCATGTTCAGATTAAAGTTCGTACTGCTTATAGCCTGGCCGACTTACTAGAGTCATATCAGGGCTAACAACACATCAAAAACGACAACCCGGTTAATACAAAAAAAAAAACAACCAACAGTTAAAAAGCACAATCACCATTAACCTTGCAAATCTGAAATGCAATTAAAGAAATACATACTCAGACATAAAATAATATCAGGTGAAATCTATTGATCTCTTGTAAAAACTGGAAAATTGCATCAAGAGGGACGTCTCTGAAGAGGTTCTTAATCTTTAAGGAGTCTGCCATACAGTGCTTATGTCTCACATTGTACAAGTCTCGGCAATCAAGAAGAAGGTGTCTGATGCTCAACGGCAGTTGCATGTATACTCTATCAAATCCACCACCAATTAATAGAAGACTTCTTAAATCTACTCTGCATTGAACTAAATGCATTGGCAATGTCTTGAAAAGAAGGTAATAAATAAGCTCATCCCAGATTCTGTGAAAGTAAACCTTCCAGGAAACGAGTAATGTATAAAAATTATACAAAGAAACTAAACAAATACATACATGAAAGAATGAATGAATGAACTAAATAAATGGGCAAAACTTGACAAGAACAAACCGCTTACATCCTTTCTTGTTCACAATTTTTTTTAATTAAGTCTGTATCGAAAAGAATATTCTTTCTTGAGCTTATGATTGTAAACCAAGACTAAAATGTACAGTTTCTGTGGATATCACCTCTCTCTTGGGCCTTTCGCAGATGAAGGAAGCCTCTTTGACCGGGGTGATATGGATGAAGATTATCTCCACCTTGTTGATTGGTATCAACCTGCAAACACACACCATCATCATCATCTTAAACCATTTATTGTCAGGTTAACATAAATGTACTGACTTCTGTGCACACGCGCACGCACACGCATGAACACACACACACACACAAACACACACACACACAACACACACACACACGCAACTAATATAACCCTATGACTCCCACTCTGTCCACCAGTATCCTGTGTTGTCAAGTATGTATAGCAAAGCAAGACTTAAGCCTTTGAATCTCTCACCCTATCACCAGCTTCTCGCAGGAAGCTAGCAGATAGGGTGAGGGACTCAAAGGGCTAAGATTTTGCAGTTGACGGACTGGGTTCAGGAGACAAAAGGTCAACAAACACACTGTCATCTTGTTCCTAATATTACAACATTCATGGGTTCATGAAAGTTATCGTCGGTGCATGCACTCTACTACTGCAGTCTTCATCAAGAAGGGTGTGTGCCCTATCCTGGAGAAAATGTCTGTTTCGTTTTCTGGTAGTGATGTCGCTGAAAAACTCCCACAAAAGAGACTCTTTCTATTTCACTTTATAATGACACATCCACACTGTACACTCGATTTAAATAAACGATTTTTTTTCTATTACCTATGACAAAATCCTCTGAACAAATGCTACAAACAAAGATCAATGTATGTCTTAAAAGAACAAAATAAAAATACTGTCCTTATGAGTACAAAACATAGTTTTTCGGAATTTTAGTGGGTGCTTTTTGACATATGACCTTTAGAAAATGTGACTTGCAGAGACGCACATCATTACGCTCTGCTCAGCACCCCTACCAAAGATCCTCTCTCCTACATCAACCCCCCCCCCCAACACACACACATCTCCAACTCACCCCCACATCTCTCCTCCTGTTACACACATACACACACACACACACACACACACACACACACACACACACACACACACACACACACACACACACACACACACACTAAACACACGCTCTCTCTCTGTCTCTCTCTTTGTTGTTTTGTTTTGTTTTTAAGATATTTTCAGCTAATGAAACAGCTGTTTTTTGTTTTGTTTTTCTTGCAAAAGCATTTGCACATTACGGCTGCACACCACCACTCCTAATCATTGCATCCCTATGGATCAATACGTAAAAACATGTAAGCCTTATGTCCTCCCATCTCTCTTGAAATTTCTCATCCCTGAGGGATCAAATGAAATTTGTGCATACGAAATATGGGAAAACAAAATTTGGATGTAACATGTGAGAGCTTAAAACTATCCCCAATTTAGCAATTAAATATAAAAATAAACTTAATAAAAGAGAATGATAAAGTCACAATTTCTTTACATTTCTTTTTTTTTTTATGCCTGCGAAAACATCATTTGTCGTTTTTCTAAAGGGGCTTCAGAAACATAAATAATGAAGAGAATGTGGGGAAATGATTAACTTCCATATATTCCACCTCGATAGAAAAATGTGATTATTTCTGTACTAATGTAATAAATATGCACGTCAAAGGCAATACAGAGTAATAGTGAGCTGACCGAATAAATACAGAAATGTTTACTCATCACAAACACATAAACTGACCATTTAGAACTCCCTGCAACAATGCAAGATTTGGGTGAAAAATGAACCTTGGCTTTTATAGCAATAACCACACATTTCCATATCAACGTCATGGCAAACAAGATAGTCAGGCTATTTCAATAATCTCCTTTTTCCAACATCTTTAGACTTGTCTTGTATTACTAGAATTTGTGCAGTTTAGTCATTTAAAACCTTGACTAATCTCAGGATATGTTTTTAAGCTGAAAGTTTTTGTCAGGACAATATCGATATCAGGCCCAAATCTGGTTAAAGTCTATATCTGAATAGCTGTAAATCTATACTGTGACATTTTCCACATTCAAAGTTACTATAAAACAATAGCTCAAATGCAAACAATATATCTTTAAATTAATGGGATGCACATGGCACACATTCTATTCATGAACAACCAAAACTTTGTTCTGCTTTCTTGACATATACACACGAACATATATGTGCTCAAACACATTCACACATGAACGTTTGTGCTCAAACACACACAAACACGTGCATGCAGAATACAATTAAAAACAAAAAAAATAAGGAAACACACTTCTGCACAAAAAGACTGGCACTGCTTCCAATGATGCCAACTTTTAACATGAATTTAGACATTTCAACTGCTTGCTTTTTAATCATTCATGAGTCTTACATCAGGTACATATAGTTACATGTAATGATTAAAAAGCTTTCTCAATATCAGTGAACAGGCCATCAGTCTGAAAGCAACATTTTTATCATGGAGGCGTCACTGATCAAGTACTAGCAGAACGCATACATCATCACACTAAAAGTAACATTTACGATGAAAAACGTTAGACTTGTGCGCCCTGAGACGGCTGAATCAGTATGATTTGGTGAATGTACTAGAGATGCTAGTAGCTTATGGCTACAATTTTAATAAAACTGACTAAGGCAATGTATACTTGGTGTTCCTGAACGTATAAGCAGACAGTGGTTCCTAAACAAGTACAAATCTACATACAACAAGAAGAAGATGAAGAACGATGAACATCAAACTTAACAGAAACAAAAACAACACAAAACAAATCAAACAAAATTGTTATTGTTATTGTTTAAAGCCCAGCCGACTGTGAAGAGCCATATCAGGGCTACAACCGTTTCAAAACATACAAAACTTCAACAGGAAAGAAAAAAAAAAGAAAATTAAGTACACATATCAATGCATTCGCGCACATAACCTAAGGACACGCCCCAGCATTGACCACTCCATCCAATTTATCGCACAGGGGATTTAGAAAACACACCTGAATACAAATTCAAGCATACCTCAGGACACCAAAACATATATAAAAACGGGTCTAAATTACCAAAAAAATTGCCCCTGTGCATATCTCACCTCCCTAGAGCCGAAAATGCACTTAATACATGTACCATTATCAATTCTAAGAAAGAGTACATAAGACTTTATCGAACACATACAGGTGAATGGACCAGCAAGGCAGAAAATGATAGGTAGAAATGACGGAAAGCAAAGGAACAAGGCAGAAACAAAGAGAGTGACATAAACGAGGAAATTTCTAGCACAGAATTTCCAGAAGATGGGGATACTATTTATACTGAAAAAGCCCCGGCATCCCCACAGGGGGGAACAAACAAACAAATTAATAATAAAAAAAAAAAAAAGAGTCTATATCAAGTGACTGCTAGCATTCACGCAGACAGAAACCAGAACCACAGGAAAATAGCATGACGATGTAAAGTAAATTCACAAAACAAGGCAGGGGTCTATTTTCAGCCAACTGACCTTTTGTCTAAGAATACACACAAGATATCAAAGAACAAACCTAGGAGACAACAACAATAATAGAATTTCCCTGACGTTTTGCGGAGTACGAGAAAATGTCTGACACCAAACAAAAAGGAATGAAGTAATTCAACATATCCACCATGTCAACAAATAAAAAAAAAAAGATGTGACTGACCTCTGCTCAACACTAATGATCTGCTGGAAACAGAATGACCAACTGCCTTCCCTTCTCCCCTCCCCCCATGGCTCCTATTCAGAGTTCGGCATGTTCTGGGTTCACCAGGAAGACTAGGACCACACATTCAAGTCTCCTTCACTTCACGGATGTGTCACTGAGGGTGTTGCTTAAATCTTCTGACCAACACCGCCGGTGTCTGTATCTCAAGGGCCTGGTTGATGCCAGGATATGCTATGATTGTAAGCGCAGAGTACAGCCCTGTCACGCAGTCTCAACTCAGAACTCTACAGCATCATGATAATCATCGTCATCGTCGTCATCATTATCACGTTGTAAAAACTTTGCTAGCTTTTGTGGCCCTTAAGGTGGTGTAGAAAATGGGACAAAAACAAAACAAAACAAAATTACACACACTCTCCTTCCCCATTCTCTTCCTCTCTCAAAAACTGACTGACTAAGCAAAGCAAAACAAAACAAAACGAAAGAAAAAAAAAAAACAAGAACAGACTCGAACACACAACCACCACCACCACCATCTCTCTCTCTCACTCATTCTCAGAAAGGGCG
>JAPXFY010000018.1:43408431-43415931 GCA_030674185.1 Monoplex corrugatus | reverse complement strand
CCGAATGATAAGAAGGAAAAACGGAGAAACACGATAGTAAGACGGAAGACTGCATCCCACTACAACACGGCCGTCAGTCATGACCAACAGTCTGTCCACCCCTGGGGGAAAGAAGCAACGACGGTAGCCTGAAGTCCATTTCACTATAGTACACCCATAACGAACGATATTCTATCCGATCCCCGGGGGGGGGTGGGGGTGGGAGGAGACACGACACACAAGACTGAAGACTCCATTTTCACTAAAGTGCACCATAATAAACACGCTATCCTTTTATATCCAGCCCCGAGGAAAATAAAGACACCACGGAAGATTGCGTTTCACTACGGTACGGCCACTGTCATGAGAGGACGTCCTATAAATCCATCCCCCAGAAGATTATCCCACTACAACCATTTTAACAATAACATGCTAAAAGCAGGGTCCCCATCACGCCCCCCCCCCCCCACCATCTCTCTCTCTCTCTCCAAGGAAATAAGCAAAAGCGATAAATCAGTCTCTGCCGCTACAGTTCTGGGTAGCTGCACTCCCAAGTTACATTATTACTTTATCTATTCATTCAGTGTGTGTGTGTGTGTGTGTGTGTGTGTGTGTGTGTGTGTGTGTGTGTGTGTGTGTGTGTGTGTGGTGTGTGTGTGTGTGTGTGTGTGGTGTGTGTGTGTGTGCATGCATTAATCAGTAAGCAAGAGAGAGAGAGAGAGAGGTTGTTTTTCGCGTGAAACTCAGCAGCAAAGAGTAGAATGTGGCTTACATACATCTTTATGTACAATGGATATCAGAAATTGAGGCTACATATTTTGATCTGTTTCTCTCTGTCTCTGTCTCTCTCTCTCACACAGAGGGAGACACAGAGACAGAGAGAAAGAGAGAGAGAGACGGAGAGACAGAGAGAGAGAGAGAGAAAGATAGAGAGACAGAGAGAGAAAGAGAGAGAGACAGAGAGAGAAAGATAGAGAGACAGAGAGAGAAAGAAAGAGAGAAAGAGAACATGAAAGGGAGGAAAGGAAGGGAAGAAGAAAAACAAACAAACAAACAAACAAAAACGGTCAACAGGCCCGTTGTGGACTCACGCACGGGCTATAAAAGCCCAAAAGATGACAACAGGGGATGAAATCTCGGTGCCAGTAAAAGTGTATGTGAATTGTGATGGCATGCACTGCGACCCTTCCCCCCACCACCATCAGAAACAAGGCAGAAGTATGCAAATGGGATAACAGTCGCCAGAGAACACTACTAATATGAAGCGGCAAAGGCAATTTCTACATGTCCAAAATTATCCCATTTTCTGTCCCACTAGGGTCAGTCCCCAAGGGTTTTGAAGTTAGTCACGAGAGGTGTGATGCCCCAAGGCCACAGGATCGGTTATTTAGGAAGAAGGATAGCTCAGAGAGAGAGAGAGAGAGAGGAAGACAGACAGACGGAGAGACAGAGACAGACAGACGGAGAGACAGAGAGAGAAAGACTGACAAAGTCAGAGAGAGAGAGAGAAAGGGAAAGAGAGAGAGAGAAGGAGGGAGAGAGAGAGACAGAGAGAGAGAGAGAAACAGTCAGACAGAAACAGACAGAGACAGGGAGATAGAGAGAAACAGAGAGAGTCACAGAGACAGAGCAAAAGAGAGAGAGAGAGAGGAGAGAGAGAGAGAGAGAGAGAGAGAAGAGAGAGAGAGAGAGAGAGGAGAGAGAGAGAGAGAGATGGACAGAGAGACAGAGACTGAGACAGAGTCAAAGACAGAGACAGAGAATGCGAATGCGAAATGTTTTATTGTTTTAGGCATTTAGCCCATTCACAAGTGCACACGGGGATAGGGATGGGTACGATGGGGGTAGGGCTTCGCGTTATAGCGACCAGTTCACGGCATTACGATACATACAATTCATGTACATTATCACTGTCTATTTACAGTCCATCGGACATGAATGATAGAAATAATTCATGGTAGGGATAATGAATTTTCTCAACTGTCATACTTCATGTAATGTCACTGCCACTTCCATGATGGACCCAGACATTAGAGAGAGAGAGAGAGAGAGAGAGAGAGAGAGAGAGAAACAGAGAGAGAGAGAGAGAAACAGAGAGAGAGAGAGAGAGAGAGAGAGAGAGAGAGAGAGAGAGAGAGAGAGAGAGAATGACAATAACATTGCTGCTTTATTTTCAAACGGTTACAGTTACTAACAACCAGTTTTCAAACTGCCATTGCTTATCCACACAGGTTTCCTTACAATTACAAAAAGTAACACACAAAATGCATTTGCACATAATTTATACAACGCACGGCATAAGCAAATTGAGAGCAGAACAGGAAGACGAAGAAGGAAACCATTGCTGTTCTGCTCGGGTCTGGGGCCGCTTATGCATCAGGCAACGCTGGCTCATTTCGCAAGTAACCTCCATATCTGAAGGCCATCCATCATGCGCTGCCTGCGACCCGCTGTGTTGGGGATGGTCGTCGCCCCGCTACCAAGTTGGAGTCAGCCTTTCCCAGTTCCAATGAGCTGATGCAGCCCACTCATCATCATCATGTGTCATGCCGAATGGTGTTGGCGATCATGGCTCTCCATACAAATCTATCTATGGCGTTAGTGATCATGGCTCTCCATACGAATCTATTGTGTAGGCGATCATGGCTCTCCATACAAATCTATCTATGGCGTTAGTGATCATGGCTCTCCATACGAATCTATTGTGTAGGCGATCATGGCTCTCCATACAAATCTATCTATGGCGTTAGTGATCATGGCTCTCCATACGAATCTATTGTGTAGGCGATCATGGCTCTCCATACAAATCTATCTATGGCGTTAGTGATCATGGCTCTCCATACGAATCTATCTATGGCGTTAGTGATCATGGCTCTCCATACAAATCTATCTATGGCGTTAGCGATCATGGCTTTCCATACAAATCTATCTATGGCGATAGTGATCATGGCTCTCCATACAATTCTATCTATGGCGTTAGTGATCATGGCTCTCCATACAAATCTATCTATGGCGATAGTGATCATGGCTCTCCATACAAATCTATCTATGGCGTTAGTGATCATGGCTCTCCATACAAATCTATCTATGGCGTTAGTGATCATGGCTCTCCATACAAATCTATCTATGGCGTTAGTGATCATGGCTCTCCATACAAATCTATCTATGGCGTTAGTGATCATGGCTCTCCATACGAATCTATCTATGGCGTTAGTGATCATGGCTCTCCATACGAATCTATCTATGGCGTTAGTGATCATGGCTCTCCATACAAATCTATCTATGGCGTTAGCGATCATGGCTCTCCATACAAATCTATCTATGGCGTTAGTGATCATGGCTCTCCATACAAATCTATCTAAGGCATTAGTGATCATGGCTCTCCATACAAATCTATCTATGGCGTTAGTGATCATGGCTCTCCATACAAATCTATCTATGGCGTTAGTGATCATGGCTCTCCATACAAATCTATCTATGGCGTTAGTGATCATGGCTCTCCATACGAATCTATTGTGTTGGCGATCATGGCTCTCCATACGAATATATACGAATCTATTGTGTTGGCAATCATGGCTCTCCATACGAATCTATCTATGGTGTTGGCTATTATGGCTCTCTGTACGAATCTATGGCGTTGGCCACCATGGCTCTCCATACGAATCTATCTATGGTGTTGGCCATCATGGCTCTCCATACAAATCTATCTATGGTGTTGGCGATCACGGCTCTCCATACAAATCTATGGTGTTGGCGATCATGGCTCTCCATAAAATCTATCTATGGTGTTGGCCACCATGGCTCTCCATACAAATCTATCTATGGTGTTGGCCACCATGGCTCTCCATACAAATCTATCTATGGTGTTGGCCACCATGACTCTCCATACAAATCTATCTATGGTGTTGGCACCATGGCTCTCCACACAAATCTATCTATGGTGTTGGCCACCATGGCTCTCCATACAAATCTATCTATGGTGTTGGCCACCATGGACTCTCCATACGAATCTATCTATGGTGTGGCGATCATGGCTCTCCATACAAATCTATCTATGGTGTTGGCCATCATGGCTCTGCATACAAATCTATCTATGGTGTTGGCCACCATGGCTCTCCATACAAATCTATCTTTGGTATTGGCCATCATGGCTCTCCATACAATCTATCTATGGTGTTGGCCATCATGGCTCTCCATACAAATCTATCTATGGTGTTGGCGATCATGGCTCTCCATACAAATCTATGGTGTTGGCGATCATGGCTCTCATACGAATCTATCTATGTGTTGGCCATCATGGCTCTCCATACAATCTATGGTGTTGGCCATCATGGCTCTCCATACGAATCTATGGTGTTAGCCATCATGGCTCTCCATACAAAATCTATGGTGTTGGCCATCATGGCTCTCCATACAAATCTATCTATGGTGTTGGCCATCATGGCTCTCCATACAAATCTATCTATGGTGTTGGCGATCATGGCTCTCCATACAAATCTATGGTGTTGGCGATCATGGCTCTCCATAAAATCATCTATGGTGTTGGCGATCATGGCTCTCCATACAAATCCTATGGTGTTGGCCATCATGGCCTCTCCATACAAATCTATTGGTGTTGGCCATCATGGCTCTCCATACAAATCTATGGTGTTGGCGATCATGGCTCTCCATACAAATCTATGGTGTTGGCCATCATGGCTCTCCATAAAATCTATCTATGGTGTTGGCATCATGGCTCTCCATACGAATCTATGGTGTTGGCGATCATGGCTCTCCATAAAATCTATCTATGGTGTTGGCCACCATGGCTCTCCATACAAATCTATCTATGGTGTTGGCCACCATGGCTCTCCATACAAATCTATCTATGGTGTTGGCCATCATGGCTCTCCATACAAATCTATCTATGGTGTTGGCCACCCATGGCTCTCCATACAATCTATCTATGGTGTTGGCCATCATGGCTCTCCATACAAATCTATCTATGGTGTTGGCCACATGGCTCTCCATACGAATCTATCTATGGTGTTGGCCATCATGGCTCTCCATACAAATCTATCTATGGTGTTGGCCATCATGGCTCTCCATACAAATCTATCTATGGTGTTGGCCACCATGGCTCTCCATACGAATCTATCTATGGTGTTGGCCATCATGGCTCTCCATACAAATCTATCTATGGTGTTGGCCATCATGGCTCTCCATACAAATCTATCTATGGTGTTGGCCACCATGGCTCTCCATATAAATCTATCTATGGTGTTGGCCATCATGGCTCTCCATACAAATCTATCTATGGTGTTGGCGATCATGGCTCTCCATACAAATCTATGGTGTTGGCGATCATGGCTCTCCATACAATCTATCTATGGTGTTGGCCATCATGGCTCTCCATACGAATCTATGGTGTTGGCCATCATGGCTCTCCATACGAATCTATGGTGTTGGCCATCATGGCTCTCCATACAAATCTATGGTGTTGGCCATCATGGCTCTCCATACAATCTATCTATGGTGTTGGCCATCATGGCTCTCCATACGAATCTATCTATGGTGTTGGCGATCATGGCTCTCCATACAAATCTATGGTGTTGGCGATCATGGCTCTCCATAAAATCTATCTATGGTGTTGGCGATCATGGCTCTCCATACAAATCTATGGTGTTGGCCATCATGGCTCTCCATACAAATCTATGGTGTTGGCCATCATGGCTCTCCATACAAATCTATGGTGTTGGCGATCATGGCTCTCCATACAAATCTATTTGGTGTTGGCCATCATGGCTCTCCATAAAATCTATCTATGGTGTTGGCGATCATGGCTCTCCATACAATCTATGGTGTTGGCGATCATGGCTCTCCATACAAATCTATGGTGTTGGCGATCATGGCTCTCCATAAAATCTATCTATGGTGTTGGCGATCATGGCTCTCCATAAAAATCTATCTATGGTGTTGGCGATCATGGGCTCTCCATACGAATCTTGGTGTTGGCGATCATGGCTCTCCATACAAATCTATGGTGTTGGCGATCATGGCTCTCCATAAAATCTATCTTATGGTGTTGGCGATCAGGGCTCTCCCATACGAATCTATGGTGTTGGCGATCATGGCTCTCATACAAATCTATGTTGTTGGCGATCATGGCTCTCCATAAAATCTATCTATTGGTGTTGGCGATCATGCTCTCCATACAAATCTATGGTGTTGGCGATCATGGCTCTCCATAAAATCTATCTATGGTGGTGGCGATCATGGCTCTCCATACAAATCTATGGTGTTGGCGATCATGGCTCTCCATACAAATCTATGGTGTTGGCGATCATGGCTCTCCATACAAATCTATCTATGGTGGTGGCCATCATGGCTCTCCATACAAATCTATCTATGGTGTTGGCGATCATGGCTCTCCATACAAATCTATCTATGGTGGTGGCGATCATGGCTCTCCATACGAATCTACGTATGGCGTTGGCGATCATGGTTCTCCATACAAACCTATCTTTTGTCGCTACTAGTATATCTCATATCCTTTCCGCCCCAGCCACTCAGCAAAACTAATATTTTCTCCCTATATTTACCTGGTGCTCTTTTCCCCTCTAGCTTTCATGCTGTGACTAGGTGCTCAAATTTTTCTTCTCATATAATGTCCTATACATTTTGCTTGTCTTTTCCTTATCTTCTTCCTCAATGTTCTTTTTGTGTTTTCTTCTGATTAGACTGCCTGGTTTGTTTTCTTTGCTGTCCATAGAACTCTTTAACATTCTTCTTGGAAACCATATTTCAGCTGCCTCAATCTTGTTCTGACTTTGTTTACTGTCCAATCTTCGCATCCGTTCAACAGTATTGGTTATATATAGCACTGAAGAACTCTCTTCCTGACGCTAACTGATAGGCTTTTGTTGGCAAGAACGCCCGCTCATCATCATCATGTGCTCTGCTGCATGGCTTTGGCGATCATGGCCCTCCATACAAATCTATCTCTTGTCGCTTCGAAGTACATCTCCCACCCTCTCTGTCCTCAACCAGTCTGCGAGTCCGTCCAATATTATCTCCCTGGGTCTACCTGGTGCTCTCTTTCCCTCCAGCTTTCCTGTGTCTAGTTGCTCTAATTTCTCTTGCCTCATAAAAAGTCTTATAACTGTTGCCTGCCTTTACCTGATCTTCTTCGTTAATGTTCTTCTTGTGTCTGCCTCCTTCAAGACTAGAACGCCCCTGCAGCCCAGAAATGACACACACTCCCATAAACAATTATTAGAGGGGTCCCAGAGACTTGTAAGCGAATGATTCGGGCCGGGAATTTGTTCCAAGCACCACGAAGTACTCTTTTTCTGCCCGCAACTATAAACCATGCTTGGGCCTTACCATGCTACGGACAGGAAGGTTCCAGAATATGCAGGGGAATGATCATCAGCGCCTGGGACCTGTACCGTAGTCCCAGGAGCGTTTCCAGCCGTGAAATATCACCTTGTGCACAAGGAGAAAGGAAACAGAGAATTGTCTTTCGCGCCCATCTTCGTG
>JAPXFY010000018.1:43400931-43403431 GCA_030674185.1 Monoplex corrugatus | reverse complement strand
ATGCATACGCATCCTCCTTGGCCCAGCCAGTGGTGGTTACACCCGACCCATGACCCAGGGGAAGGCACAGAGCCGATTTCAGACAGAAACCAGACCATCTGCCTGCCTGATAACGAGGGCATTTTTACTCTCTTACTGTCCACGACGAAGACGATTATGTCGCATGTAGATCTAGGGAATGGGGTATGACAAATGCATGTGTGAAAAGTACATCCAAGTGCACGCACATGTTCGCATGCAAACGCACTCGTGCCCCCGCGCGCGCGCGCCACACACACACACACACACACGAGAGAGCGTGAGAGAGAGGGGGAGAGAGAGAGAGAGAGAGAGAGAGGAGAGAGAGAGAGAGAGAGAGAGAGAGAGAGAGAGAGAGAGAGTTTCAAATTACAAGAAGAGGGTGGGGTAGGAGAAGGGAAAGTGAAGATAGATAGAAATTCATGTTATGATATTACAGAAAAAAAGAGAGAAAGAGAGAGAGAGAGAGAGAGAGGAGGGAAACAGAACGAAAAGGGGGAGACAGACAGAGAGAGAGAGGAGACAGACAGACAGACAGAAAGAGACAAAGGGACACAGATAGACAAAGAGTCAAATTACTTTAATGTACAAAGGTCTTCAACCACAATACATGACACAAAGAGATGGGGAAGGAAGATCGGGAGGGAGAGACAGACAGACAGACTGACAGGCAGAGACAGAGAGGAAGAGAGAGACACACGCACACTCAAAGACTGAAAAAGATCAAGACAGACATAGAGACAAAGACAAAACGATATAGACAGACAGGTACAGCGAGACATGGAGCAGAGAAAACACACAGGACAGTATCACGCTAATTACACAGATTACGACAGAAGAAAAAACAAAAACAAATCCAGACATGACCTACAAAGAAAAACGATCAGTAGGAACATAAGAAGGCGAGAGGAACGAAGGAGAGGGGCCTGAACACGGTGATCGACCAGGATGGACAGGGTGACCTGACCCAATTCTGTGAGCCGTTGATGACCAAGTGACCCCCGAACTCATGATCATTTGTATACAATCAGAAGTATTCATCGTATGATACGTCTGGGCGGAAAGACCCTATCCATCAAGCGTAACTGATAGAAGAGGATAAAACAGTAAGACCCGACCACACAAAGCCTCCGATGAGCGGTTTCTCATGATCTCAGGGTCACGTGTATTTGGGGTATGCACCAACAGGTCTGGTGGGAGAAAAAATCCCTATCTATAACAGGCTAAATTATCATCCGCTTTCCCTCTTCCAGTTTGCTCTCATGTCTCAATCAAAGCACACAGCGTGACAGAGAGAGAGAGAGAGAGAGAGACAGAGAGAGAGAGACAGAGAGAGAGACAGAGACACAGAGAGAGAGAGAGAGAGGGGGGGGGGTAAGAAACACAAGACAGATACCTATAAAGGGGGAGGAAGCATGAACAGGCACAGACTGAAAGATACACAAACCATGGCAGAGAGAGAGAGACACTGCGTTAAAAGCAGACACACGGACAGACAGACGGAGACAAAGAGAGAGAAGTTCAGATTGTTTTAATGTACAAAGGCCTTAGGCTACAATACAAGAGACAAAGATAAGAGGAAGAAGGGGGAGGGAGGGAGAGAGGAGTAGGGAGAGATACAGACAGGCAGAAAGAGACAGAGCGAGGCAGAAAGAAATAAGAGACACAGAGACTGAAAGAGATCAAGACAGACAGAGACAAAACAATATAGACATTTGTATACAATCAGAGGTACTCATCGATACGTCTGGGCGGAAAGACCCCATCCATCAAGCGTAACTGATAGAAGAGGACGGACAGCAAGATCCGACCACACAAAGCCTCTGAAGAGCGGTTTCCCATGATTTCAGGGTCACGTGTATTTGGGGTATGTACCAACTCGTCTGGCAGGGGAAAAAATCCCTGTCCATAGCCGGCAAAATTATCATCCGCTTTCTCTCTTCCCCCATGCTCTCCTGTTTCATTCTAAGCATACAGAGTGACAGAAAGAGAGTGAGTGAGCGAGTGAGAGAGAGAGAGAGAGAGGGGGGGGGGAGGAGGGAGGAAAAGAAAGAAACTCATGGGTTAAGTTTCTGCCTTGTTAGCATGGTTGACGATGCAGGAGGCGAGTGGACAGGGTGCGGGAGTGAAAGGATTAAGAAAGTGGGTGGGATATAGGGGTAGGACAATGAACTGGGGCTGGACCAGGGCAATGGATGAGGATCGACAGCCAAGGTCTGATCACACAAGTAAAGCCTTTGATGACCAGCGTCTCTTGATCCCACAGTGATTTGTACGGGTTCACATTCAATAGGTCTGGTAGAAAAGGAGACCGGACCACAACAGTCTCACTTGATCTCAAGGTAACTTGTACGCTTGGGGTGATAATGCAATTGGTCTGACAGAAAGGAGGTCTGACCATTCTGTTTTTTTAAAGCCCAACCGACTGCGTAGAGCAATATCAGGGCTATAATCGTTTGAAAACAGACACAATACTTCCACA
>JAPXFY010000018.1:43385931-43390931 GCA_030674185.1 Monoplex corrugatus | reverse complement strand
GATGGCAACGGGAAACCACCACTACATACTCCCAAGTTTGTCATGGCCAGCCAAAATATGAAAAAGGATGATAACGACATGAATAGGAGCTCCTGTGCAGCACCCTCGTCTGGAAGGGACCGTCATGCTGCAGAACCACTACGGCAGCGACAGAACCGCTCCCGTGCCCGAACAAAAAACAAACAAAAAAAAGTACCACAGTGCTACAGGTGCCATTCCGGTGCCGTTCCGTACAGACGGGATTCAGGACAAGGACATTTTCGTTGGAGTGATTTTTATCGTGCCGGTGCCGTTAGGGATTTCCCTTTAACCCTTTGACTGCCGCACACTGTCCACTAGCATCTTGCAATGTCAATCATGCTACCAAAGTAAAAAACGGAACACTATGACTCCCTAACCCTATCCAGCAGCTCCAGCAATCTGACTCCCTCATCCTATCCACCAACTTTCTGCAGGAAGCTGGTGGATAGGGTGAGGGAGTCAAAGAGTTTAGTTTTTGCAGTTGGTGAGATAGGGTGCTGGAATCAAAGGGATAAAGAAGAGACGAACACCACCCTACTAGTTAATTCCAGAAAAGTCCCACTCGCCCACTTCTAATCGTCCTTATCCTTCCTGCACCCCCCCTCTCTCTTCTTCTTCTTCTCCCCACCCCCACCCCCTATATCACCCCACTCCCAAGATAAAAGAATGCGTACCTGCAGAAACAGAGAAACCAGGTAAATGGAGGTGGGGGGGGGGGGGGAGATTAGAAGCACCAGGCTCCTGCCATACCAATTTTTTGGACTCCCTTACTAATCTGTCTGCCCTTGACCAACTCGCCCTCTTGACTTCATGGCGCTGACTTAGGGGAGGGGATGGGAGGGGGGTTAAACAATTCGTCAATCTGCAGAGTTTAGAACATTGCCATTCGTCCTCCCAACTCCTATACAAACTATAACAACTTAAGTAGAAATGGTGGAGGAAACGACAGCTTCTTCCAAGGCGCAGATTTATCTGTACAGATTGGTTGAATCAACAGTGCGAGTGTGTGTGTGTGTGTGTGTGTGTGTGTGTGTGTGTGTGTGTGTGTGTGTCGTGTGTGCGTGCGTGCGTGCGTGGTGTGTGTGTGTGGTGTGTGTGTGTGTGTGTGTGTGTGTGTATGTGTGTGTGCATGTGAGAGAGAGAGAGAGACAAAGAGAGAGAGAGAGAGAGAGTGTGTGTGTGTTGTGTGTACGGATTGACTGAACCCCTAAGAGCTTTTGTTTTCTGTCTGTCTGTTGTTGTTGTTGTTTATATTGAAGTGAGCTTGCCTAAAAGTGCATTTTTGGCTCTAGCGAAATGAGATATGCGTAAGCAAATTTAGGCAATTTAGACGCGTTTTTTTTTTTTTTATACATGTTTTAGTGCCCCTATTTGTGTTTAAATTTGTATTCAGGTATGTTTTTAACTCCTCTGTGTGATAAATTGGACGGAGTGGCCAACGCCAGAGGCATCTCCTTCGATTATATGCGCGAATGCACTGATATGTGCAGTTAATTTTCTTTTCCTTTTTTCCCCCCTGGTTGAAGTATCGTGTATGTTTCGAAACAGTTATAGCCTGATACGGCTTTACGCATTCAGCTGAGCTTTAAACAAAAAATAACAATAACAAAAACCCAGCTGTGAGCGAGTGTTTGACCGAATTCCGAGTTGGGGAAGATGAAGCAGGGGGAAAAAAGTAAATGGATACAGCCCTCAATACCGTTAATCGAGGTCTTTACCATCTCCCTACATACAACCTCAGGTTACGGGACAAGACAACCTTGACCCTTCGTTTTTTGCAGCCTGGAGTCAACGTCCCACCCATCCCTTCAACATCCAAAAAGTGACCACAATCTTCTGTGACCTTTCCCACTTGCCATTACATCCCAAACATAAAGATCCCTGTAAATCTAATGGAGATGAGCTGCACCGAGCGTCCTGGCCATCTGCTTTGCGGTGCAGGCGCCAAAAAAAAAAAAAACCAAAAAAAAACAAGACACAATCGTTCTCACTGGGGACTGGAATTCGAGTGGCCGTTTTCGGCTCGTATGCGGCACCAATTGGATAAAGAGGTTCTCCAGGGACACGGTTACTCTGTCAGCACAAAGAAACCAAGGCGGTTAACGTATGTCCAAGACACACGCACGCACTCACGCACGCACAGATACACACACACACACACGCATACACACACACGCACACATACACACGCACGCTCGCGCACACCCACCCACACACACGCACGCACGCGCGCACACACACACATGCACACACACACATTCATTTATTCACCACTCATTCAAAAACCAACAAAAAACCAACCAAACAATCAATCAAACAAACAAATGAATAAACAAATAAAAAAAAAATACTTGAATAAGACTGTGACAAATATACACACTATACAAGTACCAAGTACTAATGCCACTAATCACAAAGTTGAGCATGTGAGCAAGTGTCCTTCCCCATTAACAACATTTACATAAATTCAGTAAATCAAGTAAATGGGATCAGACTTAATTCTCCTTGTCCACTTGTCTGGTGTTTAATTGAGAGTCACTTCTTTGGTTCTCGACGAGTTCTTCTTTGGTTTAACATCTCTTCATCAAAAGACTACCACGCACTCCCTTTCTCTCCCCCTTTGAAGAAAAAAAAGAGGGGGGGGGGGGGAAGAAAAAAGAAAAGGGAGGAAAACAAAAAAAAAAAAAAAAGGGGGGGGGGGAACAGAAAAAGGAAAATGTAAAATGGAACATTTGACACCTTAGAAATTATAAGGGTGGAGACAAAACAAACAAACAAAAATGAGAATGTAATAAAATAAAGGACGTCATCAAATGACATAAATTTTAAGTATGGTCAAAGGAACACACACACACACACACACACACACACACACACACACACACACAACACAATATATATATATAATATAGAAATATATAACATTGAGAGAGAAGAGAGAGAGAGAGAGGGAGGGGGCACCCTATCAACTTCTTATTGAATGATGTATCTATAACCGGAAAATCCCTACGGACCATGTAAAGATGAGCTGCACTATGCGTACCAACCGTCTGGTTTGTGTTCAAAGGGGTTAAGTTTGTCATCTGGCTTGTGTTCAAGACCCCAGCAACGCCAAATTGAATAAATGCCTTCTCCTGGGGTCGAAGACTCGCCAAGGAAGATGAGAGAGTATTGCTTAATCATGTTTCTGGTAACTCTGTATTTATATCTGGCTCGCGTACGTGTGTGTGTGTGTGTGTGTGTGTGTGTGTGTGTGTGTGTGTGTGTGTGTGTGGTGCGTGCGTGCGTGCGCGCATGCGTGCGTGTGTGTGTGTGTGTGTGTGTGGCGTGCGTGCGCGTGTGTGTGTGTGTGTGCGCGCGCGTTCGCACGTGTATGCATGCGTGCGTCTATATGTGTCTATGTGTGCGTGCGCGCGCGCGCATGCGTGCGTGCATGCGTGCGTGTGTGTGTGTGTGTGTGTGTGTGTGTGTGTGTGTGTGTGTGTGTGTGTGTGTGTTTGACAGACAGAGGAAACAGACATAAACAGTCAATACTACAGCAAAAGTGTGTTTTATTCCAATGTGTCAATGCAGTTAAGAATGTCGTTTAAATATATACGCCCACACACAACATAACAAAACACAACGTAAAACACACACAGACACACACACACACACACACAACAATCTCTCTCTCATTCTCTCTCTCCCTCCCTCCCCCCTCTCTTTCTCTCTCTCTCATACACACACACACACATCACAAATCATTCACACAGTGATAGACATACTCTATTATCAAGCATGCTAACACCACCTATCTAAGCTAAGCCAGGCGATAATGATGTGTCCATCTGTCCAGCTGATGACATTTACATACAGACGCAGAGTTGATCAACGTAAATGGAACTGGCTGATGGGTCTGACCATGGAGGTCATCAAGGAAGACCTACCGACAACCCCCGTCTGGGAAACAGGATGCAAGGACCGGTGCTTAAAATGGTTTTAATTAAAAAATGAACGTGCTGGTGCACAGCGACAGTCACTTTCTTTCTCTGTGCCGCCACGTTTGACAGCTGTTACTTCCAGTGGTACGGAATGTCATTACAGACAAGATGCCACTTGAATGGAATTACTTCCTGGATGTAAAATCCCTCCCTCCTTTTCCCCCTCCTTAGAATACTTACGAGTGGCCACTTGAATAGAAGTCCTTCCTGGATGTACAACCCCTCCTTCCATTTCTCCCCCAGTGGGCACTACATCTGTTCGTCCAAAGATGGATTATCGAATCTCATTCATGCTTCTTACTGTCTCCCCTTTTTGAGGGTGAAAAGGACACGAGGACGGAGAGGGGAAAGAAAAAGACAGGGAGGGAGAGAGAGAGGGAGGAGAGGGAGGGAGGGAGGGAGGGACAGACAGACGGACAGACAGAGCGAATGTATGTTTTTATTCCAATGTCTCAGTGCAGTTAAGAACGTTGGTTTAATACGTATGCTCGCACACAACATGACATACACCCACACACAAACACACACACACACACATCGAGCCACACACACACGCACACACGCACACACACAACACACACACACACACACACACACACACACACACACCACCCTGCCCCCCCCCCCAAAAAAAAAACCCCTTCACACAGTGATAAAGACATACTCTATTATTAAGCACGCTAATACCACCTACCTACGCAAAGCGGAGCGATAATGATGTGTCTGTCTGTCCAGCTGATGACATTTACATACAGACGCAGAGTCGATGGACGTAAATGGAACTGGCTGATGGTTCTGATCAAGGAGAACATCAAAAAGACCTACCGACAACCCCCGTCTAGGACACAGGAAGCAGGGACCCGTGCTTAAAATAGTTTTAATTAAAAAGTGAACGTGCTGGTGCACAGCGACACACACAGTCACTCTCTGCGTCGCCACGTTTGACAGCTGTTACTTCCAGTGGTACAGAATGCCATTACAGACAAGATGCCACTT
>JAPXFY010000018.1:43350931-43375931 GCA_030674185.1 Monoplex corrugatus | reverse complement strand
CTCCTGCTTTGTAGAACGTTGTCATAGCAATTGGTGCGTTTGGGGTCATGGTTTTTTCGCTAACCACATCTGTGATCACTTTCAGAACTTGGTTGTGCCTCCATGTATACCTTCCTTGGGCTAGCGCTACTTTGCAAGAGCTTAGGACATGTTCCACTGTTTGTTTCTTCTGACAGAGCGGACATGCTGGGTCGTCTGCTTTCCCCCATTTCACTAAGTTTGCATTCGAGGGGAGCAGGTCATATACAGATCTGAGGAGGAAGCTTATCCTTAGAGGAGCCATGTGCCACATATCGTTCCAGCTGAGACTTCTTTGGAGTGCACTGTCCCATGTTGTCCATTGCCCCTGTTGACCTTGCTGGACTGCCTTCTGCACTCTTTTGACATCTTCTTCTTCCTTCAACTCCTGTATGATCATGTCTCTTTTTTCCTTCCCTTTGGCTTTGGACCACCACTGCATTTTTGTTGCTCCCAGTCCCTGTCTGTTGGTTTGCGTGTGTCCAATTATTTCTTTGATGCTGAGGTTTCTCTTGGCATTGTTTACAGCCTCTTGGACTTTCCACTTTCTGCCAGTTCTCAGCTTTGGATGAACTGATCTCACGATATTGTCTTCCGATTCCTCCAGCATGCTCAACAGTCTTGCTTTTCCAACTTTGTATTCCTCCACTATGGATTTGAGAGGTAGCTTCAGCATTGCTTGACGACAGTAGAATGCAACATCAGTGAGACCAGGTGGGACACCGAGCCATTTTCTTGTGTATAGACATATAGGAAGATAGAGATATACACGTAAAAAGACTGAGGGTGGACAGTTAGAAAAACTCATCCATACTCTGTCAATATTCAGGTCCTTTACAAAAAAAGGTCCTGTATGCTCCCAAAGTGGTGTCGATCGTTTATTTTTGAGGAGAATTCGTCAGGTTTGGAGTATTTTGTTTGTTTTGATCTGTTCTGTTCAATACTACTACTACTACTACTATTACTACTACTACTATTACTACTGCTACTACTACTACTACTACTAAAAAGAAGAAGAAGAAGAAGATCCTATGATGCCCTGAAGATCTTTTCAAGGCCACGTTGGAACTACAATGATTGAAAATGCAAGGCCCTAATCGAGACTGACACAAACAACACAACGTCAGGAAAGACAACTCCAGCGTTTTATCACAAATGAAACAAGCTGTTGGGTTATGTTGTCGAAAGACCCTCTCATCTCAAACTTCTTCGATCCCCTCGATCTCTGACAAACCCTTTACTACGCCGCTCTCTCTCTCTTTCCAACTCACGTAGATTTTTTTTCTTTCAAAATGTGCTGACGATGCACCCATCTATCAAAGACTGGCCCAAACCTTAAGCAGCTTTGATCAATCTATTAAATGTTGAAAGCAGCTTTCTACTCGTAAATGTCTTCTGCGGTTCCCCTCTCTCCCTCCCTCCTCTCTGCCTGTCTGTCTGTCTATCGGTGTGTTTTGTTTTGGTTGTTGTGTGGTCTTGCTAAGGGACCACAAACATACAAGTGTACGCTTTTCAATCTTTATTTCGAAGAGGAGGAGGAGGGTCATCTACATCATTATCAACGCCGTCGTCGTCATAAACATCATCGTCGTTGTCGTTAAACATCAACGTCGTCGTCAACATATCATTTCAAAAATCTACAGCAACACAATAAATTACGCGATGTTTGGGCATTACAGAATAAACTTAATCCAATCCACAGTGATATACAATCCAAATCAAATGTTGCCAGACTCTATTGTTCAAAATAACCAACAATTCATTTTGTTCGTTTATATTATAGGATTACAAGCATGCATTCTTCATCAGTGAAACTAAACCTGGACAAAACGTTGGCTCACGTTTCGTAATATGCATGCGACAATCCACCCCAACATGCCTTTACTCCACGTCAATCCTAGTTTTGATATTCTGAGTGATACACGCCACCCCACCCCCCACCCCCCACATGAGGATGCCGGGGGCTCTTTCAGTAAAAATAGTATCCCCACCTTCTGGGAATTCTGTGCTAGAAATTTCCTCTTTTCTGTCACTTCCTTTGTTTCTTTCTTCCGCCTGTGCTTTGTGTTATTTCTTCCTACCAATTTCTGCCATGCTGGTCCATTCACCTGTAGTGTTCGATAAAGTCTTACATACTTTCTCTTAAGACTGATAATTGAGTACATGTAGTCAGTGAATTTTTGGCTTTAGGGAAATGATATGCAGAAGCAATTTTAGGTAATTTAGGCTCATTTTTATATATGAACCAGACAAGACAGGCCCAAATTTTCGGCCAACTGGCCTTTGTCAAGCGTAAGATCACAAACAAACAAACACCAGGTACAAAAATTAGGAGAAAAAGACTGAAACTCCCTGTTGCTCCGTCCAGTGTGAGAAAAGGACTAAACTGACTAAAATGAGCAGCAGGGCAGCTTCAGTCTTTTTCTCCTAATTTTTGTACCTGGTGCTTGTTTGTTTGTCAAGCAGCTGGCCGAAAATTTGCGCCTGTCTTGTCTGGTTGTATTAAATACGCGTTTTTATTCTTTTTTCGTTTTTTTTTTCTGGTTCCTGTGTGCTTGAACGCGGGCAGTCACACTTGTTTTGGAAATTCATTTTATGTATGTTTTAATGCCCTTACTTACGTTTAAATTTGTATTCAGTTATGTTTTGGAAATCCCCTGTGCAACAAATAGGAAGGTGTGGTCAACGCCGGGAGCATCTCCTTATATTATTGCGCAAATGCATTGATATGTGCAGTTAACTTTCTTTACTTTTTTTTTTTTTTTTTCATCCTGTAGAAGTATTGAGTATGTTTGAAACGGTTACAGCCCTGATACGACTCTACGCAGTGGACTGGGCTTTAATTAAACAAAAACGAAAATAACACTAGCCAGTTAGCGTTTCAAGTGGCTCACACCAAAACCTTGCCGAACCAAACCTGGGAATCTTTTCTGGCTTCTCAATGAGCTGGGATACCCCCCTTGCCAAACAGCACCAACCTCAGCGGTTGGCAAGAACTGCCAGCTTCGACAACAGCAGCAACAGGAGGACCTGCTAGCGTGTGCACATTTCCTCCCGCATTCAAAGAAATTTATCCATCTGCATTCCGATAACAGCGACGAAAGAAACCAAGGAGAGTGGATAACGACCAAGACGATACAGCAAAACATCGAACTGCCTGTGTTGTTTTCTGTTCGCCGAAAAGACTTACAAGTTGCAAGCGTGGTGAGTGTGTGTGTGTGTGAATTTAACATGACGGTGAAGAATTATGTCGATACTGTTGTCTGAACGGAAAGAAACGGCACTGTCGTGTGGGGATTTCAAAAGTCTGAATACCATCAGGTTACAGTGATTTTGGTGTCTTGATGAACAGAAAATCGTGTATACATGTAGGATCTTTAATCTGAATGAATCGCTTCGTCTGGGTGAGCGAACGTATCGTGGGTGGGTCTGCGACATCCATGTGACTAAAGGCTTGCGCTTCGTGTTTGAAACTGGGCAACCACGTTGCTCTATTTTTCCTTCTGTTTCCTGCAATCACGCAACAGTGAAAGCAAGGCTAGTACTGATCTCTGTAATACATCTTTCCAATCTCGGGTTTGTATGCTTTTAAATCTGTTTGACTGCACTGACCCACAGTTGTGAATAATTTACACTTTCGGGATTAACCCTTTCATTCCCGCAGCTTACCCACCAACTGCAAAAACTTAACCCTTTGATTACCTCACTCCATCCACCAGCTTCCTGAATAGGAAGCTTGGTAGATTGGGTGAGGTAAGCAAAAGGTTAAGTATTTGCTTTGCTAGCAAGGTTAGCAATGCAGGATGCTGGCGGACAGGGTGCGGGAGTCAAAGGATTAATATGATCAGTTAAGAATCTTTTTTTCTGCAACATCCTTATAGAAATCATACAATCTGTTTATCCCAGTGTCAGACGTATTTCATCAGCACAAAATTCTAATGTTATTTTCAGTGTTAGACATATTTCATCTGAAAAAAAAAATCTAATGTCTGGGTTGATAACCTAGAACAGCCATACGAAAATTCATAAATCCTCATTTTCAAACACGCAGAACGGCACACACAACACAGCGCTGTAACTGGAAGCAAACAAACTCGTTAAGAAATACCGGAATGTTTGCTACAGTGTAAGAACGTCAATAAATCAAGTATTACACATTTCTTTAGCGCTCACAGATGCTCTCTCTCTCTCTCTCTCTCTCTCTCTCTCTCTCTCTCTCTCTCTCTCTCAGTATCTACAGATGTGCTCTCTCTCTCTCTTAGCATCTCCAGATGTGCTCTCTCTCTCTCTCTCCCCCTTAGCATCTACAGATATGCTCTCTCTCTCTCTCTCAGCATCTACAGATGTGCTCTCTCTCTCTTAGCATCTCCAGATGTGCTCTCTCTCTCTCTCTCTCCCTTAGCATCTACAGATGTGCTCTCTCTCTCTCTCTCCCTTAGCATCTACAGATGTGCTCTCTCTCTCTCTCCCTTAGCATCTACAGATGTGCTCTCTCTCTCCTCTCTCTCCCTTAGCATCTACAGATGTGCTCTCTCTCTCTCTCCTTCTCTCTAAGCATCTACAGATGTTCTCTCTCTCTCTTAGTATCTACAGATGTTCTCTCTCTCTCAGCATCTACAGATGTGCTCTCTCTCTCAGCATCTACAGATGTGCCTCTCTCTCTCTCTCTCTCCCCCTTAGCATCTACAGATGTGCTCTCTCTCTTAGTATCTACAGATGTTCTCTCTCTCTTAGTATCTACAGATGTTCTCTCTCTCTCTCAGCATCTACAGATGTGCTCTCTCTCTCTCTCTCAGCATCTACAGATGTGCTCTCTCTCTCTCTCAGCATCTACAGATGTGCTCTCTCTCTCAGCATCTACAGATGTGCTCTCTCTCTCTCTCCCCCTTAGCATCTACAGATGTGCTCTCTCTCTCTCTCCTCTTAGCATCTACAGATGTGCTCTCTCTCTCTCTCCCCCTTAGCATCTACAGATATGCTCTCTCTCTCTCTCTCTCTTAGCATCTACAGATGTGCTCTCTCTCTCTCCCCCTTAGCATCTACAGATGTGCTCTCTCTCTCTCCCCCTTAGCATCTACAGATATGCTCTCTCCTCTCTCCCCCTTAGCATCTACAGATGTGCTCTCTCTCTCTCCCCCTTAGCATCTACAGATGTGCTCTCTCTCTCTCCCCCTTAGCATCTACAGATTGCTCTCTCTCTCTCCCCCTTAGCATCTACAGATTGCTCTCTCTCTCTCTCTCCTCTTAGCATCTACAGATGTGCTCTCTCTCTCTCTCTCTTAGCATCTACAGATGTGCCTCTCTCTCTCTCTCCCCCTTAGCATCTACAGATATGCTCTCTCTCCTCTCAGCATCTACAGATGTGCTCTCTCTCTCTCTCAGCATCTACAGATGTGCTCTCTCTCTCTCAGCATCTACAGATATGCTCTCTCTCTCTCTCTCAGCATCTACAGATGTGCTCTCTCTCTCTCAGCATCTACAGATGTGCTCTCTCTCTCTCTCCTTCTCTCTAAGCATCTACAGATGTTCTCTCTCTCTCTCTTAGTATCTACAGATGTTCTCTCTCTCTCAGCATCTACAGATGTTCTCTCTCTCTCTCAGCATCTACAGATGATGCTCTCTCTCTCTCTCTTTTAGCATCTACAGATGTGCTCTCTCTCAGCATCTACAGATGTTCTCTCTCTCTTCTCTCTTAGCCTCTGTCTCTCTCTCTCTCCTAGCATCTACAGATGTCTCTCTCTCTCCTAGCATCTACAGATGTGCTCTCTCTCTCTCTCAGCATCTACAGATGTGCTCTCTCTCTCCTAGCATCTACAGATGTGCTCTCTCTCTCTCTCTCTCTCTCTCTTAGCATCTACAGATGTGCTCTCTCTCTCTCTCCTAGCATCTACAGATGTGCTCTCTCTCTCTCAGCATCTACAGATGTGCTCTCTCTCTCTCTCTTAGCATCTACAGATGTGCTCTCTCTCCAGCATCTTCAGATGTTCCTCTCTCTCTCTCTCTTGGCGTCTACAGATGCTCTCTCTCTCTCAGCATCTACAGATGTTCTCTCTCTCTCTCTCTTTCTCTCTCTTACCATCTACAGATGTTCTCTCTCTCTCTCTCAGCGTCTACAGATGTTCTCTCTCTCTCTCTCTTAGCATCTACAGATGTTCTCTCTCTCTCTCTCTCTCTTAGCATCTATGGGTGTTCTCTCTCTCTCTTTCTCTCTCTTAGCATATACAGATGTTCCTCTCTCTCTCTCTCTTTCTCTCTCAGTGTCTACAGATGTTCTCTCTCTCTTAGCATCTACAGATGTCTCTCTCACTCTTAGCATCTACAGATGTTCTTCTCTCACTCTTAGCATCTACAGATGTTCTCTCTCACTCTTAGCATCTACAGAGATGCTCTCTCTCTCTCCAGCGTCTACAGATGTGCGCGCTCTCTCTCTCTCAGCACCTACAGATGTGTTCCTCTCTCTCTCTCGCTCTCTTTTTCTCTTAGCATCTACAGATGTGCTCTCTCTCTCTGTCTGTCTCTCCCCCTCCCACCATCCCCATCCCTCTTCTAACACCTACAGGGGCTCTCTGTCTGTCTCTGTCTCTCTCTCTCTCCCTCTCTCTCAGCATCTACAGACGTGCTGTCTCTCTCTCTCTCACCCCCCTTCTCTCTCTCCCTCCCTCCCACCCTCCACCCACGCTGATTACATTTCTACAAGTCTTGGACGCTGAATTACATATATCATGAAGAAGAGAACGTCATGGCGCCAATCAGAAGACCCATTACGAAGACCCACGGAAACAGCATAAGCCACGTTGACAGATTTAAGGGGATTCCACCTAGGGGGAAAGGGAGAGACGAAGAAAAATTCGTCCCGTATAAAGTAAGCCATAAAAGTAATTTTCGTTAATGAGAAACTCGACAGACCCTATCAGTTTTTCGCTGTTTGTTTGTTTGTCTGTCTGTCTGTTTGTTTATCCTTGTAAAGTCAGTTATCGATCAGGGAGATTTTCAAAAATTGAAAATGGCATCTTCTATATTATATGTACTGTAATTTCATATGAAATTTCTGTATTGTTGTCATTTTTTTTCTGTTAACTGAATTCTCAAGAAGACTTCGTCCATGAACGGTAGGCAAATTCTAACTCGCGCATTATGTTTTCGCGTCACATGCAATTGCCCACGCGCGCGCACACACACACACACACACACACACATACATACACGCACACACACACACAACCACCACTGTCACCTACATCGTACACATCGTAAGACATAAAAATCCAGTTCATACTAAATAGGTTATCCAATGTTTAAAATATAAGCGCGTATACATAAAGAATAATTAACAGTCATTACATATATATATATATATATATATATATATATATATATATATATATATATATATATAATATATACATATTATATATATATATATATATATATATATATATACATACACACACACACACACATATATACATATATATGTGTGTGTGTGTATATACACACATGTGTATGTATAAACATACATATATCTCTCTTTATATGTATACATACTTATAGATATTTATATATATACATATTCATATATATATATATATATATATATAATATATATATGTTGTGTGTGTGTGTGTGTGTGTGTGAGGAGGAGGGAGAGAGAGAGAGAAGAGGAGTAGATAGATAGATAGACAGCAGGTAGGCAGACAGACAGACAAATAGACAGACAGACGCGTAGATAGACAGACAGACAGATAGTTATAGATAGTAGTAGATAGATAGATAGATAGATAGATAGATAGATAGATTAACAGTAAACCAACGTTTTAAACGTATGTAATTTGTATGTCTATTTCTTTCGTAAGTCTGTTGAATTTTAAAATATGACGTCTTTTTCATTTCGTGTAAGTCTGTCGAAATTTTAAAATATGACCATGTCTTTTCCATTTCGCGTAAGTCTCGAATTTTTAAAATAGCCCATGTTTTTTCGTTTCAGTAAATCTGTCGAAATTTTAAAACATGACCATATGTCTTTTCATTTTGAGCAAGTCTGTCGATTTTCAATAAAATATTGAACCATTAAATGTCTTTTTCATTTTGTGTAAGTCTGTTGAATTTTTAAAATACGACCATATGTCTTTTTCATTTCGAGGTAAGTCTGTCGAATTTTTAAAATATGACCATATGTTTTTTTCAGTTCGGTAAGTCTGTCGAATTTTTAAAATATGACCATAGTCTTTCCATTTCGTGTAAGTCTCGAATTTTAAACATGACCATGTTCTTTTTCATTTCGAGTCAGTCTGTCGATTTTCTAAAATATGAACATATGCCTTTTTCATTTTGTAAACGTCTGTTGAATTTTTAAAACATGACAATGTATCTTTTTATTTCGCGTAAGTCTGTCGAATTTTTAAATATGACCATATGTCTTTTTCATTTCGTGTCAAGTCTGTCGAAATTTTAAAATATGATCCAAACAGTCCGCCCTACATTCTATCAATACAGGGAAGCGTGGGACATGGCGTTCAAGAAAACTTGACAATGTTTAAGCAGAACAGACAATAGGCACAATTAACCCCGTGCACGAGGGACATGGCAACACTGGCAGCCATCCCGACCTTAACCCTTTGACTCTCGCACCCTATCCCCCAACTGCAACAACTGAACTCGTTGACTCCCGCACCCTACCCATCAACAGCAAAAATTAACCTTTGACTGCCGCACCCTATCAACTGCAAAAACTTAACCCTTTGATTCCCTCACACTATCCACCACTTCCTGCAGGAAAAGTTTTAAATCTTGAGTGTATTTGTTTGTATTTCTGTGTATCAGGTATGTTGAAACTTTTCTCATTCTTCCTAAGTTTTTTTCTTGCAGGAAGCTGGTGGATAGGGTGAGGGAATCAAAGGATTAAGTTTTTGCTTTGGAAGCATGGCTGGCAATGCAGGATGCTGGTGGACGAGGTGCAGGGGTCAAAGGGTTAAACCACACAACGATTGCATTATCAGTCTGTACAAGGAAAAGGCTGCACCATATTTTTACCACTTGTACGGACCGTAACATTTTTGTTCTTTGTTTTTTGTTTTGTTTTGTTTTGTTTTTGTTTCGTTTGTTTGTTTTCCGATTAATGTGTGAAAGCAAAAGGCTCAACCAATCCATTCACATGTCTTTTAAGGATAACATTTTGATTTAAACATACTTATATTCACCTAAGAATGTCAACACTATATTTCTAAGAATAGTGCCACTTTGGTTTAACAGGGGAACTTTGGTTTAACGGGGAAAGTGGACTAGGAGCAAAAAATAAAATAAAAATATAAAATGAATAATAAATAAATACAATAAAAAAGCGAGAGATAGCACAGCAGTATAGACAACAGACCCTATGCGTTTGGGACATGGCAACAGGGGAAGCCACTCTTGACCTTCAAACCACGCACAATCAGGTTAAAGAATGGCAATCACGGCGACCCTAGAGTAACGGCCTTTCTGTCAAACTGATGTCACGGGAATTTAAAACTGGTGGAAGGCAAATGGCCGACCATGATCAGTTAGTCCATTTTTCCAAAATGGTTTCAGACACTTTCTGATTATGTGGACGTTGGCAACGACTTCCTGATTCAATTATAATGCTGTGATGACAAGTGGAATTTAACTGGAGAAAATAGTGAACCCATGCAATGCCTTCCTGATTAACCCTTTGACTCCCGCACCCTGTCTACTAGCATCCCGCATTGTCAACCACGCTAGCGATGCAAAAACTTAACCCTTTGATTCCCTCACCCTATCTTATTGCGGGAAACTAATGGATAGGGTGAGGGAATCAAAGGGTTAAGTTTTTGCGGGTAGGATAGGGTGAGGGAATCAAAGGTTAAGTTTTTGCTGTTGGTGATGGAGTGTACGAGTCAAGTGTTAAAATGTATACATACAGTGGGATTTACCTGGAGAAAATAGTTAACCCATGCAATGCCTTCCTTGCTTAAAATTGTGAAACACAGTAGGATTTACCTGGAGAAAATAGTTAACCCATGCAATGCCTTCTTGCTAAAAATGCCGTGAATACAGTAGGATCTACCTGAGAAAATAGTTAACCCATGAATGCCTTCCTGTTAAAATGCTGTCATACAGTGGATCTACCTGCAGAAAATAGTTAACCCATACAATGCCCTCCTACGTTAAAATGCTGTCATTACAGTGGGATTTACCTGAAGAAAATAAGTTAACCCATGCAATGCCTTCCTGCTTAAAATGCTGTGATTACAGTGGGATTTACCTGGAGAAAATAGTTAACCCACGCAATGCCTTCTCGCTTAAAATGCTGTGATTACAGTGGGATTTACCTGAGAAAATAGTTAACCCACGCAATGCCTTCCTGCTTAAAATGCTGTGATTACAGTGGGATTTACCTGGAGAAAATAGTTAACCCACGCAATGCCTTCCCGCTTAAAATGCTGTGATTACAGTGGGATTTACCTGGAGAAAATAGTTAACCCACGCAATGCCTTCCTGCTTAAAATGCTGTGATTACAGTGGGATTTACCTGGAGAAAATAGTTAACCCACGCAATGCCTTCCTGCTTAAAATGCTGTGATTACAGTGGGATTTACCTGGAGAAAATAATTAACCCACGCAATGCCTCCCTGCTTAAAATGCTGTGATTACAGTGGGATTTACCTGGAGAAAATAGTTAACCCATGCAATGCCTTCTGGCTTAAAATGCTGTCATTACAGTGGAATAGAGCTGGAGAAAATAGTTAACCCACGGTAGAAGTCACAGAAAAGGTCAATCCACGACACTCCAAGGGGGCCGGGCTGCATCCAGATCATGGGCCGCATCCAGGTCACGACTCTTGACCTGACCTAGATGTGGCCCGGCTTCCTTAGGACTGTCAGGAATCAAGGGCCGAAACACTTGCTTGATGGGGGTTTCTCCTCTGAGGACCTTTGGTGTCTGGCTCTCCCCCGACTTTTTTTTTATAGTACGTGAAAAGACCAACCCACAACGGAACAGTACTGACAGGACGGAGGAGCTGGCAGTGTGACATCAAGAACCGTCTCAGCAAAGTCAGAGACACTTTCAGAATGCTGAACAACGTATGGAGGTCCTCTCAAGACAGCACCAACACCAAACTGAGACTGCACCAGAACTGTATCCTTTCCATCTTACTTCAGGGCTCAGAATGCTGGAGGAGGACAGAAAACGACCATCACCCTTTGACTCCCGCATCCTATCCACCAACTGCAAACACTTAACCCTTTGATTCTCTCATCCTAGCTACCAGTTTCCTCTTGCAGGAAGCTGGTGGATAGGGTGAAGGAGTCAAAGGGTTAAGTTTTTGCTTTGTTGGCGCGATTGATAATGTAGGATGCTGGTGGACAGGGTGCGGGAGTCATAGGGTTAACAAAACTGTCAACCTTCCGTACAAAGGACTTCTGACAAATCGTACAAATCTTTTGGCCCAAACGCCATCCCCAACCAACAATTACTTGTCCTATGTGGTCAGGATGGAATGGACACTAATCTTGTCCAATGCAGTCAGGACAAACTGGACACTATCACCATGAAGAGATGACACGATATGGCTTGGGCATATCATTTTCAGAGAGCAGGAAAACATCATCCTGACTGCCCTTCACTGAGAATGGACACTATCATCATGAAAAGATGGCACGAGATGGCTTGGGAATATCACAAAGGAGGATAACATCACCCTGACTGCCCTTCACTGAGAATAGACACTAACACCATGAAAAGATGACAGAGATGGATTGGGCATATCAGCTAACATCACCCTGACTGCCCTTTACTGAGACTGGACGCTATCACCATGAAATGATGACAGAGATGGTTTGGGCATATCACCCTCAGAGAGCAGGATAACGTCACCCCGAATGCCCTTCAACGGACACCAGAAGGAAGAGGTAAGAAAAGAAGACCTAAGAACACCAAACGACGAATAACAGATCTCAAGATCCTGAAACACACTTCTGGTTCCATACAGAGGCTAGACCAGAACAGACAGGACACCACAGCGACTGGATATTAAATAATAATGTCAGTTCATTTCACACTTATTGCCCATTGTGTCATTGGCAGACAGGACAGCAACGAAGGTTTTACACACACACACACACAACACACACACACACACACACAACACACACACACAACCTTCGTTGCTGTCCTGTCTGCCAATGACATAATGGGCAGTAAGTGTGAAGTGAACTGAACTTATTATTTAATATCCAGTCACCGTGGTGCAGTGGTTAACGCAACGGACTACCGACTGGAAGGTTGTGGGTTAGAATCCCCATCAGTCCTTTCAAAAATCACTGTGGGATTTTTCGGCTCTAATCGGTTCCTACCCAGAGTTGGGCGCGCTATGGGCTCATTGGGATGACCGGGACCACACAGTCAAGTCTCATCCACTTCACGTATGCTTCAATGAGGGTGTTGCTCCAATCTTCTGACCAGCACCGCAGGTGTCTGTATCTCTGGGCTCTGGTTGACGACAGGATATATTATGATAGCAAACACAGAGTACAGCCCTGTCACGCAGACTCAATCTTAGATGGAACTCCCAGCATCATTATTATCATCCTCATCGGCGACATCATCCTCATCGGCGACATCATCATCATCATCATCTTCGTCGTCGTCGTCGCATTGTGAAAACTGTGCCAGCTTCTGTGACCATTAAGGTGGCGTAGAAAATGAGATGGAGAAAAAAAATGTGAGCACAAAAGTAACCTCCCTGAGTGTGATGATCCTTAAAGAAAAGCAAGTATTTTATTTATATTTATTATTACTGTTCTTTTTTAGCGTTTCGTTTTTCCGACTTTTTGCCCGGGGTATTTTGAAAGTCACTGCAACCCCTAAAACTGGCCGTGTTCATCCTAACAAGTTAGTGTGTTGTTCATTGGACAGATGAACTGAATATGGAGAACATACCTTTATTTAGCAGATAAGCCATGGCATCTTCATTCTAAACAAATCATTTGGGATGCACGGAAGAGAAGATACGAAAAAAAGATGTGATAAAAAATACACACAATGCAGTTTATATATATTGTGTATGAATTCTTGCCTAAATTTGAATAAAAAAAGAAAAAAAAAAAGAAAAAAGAAAAAACACATCTGTATGAAAATATAAAAATGAATAGGAAATGAATACACACAAAGACACAACACACAAACACACACACAACAACAACACACACAGACACAAACACAACACACACACAACACAACACACACGCAAACACACAACACAACACACAGATACACAGCCACACAAACACACACACACAACACACACACCACACACACACACACACACACACACACACACACACACACACACACACACACACACACACACACAACACAACACAACACACACACACACACACACACACAACCTATCGATCACCCTGACCACCGTTTCCATTTTTGACAGGGACAACGACAGCGAAAAATTGACCGTTCAACGCCACGACGGCTTGCTGCTCTCGAATTCAACCTTCAGACAGGGGATGGTGGTGATGGTGGCCAGTGAAAATGGGTGAACAGGAGACATAGAGGGAGTGGACAAGAGGAAGAGGAAGGGTGGGAGGTCATCGAGGAAGAGGAATCGGAGGAGGAGGAGGAGGAGGAGGAGGAGAGGTGATCGAAAAGTGTGTGAGTGGTGTGGGACTAGCCACAGAGCTGTGGAAGCGCCAGCATGCGAGTACACACGGCGGACTCCGACAACAACGGCGCCATGCGCAGCTATGCCAATGGCTACGCCTCTGGTGGACGGTATGTCTTTGCTTTTTCCCCATCAGGTTTATCCATTTCGAATGACTTCACAGTCTCAGACGAACGTTACCCCGTATATTTTGTGTCTGGAATGTATGAGCTTCAAAAGAATATACCGTGTTCACCGAATCGATAGTTTTCTTTGACCACTAAGAGGAGTGGTGCCATGCGCAATTTTGTCAATGGCATCGTCGCTAGTGAGTAGAAGGTAAGGTTTTGATATGGAGTAGATTAGCCCCGAAGTCTTTAGTTCTCCTCGGGTTATTTTTAATTAGAACGAACCATTTATCTTGTATTTAGGTTATTAAGTCTTCAAGAGAACAACAGTCTTAGCAGATTTAAAAAAAAAAAAAAAAAATGTCTGTGTGTGTGTGTGTGTGTGTGTGTGTGTGTGTGTGTGTGTGTGTGTGTGTGTGTGTGTGTGTGTGTGTGTGTGTGTGTGTGTGTGTGTGTGTGAGAGAGAGAGAGAGAAGAGACCTGCCAGCACGAAATCAATCTTAACTAGCATTTTGGGCATTTTGAGATATACATATCACTGGAAAGTGTACATTCTGCTGATTATTTTGGTACTTGAATAAAGCTTGTACTAAAAAAAAAAATGTAGAAGTTATATACGTTTATTAAAGTCATTAAGTTGTATGACCACCATTTTGAGAAAACGGCCTCTAAAGTTTTTGTGAGCTCTCCTACACATTTTCCTTAAATTTCTATATTTGGTGGTTTTTACCCAGTTTGTTTCTAATTTTCGCTGTCATTACCTGAAAGGTGCACCAAAGAGCTTTCTGTCAGTGTATTACATGTGGGGGTACTGTACAGGTTACAGTTCATAATAAGAGACAAAAATAGGTACTTTTGGTAGGAAATTGCGTTCTTTCTGCTGCGATCAATGCATTAAAATACCATTTTAAATTGAATAACAATATTTTTTCAGGAAAAAAAATTCTGTGGGGGATAGATTATAGTCTACAGAAATCAATTTTGAGAAAAAGTCGAAACACCCCAGATAGACCCTCAGTCACATTTTCAGCTCCTAGTGCTGTTCGACTGACTGCGAGTTAAGACTGATTTCGTGGTGGGAGGTCATATATATATATATATATATATATATATATATATATATATATATATATATATATATATATATATATATATATCACATCTATTGATGAAACTGGTACAACATGTGCGGTTTTGTCAACAGTTACGTTTCTGGTGGCAAGTATGCTTTTGATGTAATTAAACGTCTTCAGTTAACTGTCTAATCTAGTATGTGCTTCGATGGATATAGTAAGCAGTCTTGGCTGAATGAGCATCATCCACTGACTGGCTGGTACTGAACGCAATTTTGCTAAAGAGTACAACTCTTGTAGTTTCTTTTTTTTCTTCTCCCAATTGGGTCATTGGTCAAGTTTATCAATTACCTTGTACACAGATCGTTTTCGGCTTTGATAGAGGTGAACATGTCTTGGTCGAAGTAATAAAAAAAAAAACCTCATCCACTGACAGACCGATGATAATGGTGGTGATAGTGGTGATGGTGATGGTGGTGGTGGTGACGGCGGCAGTGATGATGATGATGATGATGATGATGATGATGGTGAAGAAGAAGAAGAAGAAGACGAAGAAGAAGAATAAGAAAAAGAACAAGAAGAAGAAGAAGAAGAAGAAGCTGAAGAAGAAGAAGATGAAAATGAAGAAGATGAAGATGAAAATGAAGAAGATGAAAATGAAGAAGAAGAAGAAGAAGAAGAAGAAGAAGAAGAAGAAGAAGAAGAAGAAGAAGAAGAAGAAGAAGAAGAAGAAGAAGAAGAAGAAGAAGAATGATGATGATGATGATGATGATGATGAAGAAAAAAGAAGATGACGACGACGACGACGATGATGATGATGTTGATGATGATTGCTGCTGACATTGTTTTGGGCACTCTCGCTTTTATCAAATTATTGTTAAAAGACACACAATCAATGGCTTTTGGGGGCAGGGTAATTATGATACCGGATTTCAGACGATGTCTGAATTTGGAAAATGCAATTAAGACGTCGGATTCTTCGAGATGCCATGGCCTACCTAGGGAAACTGCGATGAGTCAATTTGATTTGAGCATGGGACACTGAGATGAGTCAGTTTAACTGTTTTGTGTATTGGTGATATTACACACACACACAGACACACACAACACACACATATACATACGTGTGCGCGCGAGCGCACGCGGACTCAAGAGCTGAACGACCAAAATGGACGGACGTGCCTTCGCCATCGTAAACTCTGATTTCAGTTCAACCACAGATAATTCGCTTTTATCACACTTCAAATTGCCAGTTGTAAGAGTAAAAGCCTAAAAACCTTAATCCCCCCCCCCCCCCCCGCCAACTCCCATTTCAGAAAGAATTTAATACATTTATATCACAATAAACCAGCGTAGGAGCAGTGAGTTACTAGATCCTGCTGGCAGATTTGTATAGTTTTGTTTTGTGTACTTACAGTTGTTTAGTTTTGCTTTATACACTTGCAGTTCTTGAGTTTTGTTTAGTATACGTGTAGTCATTTAGTTATGTTTTATGTATTCGTAGTGATTCAATGTTTTTGTATACTTGTAGTTATTTAGTTTTGTTTGCTTGAAGCTACTGAGTTTTTGTTTTGCATACTTGTAATTTTTTGTTCTGTTTTGTATACTTGTAGTTATTTTGTTTAGTATGCTTGTAGTTATTAGTTATTAAGTTTTGTTTTGTATACTTGTAGTTATTTTGTTTTTGTTTGCTTGATGCTATTAAGTTTTGTTTTGTATACTTGTAATTTTTTTGTTCTGTTTGTATACTTGTAGTTATTTGTTTTGTATCTTGTAGTTATTTTGTTTTGTATGCTTGTAGTTATTATTATTTGGTTTTGTTTTGTATACTTGTAGTTATTTTGTTTTGTTTGCTTGAAGCTACTGAGTTTTGTTTTGCATACTTGTAATTTTCTAGTTCTGTTTTGTATACTTGTAGTTACTTTGTTTTGTATGTTTGTAGTTATTTAGTTTTGTTTTGTAGACTTGTAGTTATTTAGTTTTGTATACTTGTAGTTATTTAGTCTTTTTTGTATGCTTGTAGTTATTCCGTTTTATTTTGTATACTTGTAGTTATTTAGTCTTTTTTGTATGCTTGTAGTTATTCCGTTATATTTTGTATACTTGTAGTTATTTAGTCTTTTTTGTATGCTTGTATATATTCCGTTTTATTTTGTATACTTGTAGTTATTTAGTCTTTTTTGTATGCTTGTAGTTATTCCGTTTTATTCTGTATACTTGTAGTTATTTAGTCTTTTTTGTATGCTTGTAGTTAATCCGTTTTATTTGTATATTTGTAGTTATTCATTTTGCTTTGCATACTTATAGTTCTTAGTTTTGTTCTGTATACTTCTAGATATTGAGTTTTGTTTTGTGTACTTGTAGTTATTTAGTTTTGTATATTGTGATTTAGTTCTCTTTTGAGTACTTGTAGTTATTTAGTTTTGTATATTTGTGATTTAGTTCTGTTTTGAGTACTTGTAGTAATTTAGTTTTGTATATTTGTGATTTAGTTCTGTTTTGAGTACTTGTAGTAATTTAGTTTTGTATATTTGGATTTAGTTTTGTTTTGTGTACTTGTAGTAATTAGTTGTGTATATTTGTGATTTAGTTTTGTTTTGTGTACTTGTAGTTATTTAGTTTTGTATATTTGTGATTTAGTTCTGTTTTGAGTACTTGTAGTAATTTAGTTTTGTATATTTGTGATTTAGTTCTGTTTTGAGTACTTGTAGTAATTTAGTTTGTATATTTGTGATTTAGTTTTGTTTTGTGTACTTGTAGTAATTTAGTTGTGTATATTTGTGATTTAGTTTTTGTTTTGTGTACTTGTAGTAATTTAGTTTTGTATATTTGTGATTTAGTCTTTGTTTTGTGTACTTGTAGTAATTTAGTTGTGTTTTCAATACTTGCAGTTACTTAGTTTAGTTTTGTATAATTGTAGCTTTTTAGTTTTGTGTTGTATGCTTGTTGAATTCATTTTGTTTTGTATGCTTGTCGTAGTAAGTTTTGTTTTGTATGCTTATTGTATTTTTTTTTTTCTGTATGCTTGTGGTTATTTAGTTTTGTTTTAATATTTGTAGTTATTCAGTTTTGTTTCGTATGCTTGTAGTTGATTCGTTTTGTTTCGTTTGCTTGTAGTTGATTCGTTTTGTTTCGTTTGCTGTAGTTATTTGGTTTCGTTTTGTTTCGTTTGCTTGTAGTTTATTTGGTTTCGTTTTGTTTCGTTTGCTTGTTAGTTACTTAGTTTCGTTTTCTTTCGTTTGCTTGTAGTTATTAGTTTCGTTTTGTATGCTTGTTGTAGTTATTTGATTTTATATACTATCTGTTTGTTGCTTACTGTATTATTCCGTTCTGCTTTGTTTGCTTGTTGTAGTTATTTGGATTTGTCTTGAGTGGCTGTAATGATTTTGTTTTGTTTTGTCTGCTTGTTGTAATGATTTTGTTTTGTTTTGTCTGCTTGTTGTCATGATTTAGTTTTGTTTTGTCTGCTTGTTGTCATGATTTAGTTTTGTTTTGTCTGCTTGTTGTAATGATTTTGTTTTGTTTTGTCTGCTTGTTGTCATGATTTAGTTTTGTTTTGTATGCTTGTTGTCATGATTTAGTTTTGTTTTGTCTGCTTGTTGTAATGATTTTGTTTTGTTTTGTCTGCTTGTTGTAATGATTTAGTTTTGTTTTGTATGCTTGTTGTCATGATTTAGTTTTGTTTTGTATGCTTGTTGTCATGATTTAGTTTTGTTTTGTATGCTTGTTGTAATGATTTAGTTTTGTTTTGTATGCTTGTTGTAATGATTTAGTTTTGTTTTGTATGCTTGTTTAATGATTTAGTTTTGTTTTGTCTGTTTGTTGTCATGATTTAGTTTTGTTTTGTCTGCTTTGTTGTCATGATTTAGTTTTGTTTTGTCTGCTTGTTGTCATGATTTAGTTTTGTTTTGTCTGCTTGTTGTCATGATTTAGTTTTGTTTTGTATGCTTGTTGTAGTGATTTAGTTTTGTTTTGTATGCTTGTTGTAGTGATTTAGTTTTGTTTTGTATGCTTGTTGTCATGATTTAGTTTTGTTTTGTATGCTTGTTTGTCATGATTTAGTTTTGTTTTGTATGCTTGTTGTCATGATTTAGTTTTGTTTTGTATGCTTGTTGTCATGATTTAGTTTTGTTTTGTATGCTTGTTGTAATGATTTAGTTTTGTTTTGTATGCTTGTTGTCATGATTTAGTTTTGTTTTGTATGCTTGTTGTCATGATTTAGTTTCGTTTTGTATGCTTATTGTAATGATTTAGTTTTGTTTTGTATGCTTGTTTGTAATGATTTAGTTTTGTTTTGTATGCTTGTAATGATTTAGTTTTGTTTTGTATGCTTATTGTAATGATTTAGTTTTGTTTTGTATGCTTGTTGTCATGATTTTAGTTTTGTTTTGTATGCTTGTTGTCATGATTTAGTTTTGTTTTGTATGCTTGTAATGATTTAGTTCGTTTTGTCTGCTTGTCATGATTTAGTTTTGTTTTGTATGCTTATTGTAATGATTTAGTTTGTTTTGTATGCTTGTTGTAATGATTTAGTTTTGTTTTGTATGCTTGTTGTCATGATTTAGTTTTGTTTTGTATGCTTGTAATGATTTAGTTTTGTTTTGTCTGCTTGTCATGATTTAGTTTTGTTTTGTATGCTTGTTGTAATGATTTAGTTTCGTTTTGTATGCTTGTCATGATTTAGTTTTGTTTTGTATGCTTGTCATGATTTAGTTTTGTTTTGTATGCTTGTTGTAATGATTTAGTTTCGTTTTGTATGCTTGTAATGATTTAGTTTTGTTTTGTATGCTTGTCATGATTTAGTTTTGTTTTGTCTGCTTGCTGTTGTGATTATTTCGTTTTGTTGTGTATGCTTATTGCAGTTATTTAGTTTTGTTTTGTGTGATTATTGCAGTTTATTTTTTGTTTTGTATGCTTGTTGTTATTTACGTTTGTTATGTACGCCTGTTACTGTGTTTTAGTTTTGTTTGTATGCTTATTGTTGATATTTAGTGATGTTACATATGCTTGTCGTAGTTATCTTATTGTTGTTTCTATATATTTGTTTCTTTGTATTTGTGTTTGTTTGTTTGTTTGTTTGTCTCAGCTTCTGCACCATCTTCGTCACACACACACACACACACACACACACACACACACACACACACACACACACACACACACACACACACACACACACACACACACACACACACACAACACACCAAGGGGAAACAACACAAGAAGACCTCTGAGACCTAACGAATACATATAGATGTATCGACAATGAGAACCTCCCCTTGCCGAAACGTCCGTCCTAATGCATTCATGTCGTCGGCAGGGGCGTCTGAAGATGACAAGGAATCGATAGAGCGCTGTTTCGCTAACCCTTTCATTAAATATCTGATCCGCCACGGACACGAAACGCCTCTTGCGGATTTTTTTTTCCTCTGCATAATACGCAGACGTTTAAGCAAGAAAGCCCATTATTCCAGTGTGCCTATATCTGGATGAAAACACGGTCGGTTGAACGTTTTTCGCGTGTCAACGGGCGTGGGTTCGAAACTGGTGTGCGCCACATCGTACTGGCCTTCTTGCGGCCCATCTGTCTTCACCTTTTGACTCCTGCACCCTATCCACCAACTACAAAAACTTAAACCCTTTGATTCTCTCACCCTATCCACCAGCTTCCTGCTGACAGAAAGAAAGGAAGGAAGAAAGAAAGAAAGAAAGAAAGAAAGAAAGAAAAAAGAGGACAACGTCTGTGCTTGTTATCATAAAAATCCTCTGCAGCAGGGGCTTCTTAGTTTCGTAAGAATGAATTCTTATCTCTAATCAGACGTTCTTTCTATGAGTAGGGGTAAATACATAAGACTTTGGGTCATACTGGCCTATAATTGTTTACCAATTTCGGGGTATACGTTTGCCCCAAAGAATCTCAAACTTCTCATAGTCTGAATGCACGCACACAGCTCATAATCAGCTAAACCGCACGTGCTTTGTGGAAATGATGACGTTTTGTTGTTGTTGTCTTACAATAGTATTACTGAGAAAGAATGCTTATATACATGTATATGTTGACAAACTTGCGTGATTTCACACGCAGCCACTCTCTGTCAACCTTTCTTCAAAAGTGAAAAAACATAATATTCACTTCATATTGTTTACAAAGTAGTAGTCGTTCCAGTGACCTGGTTGATTGGTTTCTTATTTTGTATTTTTAATAGACTTGATAGCAACATTTATAGGCCATTTTATGAGAGGGGAATTAGAGCACCTGGTCACAACAGGAAAACTGGAGGGAAAGAACACCAGGTAGACCAGGGAGAAAATATTGCAGGTGGCTGAGGACAGAAAGAGTGAAGATGTGCATATGGAGGGCCATGATCGCCAACGCCATGTGGCAGGGCACATGATGATGATGGTGAATAGATTTGATTTGACTTGACCCACTACACATTAGCCGTTAAGTATCTTATCACTGCTTACACTTAACTTCAAAGAAAACCCATGAGGAACCCTTGAGAACATACAGTCATAAGGAACCCTTAAAGCACGTACAGTCATAAGGAATCCTTGAGAACAAGCATAAGGAACCCTTGAGAACATACAGTCATAAGGAACCCTTAAAGCACGTACAGTCATAAGGAACCCTTGAGAACAAGCATAAGGAACCCTTGAGAACATACTGTCACAGGGAACCCTTGAGAACATACAGTCACAGGGAACCCTTGAGAACATAAGTCATAAGTAACCCTTAAAGCACGTACAGTCATAAGGAATCCTTGAGAACAAGCATAAGGAACCCTTGAGAACAAGCATAAGGAACCCTTGAGAACAAGCATAAGGAACCCTTGAGAACAAGCATAAGGAACCCTTGAGAACATAGTCATAAGGAACCCTTGAGAACATAAGTCATAAGGAACCCTTGAGCACATACAATCATAAGGAACCATTGAGAACATACATACGCCTCACACTTACCAACACCACCCAACACCCTACTAAATACCCCACACACCAAAACCCACACAAAACACACCATCATCACAGGCGCACGTGCACACATCCCCAGTAACCATCAAGAAGAGAAAAGAGAGAGCGAGGGGTTGTAAATCGGGGAGGCGGGGTGTGGGTGGGGGCACCATGGTACGTAAAAACCCTCTATCAACGGTGCATTTCCTTTCACTGCCGTTTTATGCTGTCTACCTCCCATTTCAAACAGACGCCGACAGCATCCCTTCCCTAGCCTCCCTTCGGTCAATACTGTCTATGCTAGATAGAGGCTACCTTGAGAGGAACCAGACAAACACGAAAATAGAATCAGAACGCGTATTTAATACAAGAAGACAAGACAGGCGCAAATTTTCGGCCAACTGGCCTTTGTCAAGCGTGAATGTAAGGTCACAAACAAACACCAAATACAAAAATTAGGAGTAAAAAGACTGAAACTTTCCTGCTGCTTCGTCCAGCGAGAGAAGAGGACTAACTGAAACCATAATGTGTTTGTGGGTAATGGGTAATAAGAAAAGGGGGAGGGGAGGCAAATATGATGTCAGAGGGGAACTGAGATGAATTCTGCAATTTGAAAAGAGGTCATGCCACACTAGTATTGTTTTATCCTGAAGAGGGTCCAGAGCTACAACTATGAAAACTGCGATGCACTAGCTAAGAGTCAGTTTTTGCTTGAACGCGGGCAGTCGCACTTGTTTTGGATACCTTTAGGGGGGGGGGGGGGGGGGGTCATTTCACTATCAGGGCACTGTCATGCGACACTGTGTTCATTCCTATGGGAACCGAGAGAAAAACATACTGTTATTGTTGTTTAAAGCCCAGCCGACTGCGTAGAGTCATATCAGGGCTATAACCGCTTCAAAACATAGGAAACTTCAACAGGAAAAATACAAAAGAAAAAATGTATTTGCGCAAATAATCTGACATGCCCCTGGCGTTGACCACTCCGTCCAATTTATCGCACAAGGGATTAAAAAAAAACACCTGAATACAAATTTAAGCATACCTAATGACACCAAAACATACATAAAAACGGGCTTAAATAACCTAAAATTGCTTCTGCATATCTCACCTTCCTAGAGCTAAAAAATGCACTTAATACATCTACCCAATTATCAATCCTAAGAAAAAGTACGTAAGACTTTATCGAACACATACAGGTGAATGGACCAGCAAGGCAGAAAATGATAGGAAGAAATAATAGAATGCAAAGGAACAAGGCAGAAACAAAGAGAGTGACAGAAAAGAGGAAATTTGTAGCACAGAATTTCCAGAAGCTGGGGTATTATTTATACTGAAAGAGCCCCCAGCATCCCCACGGGGGGGGGGGGGGGGGGAGGGTGGAGAGAGAAAATTGATCTCACGATCCAGCAGTGCCTGATGTTTGATGATTGATTTGGTTTGGTTCAGTTTTTACGTCAGCACCCATCTAAGGTGATATGGCCGACGGGGATAACCATCCCAGGGAAGTGGGGGGAGGGGAGGGGAGGGGAGGGGGGGACTTATCTAATCCTATACTGACATCAGCAGAACAACAATGATGTTCATATGGGGACAGTGAGAAGGCCACGTTTTTAATGTAGCGCACCCCGGGATTCAAACCCACAACTATTAGCATGTGAATTCGACGCTAAACCAACTGAGCTACTGAGGCCCATGTTTAACCCTTTGACTCCCGCACCCTATCCACCAACTGCAAAAACTTAACCTTTTGACTCCCTTACCCTATCCACCAGATTCCAACAGGAAGTGGATGGATAGGGTGAGGGAATCAAAGGTTTAAGTTTTTGCTTTGCTAGCATGGTTGACACTACAGGATGCTGGTGGGCAGGGCGCGGGAGGCAGAGGGTTAATTGGGGGTTCTTTACGTTATCAATTACATTTGATATGGGCAAACCATAACCGACCCAAATACACAACGTGTCCCGCCGTCAAGTTGATATCTTCGCGTGACCTGTCTCGCTCTGATTTCACAAAGTGACGGGGACTGTAAGACAGCAGACTGTTCAGCTCTGCTACCGTACATACAGATGTCTGGGACACACCCCTAATGCAAAATCATGGAAGCGAACCAGACTGAGGTTCTCCAATAACATTACGTGATGGAAATGGAAAGTACAGTCTGACTTGGCGGTGCCTGGTTGAGAACTATTGGTCAGAATGAATGCTCTGAGAAAAGCCGGATGGCCGAAGTGTAAAACTTATTTATAAAGTCGGTGACTTGTTTGCTTCTGTTCTGACTCTGTCTCTCTCTGCCCGCGTTGGTTTATTTTTTATTTTTTTTTTTTTTAATAGATTTGACCTGACATGACCCAATACTACAAGGTTAGAGGACGACTGGCGGACATATGGACAGCTGTAAAAAAGATACTTCTCCTCCTCCTCCAACTACTACTGCAATTCCTACTACTACTGCTACTACAACTACTACTACTACAACAACAAATGCAACATATTACATATGCCCATAAGTGAAACAATCATAATTTAGTACTATACTACTAGTACTAGAATTACTACTAGTGCTGCTGCTGCTGCTGCTGCTGCTGCTGCTGCTGCTACTACTATTACTACTACTACAACGACGACTACGACGACGACGACGACGATGACGACGACGTCTACACAGCGCGCTGACAGAAAAGAAGAGCACGTTTAGAGAAATCAGGAACAACCGTTCCATGGAAAAAGCTAGTTATGAAAACTCGTATAATACAAGAACGCCGATTACAAATGTTTCAAATACGTAGTGCTGCACAGAATACTTGAAATTAATATCTTTCTAAAAGAAATGGGACTTGTAAACAACTTTGTTGTAACTGCTGTTTGAAAACGAAGGACAGCACTGATTGCATATTTTGAAAGTGTTTACATATCAACAGATTCCAGGAAATATAATTGAGAAAATGTTGAGGTCAAAACGCGTCCCTTGATCAAACATCAATTATCTGAAACCATGACCTTATTTAGTGCTCATGATGCAAAAATTCAGTATTTGATTCAATAATCATTCAAGGAAAACTGTTTACTTATAACAGCACACTAGGGAAAAATCTACCAAACACCATTTTACAAATAAGATCTCTTACCACAAAATACCACACAGAACAATATACTGCAACACTGAGGC
>JAPXFY010000018.1:43335931-43345931 GCA_030674185.1 Monoplex corrugatus | reverse complement strand
CAGTGAGAACAGTGTCATTTGTTTATTCGACCAAGTTCAGTGCAAAGACGACATTGCTCATTCAGGTTGATATTATTAGCATCCCAATCTGAAACGCGTTCTTTCTCTATTCTACCAAGTTTCGTGCTTTTTTTTTTTTTTTTTTTTTTTTTTTTTTTTTCCCAGTTAGGCTATGTTCAGCACTGTTGATTAACATCCCTGTGAGAACTGTGTCGTTTCTTTATTCGACCAAATTCAGTGCAAAGAGATTGTTCATTCAGGTTGTTAATTAGCATCCCAATCTGAATCGCGTTCTTTCTTCATTCGACTAAATTCAGTGCAAAAGTTACTTCATCTAGGGAAGGAGTACGTATAGATCTAGTTATAGCATCAAATCTGAAACGTGCTAGTCTTCATTCGACAATTTCAGTGCAAAAGATCCTTCATTAATTAAGGGGAAGGAGTACATCGTTACAGCATCAAATCTGAAACGCGTTAGTTCATTCGACAATTTCAGTGCAAAGATCCTTCACAGTTAGGGGAAGCAGTACATCGTTACAGTATCAAATCTGAAACGTGTTACTTCTTTTTTCGACAATTTCAGTGCAAAGATCCTTCGGTTAGGGAAAGGAGTACGTATCGTTACAGCATCAAATCTGACTCGTGTTACTTCTTCATTCAACAATTTCAGTGCAGAGGTCCTTTATTTTTAGAAGTTTTGTTTCACACACATATATATCTAGATATACCGTACGTATTTCTGTGAGTGCGCGCGCATATGAAACGCGTTACTTCTTCATTCGACAATTTCAGTGCAAATATCCTTCGCTTCTAGAAGCTTCGTTATACATACAGACCCTATATACCGTGCGTATTTCTGTGAGTGATGCATATAATGTGATGTGTAAAAAGTTCTTTCATTTTTTGGGAGGGGGTGTGTGTGCCTCGTACTGCGTGTGTTGTGTGTTGTGAAGGCGTCAGGAATCTGCCTTCTTGCTTCCCGTGGACAGACAGACCAAAGAGAGTAAGTTAGGTACCGGTAACCGGTACTATTCTCTCTGGACAGACCGACAGGCTGAGTGATTGAATGGACAGGTAATGAGGCGTGAAGAGAAGGATAACGAACTATGGCTTCGACGCTGATAGAAGAAGAGAGAGAGAAAAAGACAGAGAGAGAGAGAGAGGGAGGAGGGAGAGAGAGAGAGAGAGAGAGAGAGAAAGAGAGAGAGAGAAGAGAGAGAGAGAGAGAGAGAGAGAGAGAGAGAGAGAGAGGTAAAGACAGAGATTGGCAGCTCTGAAAATCAGTGCAGTCTTAAGAGTTATATCTACTGTAGGAAACTAGGGCAATCTGCCCCCCCCCCCCCCCCCCCCGGAAACTAGGGCAATCTGGTCTCCCCCAGGAAACTAGGGCAATCTGGTCTCCCCCCAAGGAAACTGGGGCAATCTGGTCTCCCCCCCAAGGAAACTAGGGCAATCTGGTCTCCCCCCCCCCCCCCAAGGAAACTAGGGCAATCTGGTCTCCCCCCAGGAAACTAGGGCAATCTGCCCCCACCCCCAGGAAACTAGGGCAATCTGGTCTCCCCCCAAAGGAAACTAGGGCAATCTGGTCTCCCCCTAGGAAACTAGGGCAATCTCGTTCCCCCCCCCCCCCCCATTTTTTTTAACCAAGGCGAAGGGAGTTATGGGAACAGGTGTTTAAAATCACAACTGCCGTCTAACGTTATGATACATCACTTGGTTGTGAGGATTGAGTGCCTGTGGCCGTAAACATGGGGACACGTAAATAAGTGAGGAGAGAGAGAGAGAGAGAGAGAGAGAGAGAGAGAGAGAGAGAGAGACATGGGGACACGTAAATGAGGAGAGAGAGAGAACATGGGGACACGTAAATAAGTGAGGAGAGAGAGAGAGAGAGAGACATGGGGACACGTAAATGAAGAAGAGAGAGAGAGAGAGACATGGGGACACGTAAATAAGTGGAGAGAGAGAGAAAGAGAGAGAGAGAGAGACATGGGGACACGTAAATAAGTGAGGGGAGAGGAGAGAGAGAGAGATACAGACAGACAGACAAACAGAGAGAGACAGAGAGAGAGATTCCTTTTATTTCTGTAACGTCCCTTGCAAAAGCAATGAAAGGACGATAAATTCACTAAAATTTAAAATGTCAACAGAATACACAGAAAACAACAGTCAAGGACAAGAATAATTTTGAACACTTAGGGTAAAAGATAACCAGCGAACTAGAGGGATAGTATAGTTTTTTAACTCTTTGACTCCCGCACCCTGTCCACCAGCACCCTGCATCGTCAACCATGTTATTAAAGCAAGAATTTTACTCTTTGACTCCCTCACCCTATCCACCAGCTTCCTGCATAGGGCGAGGAAGTCAGAGGGTTAAGTCTTTGTAGTTGGTGGATAGGGTACGGGTATTCAAAGGGATATTTAAAGACAATCAGCAAATGAAGGTGCGTGGAAAAGATAACTGAAAGATAAACACGAACGCAACAAGGAGCAACCAAATTAATTCCAGTCGATGAAAGTTTTCACGAAGTGCAAGGTGATATCAATGCATAAACAAGCACAAAAGGAAATTTGTCCCTGTGCATATTATTTCCTTTGTATCGTTTTGCTCGTTCTAAGCGAAATAACCACGGAAAGAATACAACCAGAACATTGTCTAAAAGCACCTACGTGAATAGACGTTAAAAGAAACAACGAACAACCAGAACAAAATGTTGGAGACGAAAAAATAAACCTTATACCTTACACTGAAGATCTTTACACCAAAGATCTTTCTCCCAAACTCTTTGCTTACATCACCCTCTCCCCAACACACACACACACACATACACACACACACACACACACACACACACACACACACACACACACACACACACACTGTCCTGTATGTCTGTCTCTGTCTCTCTTTAACCAGTGCACTTTCTGTGCTCAAGTGGTAACCATTCCCGAAAAGCAGGCCTAGATGCTCGCTCTCTCTCTCTCTCTCTCTCTCTCTCTCTCTCTCTCTCTCTCTCTCTCTCTCTCTCTCTCTCTCTTTTCCACCACCGGTATACTTTCTGTGCTCGAATGGTAACCATTCCAGAAAAGTAGGCCTAGATGCTTGTGATAATGGCCGCGTGGCTGCCAGGCCAAGGTGCGTTCGTCTTGAGCTAGAGTGCTCATGCTTTGGGGAGCCGCAGAACTGAACCGTCTGAGCGATACACGGTTCAGGAATTACCTGTACTAAACGTTCACTCCCTTATCAACCCACCAGCTTCCATCAGCGAGCTACCTGTAGGAAGCTTGAGGGCGGGATTTTGATTGATGGATTTGATTCAGTTTTTACGTCGACACGCACACATCAAATGATATGGCCGGCGGGGATAAACCATCCCAGGAAAGTGTGACAGTTTTAATTTAGCGCACCCCGGGATTCGAACCCACAACCATTAGCATGTGAATCCGACGCTCAAACCAACCGAGCTACTGGGGCCCAAGGGTGGAATAAGAAAATAAAAGTATTATATATACACCCGCGGGAAGTTGATGGACGCAAGCAGATGGAAATGAGGAACTAAAGAAAGCTGGTGGAAGGGATAGAGTGAGGTAGTAAAAGGGTTAGGAAGCTGTTAAAAGCTGGAAGATAGGGTGAGGAAGTAAAGGGTTATAAAGCTATTAGAAGCTCGAAGACAGGGTGAGGGAGTGAAAGGTTAAGAAAGCTGTCAAAGCTGGAAGATAGGGTAAGGAAGTGACAGGGTTATGAAGCTGATAGAATCTGGAGGATAGGGTGAGGGAGTGAAAGGGTTATGAAGCTGTTAGAATCTGGAGGATAGGGTGAGGGAGTGAAAGGGTTAGGAAACTGTTAGAATCTGGAGGATAGGGTGAGGGAGTGAAAGGGTTAGGAAACTGTTAGAATCTGGAGGATAGGGTGAGGGAGTGAAAGGGTTAGGAAACTGTTAGAATCTGGAGGATAGGGTGAGGGAGTGAAAGGGTTAGGAAACTGTTAGAATCTGGAGGATAGGGTGAGGGAGTGAAAGGGTTAGGAAACTGTTAGAATCTGGAGGATAGGGTGAGGGAGTGAAAGGGTTAGAAAACTGTTAGAAGCTGGAGGATAGGGTGAGGGAGTGAAAGGGTTAGGAAACTGTTAGAATCTGGAGGATAGGGTGTGGGAATGAAAGGATTAGGAAACTGTTAGAATCTGGAGGATAGGGTGAGGGAGTGAAAGGGTTAGAAAACTGTTAGAAGCTGGAGGATAGGGTGAGGGAGTGAAAGGGTTAGGAAACTGTTAGAATCTGGAGGATAGGGTGAGGGAGTGAAAGGGTTAGGAAACTGTTAGAATCTGGAGGATAGGGTGAGGGAGTGAAAGGGTTAGGAAACTGTTAGAATCTGGAGGATAGGGTGAGGGAGTGAAAGGGTTAGGAAACTGTTAGAATCTGGAGGATAGGGTGAGGGAGTGAAAGGGTTAGGAAACTGTTAGAATCTGGAGGATAGGGTGAGGGAGTGAAAGGGTTAGGAAACTGTTAGAATCTGGAGGATAGGGTGAGGGAGTGAAAGGGTTAGGAAACTGTTAGAATCTGGAGGACAGGGTGAGGGAGTGAAAGGGTTAGGAAACTGTTAGAATCTGGAGGATAGGGTGAGGGAGTGAAAGGGATAGAAAGCTGTCAAAAGCTGGAAGCTGGATGAGAGAGTGAAAGAGTTAGGAAGCTGTTGGAAACGGGAAGATACCATGAGGACATGAAAGGGTAAGAAGCTGTTGGAAACGGGAAGATACCATGAGGACATGAAAGGGTTAGGAAGCTGTTGGAAACGGGAAGATACCATGAGGACATGAAAGGGTTAGGAAGCTGTTGGAAACGGGAAGATACCATGAGGACATGAAAGGGTTAGGAAGCTGTTGGAAACGGGAAGATACCATGAGGACATGAAAGGGTTAGGAAGCTGTTGGAAACGGGAAGATACCATGAGGACATGAAAGGGTTAGGAAGCTGTTGGAAACGGGAAGATACCATGAGGACATGAAAGGGTAAGAAGCTGTTGGAAGCGGGAAGATACCATGAGGACATGAAAGGGTAAGAAGCTGTTGGAAACGGGAAGATACCATGAGGACATGAAAGGGTTAGGAAGCTGTTGGAAACGGGAAGATACCATGAGGATATGAAAGGGTTAAGAAGCTGTTAGAAGCGGGAAGATACCATGAGGACATGAAAGGGTTAGCAGCGGGAAGATACCATGAGGACATGAAAGGGTCAGGAAGCTGTTAGAAGCGGGAAGATACCATGAGGACATGAAAGGGTTAGGAAGCTGTTGGAAGACGGAAGACAGGGTGAGGAAGTGACAGGATTAGGAAGCTGTTAGACGTTGTAAGATAAGGTGAGGAAGTAACAGGAAGGGTTAGAAAGCTGATGGAAGCTGGAAAATAGGGTGAGGAAAATAAAAGTTATGTAAGAAATCTGTTAGGAGCTGAAAGACAGGGTAAGGAAGTGAAAGGGTTAGGGAGCTGTTAGAAGCTGAAAGACAGGGTGAGGAAGTGAAAGGGTTAGGGAGCTGTTAGAAGCTGAAAGACAGGGTGAGGAAGTGAAAGGGTTAGGAAGCTGTTAAATGTCGGAGGATAGAGCGAGGACGTGAATGGATAAGGAAGCTGTTAAATGTCGGAGGACAGAGTGAGGACGTGAATGGATAAGGAAGCTGTTAAATGTCGGAGGACAGAGTGAGGACGTGAATGGATAAGGAAGCTGTTAAATGTCGGAGGACAGAGTGAGGACGTGAATGGGTAAGAAAGCTGTTAAATGTCGGAGGACAGAGTGAGGACGTGAATGGATAAGGAAGCTGTTAAATGTCGGAGGACAGAGTGAGGACGTGAATGGGTAAGGAAGCTGTTAAATGTCGGAGGATAGAGTGAGGACGTGAATGGGTAAGAAAGCTGTTAAATGTCGGAGGACAGAGTGAGGACGTGAATGGATAAGGAAGCTGTTAAATGTCGGAGGACAGAGTGATGACGTGAATGGGTAAGAAAGCTGTTAAATGTCGGAGGACAGAGTGATGACGTGAATGGGTAAGGAACCTGTTAAAAGCTGAAAGATACAGTGAGGAAGTGAAAAGGGTTAAGAAGCCGTTAGAAACTGGAGGGTAGGATGAGGGAGTGAAAGGGTTAGGAAGCTGTTAAAAGCTGGAAGATAGGGTGAGGAAGTGAAAGGGTTAGGAAACTGGAATATACGGTGAGGGGGTGAAAGGGTTAGGAAGCTGGAATATACGGTGAGGGAGTGAAAGGGTTAGGAAGCTGGAATATACGGTGAAGGAGTCAAAGGGTTAGGAAACTGGAATATACGGTGAGGGAGTGAAAGAGTTAGGAAGCTGGAATATACGGTGAGGGAGTGAAAGGGTTAGGAAACTGGAATATACGGTGAGGGAGTGAAAGGGTTAGGAAACTGGAATATACGGTGAGGGGGTGAAAGGGTTAGGAAACTGGAAATACGGTGAGGGAGTGAAAGGGTTAGGAAACTGGAATATACGGTGAGGGAGTGAAAGGGTTAGGAAGCTGGAATATACGGTGAGGGAGTGGAAGGGCTAGGAAGCTGTTGGAAGCTGGTGGATATGATGAGGAACAAAAGGCTTAGAAAGCTGATGGACAGGATGAGGGAATAAAAAAAAGTTAGGAAGCTGATGGACAGGAGGGAATGAAAGGGTTAGGCAGCTGGTGGACTGGGTGAGGGAGTCAAAGGGTCAAGAACCTGGTAGAAAAGACGAGGGAAGCAAGTTGGTGGATGCTGGTGGACAGGAGGAGGTACAGAAGGATTACTTCAGAGTGGAAGTTAGTGAATAGGATGATGGGATGAAAAGCTTAAAAAAACGTGATGCCATCTAAGAAGCTGGGTGGATAGGGTTAAGGAGAGAAAGGGTTAAACATACCCACCAAACGCTGATGGATAAGGTGAAGGAGTGAAAAGGTTAAGCTTGTGGAAAGAGTGAAGGAGTGAAAGGGTTAAGCGGGTGGAAAGAATGAGGGAGTGAAAGGGTTAAGCTGGTGGAAAGGGTGAGGAGTGAAAGGGTTAAGCTGGTGAAAGAGTGAGGGAGTGAAAGGGTTAAGCTGGTGGAAAGAGTGAGGGAGTGAAAGGGTTAAGCTGGTGGAAAGTGACGGAGTGAAAGGGTTAAGCTGGTGGAAAGAGTGAGTGAAAGGGTTAAGCTGGTGGAAAGAGTGAGTGAAAGGGTTATGCTGGTGGAGTGACGGAGAGAATGAGTTAAGCTGGTGGAAAGAGTAAGGGAGTGAAAGGGTTAAGCTGGCGGAAAGAGTGAGGGAGTGAAAGGGTTAAGCTGGAGGAAAGAAAGAGAGAGCGAAAGGTTTAATCTGGTGAAAAGAGTGACGGCGTGAAAGTGTTAAGCTGGCGGGAAAGGGTGAGGGAGTGAAAGTGTTTCTGGCGGGAAAGAGTGAGGGAGTGAAAGGGTTAAGCTGGTGGAAAGGGCGCGGAAGTGAAAGGGTTAAGCTGGTGGAAAGGGCGCGGGAGTGAAAGGGTTTAGCTGGTGGAACAGGTGAGAGAGTGAAAAGGTTAACACAGCCGACACTATCAGCTGGGGGCCTGAACTTGCCAAGAATGTGCCAGAGAAGCTTCCCAGCCGTGACGTTGTTCATCCTTTCATGCACGCTTGTTGCTAGCTGTCTTGTTAGGAATCCAGTGACGTTTTTCGCTGTGAGATATGACTCACGTAGAGGAGTTGAACAATGCGATAAATCAGTACAATGATAAATACAACACGAAACAGAATTATACAGAATATGATAACATAACCTATATGGCAGATGCTCATAGAAAGAAAAAAGTTATTTACTATCATGCATAAAAATGTAATACAGAACAAATAGTGGTCTTGTTGCAGATGCTCTTTTTTTTTTAAGTTCAGATATACACGAAAGAAAAAAGAAAGATGCTCATCAAAAAAGTTATTATCATGAATAATAAAAAAAAAATACAGAACCAATACCGTTTTTGTTGCCGATGCTTCTATTTTTAAAGTTCAAATATATACGGAGCAGAACAAACAAAGAAAAAGATGTTCATGAAAAGAAGCATATCTGTTATTATGAATACAAAATGTAATACAGAACAAATACTGTTCTTGTTGTATATGCTTCTTTTTTTAATTTAAAGTTCAAAGATACACGAAGCAGGACCAAAATAAAACAAATCAAAACGAAAAACTATAAAACAGATGCTCACAAAAAGGAAAAGTTATTATCATGAATGAGAAAATAAATAAATAAAGAACAAATATTGTTCTTGGTGTAGATGCTTCTTTCCTTTTCTGAAGTTGAAATACATGGGGGTGCAAAAGTAGGTATACAGTTATGAAAAAAGAAAACACGTACGATACTCACTGCATTTATTATACAAAGAAATGAATATTGCATATACATGTAATAACAAGCACAGCTTTAATCCCTCAGATACTCAAAATGCTTGCCGTCGGTATTCATACACTCCTCTAATCGAAAGCGGAATTAAGCATTATAATAATGATGTGATATTTACTGTATACCTACTTTTGCACCCCCCTGTGTACACAAGTAGACTCCTTCCTCCCTCCCCCCCCCCCCCCCAAAAAAGTAAGTTCTTGTTACAGAATTGAATGTTTCATGATATATCGAAATGACCGAATCAAACTTGCCATTTTCACTGAAGTTTCCTCATTATCACTAACAGCATGCTCATTATATCTATGTCCACGAAGGAGATGTGTGTCAATCTGCCCTATGTGTGTGTTTGTTGTTCATTTTCTTGATGCACGTATTGAGGGGGTCGGGTTTTTTTGTGTTGTGTGTGTGGGGTGTGGTGTGTGTGTGTGTGTGTGTGTGTGTGGTGTGTGTGTGTTTTGTGGTGTGTGTGTGTGTGTGTGTGTGTGTGTGTGTGTGTGTTGTGTGTGTGTGTGTGGTGTGTGTAAAATTCTACGGCAGATAAGTAGGTAGACGCAGACATCCAATTAGTCGGTCCTAGGTTCAGTACGCCTAATCCACCTCCGCCTAGTGGGTGGTAAAAGGGGTGGAGATTTCTACGACCTCCCAGCTAAACACACGAGCAGACCTCCCACCCCCCACCCACCCCGCGCGGATGTAGACGGAAAGCAGAATATGGAAATAGTCTTGCCAAAGATCCTGTAAGTCATGTCAGTGTCTGGCTTATGGAAACATGAAAACAACCAGCATGCGCGCCCACCCACCAAAGATGCAGACTATGCAAACATCACGGTGGTGGGATGACGTCAGTTCGCGTGAACAGCTGGAGCTCTCCGCGCTCCACACTATGTTAGTCTTCATCATGGGGTACCGACTTCGGCGAATAGCTTGATTGATTTGGTTCAGTTTTTACGTCGATACCCACCTCAGGTGATACGGCCGACGGGGATCACCGTTATCCCAGGGAAGTGGGAGTGGGGAAGGGGGGGGGACTTATATTCCTATACTGACACCACCAGAACATCAATGATGTTAAGATGGGACAGTGATAAGGCCAGTTTTAATGTAGCGCACCCCGGGATTTGAACCCACAACCATTAGCGTGTGAATCCGACGCTCAATCCAACTGAGCTACTGGGGCCCGTCTCTCGGAGAGTAGCGTTAAGAAGAAAATTTATATTATAATGATGAAATTCTCAGATGTGACGGGAGGGGGTGGGGTGGGGGTCGGGGGGAAGTGGGGGGAAGAGGGGTGTGCAATTCTATCGCACTGACAGGCTTACCGGGATAATAGCACAATTTCTTTGCTGCGCGTCGTTTTAATTTCCGATAGGACCCCTTCTTGTGGAATTGAAACAATGCAAACATTTACCAACCATGGACAAATAATCGACCAAACACTCGCTGTTTCTCTCCTACAACATCGACTTCCTCCACTTCAACCCTCTCTCTGTGTCTCTCCCTTTGACCCTATATCTCTCTCTCTCCCCTTTCAACCCCCCCCTCTCTCTCTCCCTCTCTCTCTCACACACCACACATGCGTGCGCGCACCCCCCCTCTCTCTCTTTCGCTCACTAA
>JAPXFY010000018.1:43318431-43330931 GCA_030674185.1 Monoplex corrugatus | reverse complement strand
TTGCATTTAGACTTCTCCCCCTTCAAACCCTCCCTCCCTCTCTCTCTCTCTCCACACACACACACACACGACAACAGACAGACAGACAGACACACACACACACACACACACACACACACACACACACACACACACACACACACATACACACACACACTCAAGCAAACACATACATATACATTTTCGTCTCAAAGGTCTTAATCCTTAAGAATGTACGACTAATATCTCTAATGAATTCCAAATAAATAAATAAATATAAAACGGCATAAAAAGCATCCGATAACCAATGAGATCTATATATCTATAGACAACAATTTGTATATGTACATGAGAAAGTATGAGAGCGAAGAAAGGAAGAGACAGATGGGAAATGGAGAAGGAAAATGAAAGGAAATGGAAAGGAAACAAAAGGAGGAAAAAAATTCCAAGATTACCATACGCTAATCAAGAAAAGCATGGCACATCAATCCAGAACAGCAATGCCTATTACTGTTATTGCCGTTTTTGTTTAAGGCCCAGCCGACCGCGCAGCGCCATATCAGGGCTATAACCTGTTTCAAAACATACACAATACTTCGACTGGAAAAAAAAATAATTAAGTATTCACGCACATAATCCAAGGAGATGCACCCATTCACCCATTCGATTGCCATCCAGGGTGGATCAGAGAACCGAAAAAAGCATCGGTTTCTCGCAATGCACAAAAATTTTTAAGGCTTCTTCAAACAATTTTTTCGCTAGTCCTCATATTTTTTTTTATACTCTGAGAGTGGCAGGGACTTTAAAACTTACTAAACTAACTAACCAAGGAGATGTCCCTGGCGTTGACCACTCCGTCAAAATTTATCACATAGGGGGTTTAAAAAAACACATCTGAAAACAAATTTAAACATAACTAAGGACACTAAAAACATACATAAAACGGGTCTAAATCATCTAAAATTGCTTCTGAATACCTCATTTCCCTAGAGCGAAAAATGCAGTTGATACATGTACCCAATTATCAATCCAAAGAGCAGGCCTAAATTACCTAAAATTGTTTCCGCATATCTCGTTTCCCTACAGCCAAAAATGCACTTAAAACATGTACCCAATTATCAATCCGAAGAGAAAGCATGCAAGACTTTATCGAACACATTTACAGGTGAAATGGACTGGCAAGGAAGAAATGCCTGGAAACCGAACTTCACAAATAATTATAAGCAATCGTTTGATAATCAGTGACAGCGCAGGTATTAATAAATCCACGACAAAATGAGAGACACTGTCAACTGGATGCGGGTTTGGTCAACAGTGTAACATATGGCGGACACGATATTGCTCGCAAACCCCTCGCCACCCCCCCCCCCCACCCCCCCACCCCCCCCCACCCCCACCCCCCCAGGTTCGCAGTGCACCGATAACATGCACTCTGAGGACTCCAAACGTCATACGCTTGATCCCCCGTAGCAACGAGTGTTCAAATCTGTGGTTAATTTTCTGGGATGTTATTGGTTTGGTTTGGTTTCGTTCTGTTTTATGAATGTATATATGGTTAAAATGACATGACACTGTACAACAGCATAAATAAACATAGACTAATATAATATTTCAAGTTCAAGTTCATACTGCTTACAGCCCAGCCGACTACTAGAGCCATATCAGGGCTAACACCACGTCAAAAACAACAACCAGATGAAGATAAAAGACAACAGTTAAAAAAAAAAAAAAAACCATGCTCACCGTTAACTTTGCAAGTTTGAAATAATAATGATCTTTCGACAGGCTGCAATGAAGAGGAAAGAGGTTACTGGATTATACAGTTCAGATTATGACAATTTTTTTTTTTAAATCATCGACCGTAGAAACGGCAAAGATTCAATTATTATCATATCGATTTTAGAGCAGCTTTTTTTTTTTTAAATTTAATGAAATAATAAAGCAACTAACATTGCTTACTAAACGCCAATATATCGTGCATAGTTCTGACGCCGGTAACGACAATCTAGATCTATATTTTAGTGAGGAGTGGTTCTTTCATTGCCGTTTTTGTTCGTGTATTATTTTTCTTTATCTTCTCCTCTCCTCTCTCTCTCTCTCTCTCTGTGTGTGTGTGTGTGTGTGTGTGTGTGTGTGGTGTTGTGTGTGTGTGTGTGTGTGTGTGTGTGTGTGTGTGTGTGTGTGTGTGTGTGTGCGCGTGGTGCGTGCATGCGTATGTGTGCGTGCGTGTGTGCGTGCATGCGTGTGTGTGTGTGTCTCTGTGTGAGGTGGGTGTGTGTTGTGTGTGTGTCGGTGCGTGCGTGCATGCGTGTCTCTGTGTGTGTGAGGGTATGTGTGTGTGTGTGTGTGAAGTATATTGTGTGTGTGTGTGTGTGTGTGTGTGTGTGTGTGTGTGTGTGTGTGTGTGTATGTGTGTGTGTCTGTGTGTGTGTGTGTGTCAGTGTTATGTGTATGTGTGTAAATGAGTGCATATGTGTGCGTGCTGTGCGTGCATGCATCGTGTGTGCTTCTTTTTTCTTTTTCTTCTTTTTTTTTTCTTTCTGCTGCTGCCTCTGTTGTTATGATGGTAGAGATCGAGAGATGGTAAAGCCTCCAGCTTCCCCCTACCTCTTCTCGGTTGATATCATCATCATCTCGTTTCCAATCATAAAAGCGCTGCCGGCACCGTACTGGCTTTGGGCGTTTGGTTTCACGGTGTTATATATGGCTGTCATCAACCGATCAGGTCTCTGCCCCAGTCACCAAAATGGCTAGTTCTTCTTTCCTACAATGATATGAGTCCCATAAAGAATCTGACAGGAGGGGGGAAGGGAAGGGACGGGGAGAGGAGAGATGAGAGAGAGAGAGAGAGAGAGGAGGGATCAGAGAAGAGAGAGAGAGGATCAGACAGAAGAACAAGTAGACAGACAAAGACAGAGAGCACAGACGGACATGCAGATGCTTTAGAATCTCTATTACCACTACTACTACAACTAGTACATCATGCTACTACTGCTACTACTACTATTAATAATAATATCAACAACAACAATAAAAATAATAATAATTTCATTATTTTCATCATTATTATTATCACTATTATCATCATCATTACTATTATCATTGTTAAATCACATTTGTACAGCGCTATTCTCCAAACTAATGTGCATTTACTGCGCATTACAAAACTTCCATGCCACAGAGTATATTAAACACAGATATACTGATATTGTTCACACCACATGCACGCACGCGCGCGCGCGCCCACACACACACACACACACACACACATACACACAAAACAAACACACACATGAAGACACAAAGGTGCAAAAAAACACATAAAGCTATGCTTACAGAATACGCATACATGAATATCAAATTCACACGAAGCCACACAGTCAGTAGTTAGAAATGACAGTACACACAGATGAAGCAGTAATTATGAATTCTAATTATAATGGATGACCTGGGAGAACAGATAATTTTCCATACAATACAAAAAGAGAACCGGTCTTCTAGAACCGTAACAGTGGAACCGTAAACAACATTCTAAACACAGACATTCTCATTTCATGATTAATCCCTGAACCCAGAACAAGCATTCTAAAACACAAATATGTCAGCAGCAGGACATTCCAATGGCTCTTTGAAGTGGAACGAAAGTACCGGTAGTACAAGGCTTCAAGAAAATCAATCAATAATAATATTAAAAAAAAGTTATAAAATAAAAAAAAAAGTTTAAAAAAGTTTTTTTTAAACGAAAATATAGATTTCCGAACAGAATCAGCATCGCGCCCCAGTTTCATTCACATAGGGGAAGGAACATTTCTGCAAACCCACGAAGTTATGCAAGATGATGAACTGAATGACACAAGAGGGAATTGTATACATCTTGTATGAGAAGAGTGCGGTGGTGGTGGTGGTGGGTGGGGATGGGGGATTGAGGGCAGCGGCTTAAAAAAAAAAAAAAACGAGGAAGGAATACCAGACAGACTGAGTAGGCGTTTTCTGTTGGCAGAATTATGGGGGGAATGGAAGCTCTGGACCTTCTTTGCTCTGGAGGAGGAGGGGGGGGTTCTGAAAGAGGGAGGGGAGGTGGGGGGAGAGTAAGAGACAGAGGCGAAGTGGAGAAGGAAGTGATTAGGACGGGATGGTGGCGGAAGAGAATGATTTGCACAGGACTGCTATCGGACCTCTGTCTGATAGGGAGGACTTTGTACTGATGACCTCCTGTCTGATAGGCATTTTGTTATGACCTCCTGTCTGATAGGCACTGTGTCATGACCTCCTGTCTGATAGGCACTTTGTCATGACTTCTGTCTGATAGGCACTTTGTCATGACCTCCTGTCTGATAGGCACTTTGTCATGACTTCTGTCTGATAGGCACTTTGTCATGACCTGTCTGATAGGCACTTTGTCATGACCTGTCTGATAGGTACTTTGTCATGACCTGTCTGATAGGCACTCTGTCATGACCTCTGTCTGATAGGCACGTTGTCATGACCTGTCTGATAGGCACTTTGCCATGACCTCTGTCTGATAGGCACTTTGTCATGACCTCTCTGATAGGTACTTTGTCATAATCTCTGTCTGATAGGCACTTTGTCATGATCTCTGTATGAAAGGCACTTTGTCATGACCTCTGTCTGAGAGGCACTTTGTCATGACTTCTGTCTGATAGGCACTTTGTCGTGACCTGTGATAGGCACTTTGCCGTGACTGAGAGGTATTTTATCATAACATCTGTGTGAAAGGCACTTCATCATGACCTTTGATAGGTACTGTCATATAACCTGTGACAGGCACTTTGTCATGACTGATAGGCATTTTGTTATAACCTGCGTCTGACAGGCACTTTAACGTGACCTCTAATAGGTACTCTGTCATGGCCTCTGTCTGACACGCATTTTGTCATGACGTCTGTATGAAAGGCATTTTCTCACACAAGTTTGTGAATCTGAGCTGTCTCTGTAATGCCCAGTAATGTCCAACCAACTTCAAAAGGCAGGACCAACCAACTTCAAAAGGTAGGGCCAACCAACTTCAGAAGGTAGGACCAACCAACTTCAAAAGGCAGGACCAACCAACTTCAGAAGGTAGGACCAACCAACTTCAAAAGGTAGGGCCAACCAACTTCAAAAGGTAGGGCCAACCAACTTCAAAAGGTAGGGGTGGGGGTGGTGGTGGTGGGGAGGGGAATTTCAGACTTCCCTCCCCCACCTCGTCCGTTCCCGGTAAGAGGCACTCTAAAGAGAGAGGCGTTGACCAAACTAAGAGCAGACTAATCAGGCTTTCGTGTCAATGTGATGATTCGGGGAAAGGATGTCTAGTAGTTTATACAAGCATTACTCCAACAAATCACGCGAAAAAGCGTGACGAAAAGAGAGAAAGTGGTGGGAAAAGAGGTGGGAGAACGGACGGATGGACAGACGGAGGGAGGGAGCGAGAGAGAGAAAGAGAGAGACAGACAGAGAGCGAGAGAGAGACAGATAGACAGACAGACAGAATGAGAGAGAGACAGAGGCAAAACACACACATAAGGCAGAAAACGATAGGTAGAAATGACAGAAAGCAAAGGAACAAGGCCAAAACAAAGAGAGTGACAGAAAAGAAGGAATTTCTAGCACAGAATTTCCATAAGGTAGGGAGGGATACCTGATCTAACTGGAAGTACTTTCCACTTTACAGCTCTGTGTAGACTACGTCATATTGTTCCGTTAGGAAATATAAAATCTTGTCAATCTTACGGCATTTTTACACTTTTGCTGACGTGTTGGGTACCTTCGTTGACATATTGGTATATAAAAATACGAGTGGCTGACTACGGGTGAGATGAGAAATTGGTTTGGCAAAGAAATGCACTGTACAGCATTTGGTATAGTTCTGACCTAAACGATGCAGAGTATGTTTTTTTGTTTGTTTTTGTTTTGTCTTTGTGTGTGTGTGTGGGGGGGGGTTGTTTGTTTTTTCAACTTGATTTACCTGATTTTCGTCTCATCCTATTAAGAGCACGGGTTGACTGCACATATCATGACAGTGACAATTTCTTCATCTTCAGTGAAGTGTTCGCCGGAACTTTTTTAAAGTACGTTACAAAATATCCTCGGTGACAAGAAACAAGACACGGTTCTGACAACATCACAGGAAAAAAAAAATTCAAAAGTAAAGAGAATAACCATTCTGTGACGAATATCACCGTTTCTGTGACATTTTCAGTAAGCTGGTTCATGAACAACGATTCTTGAATTACACCATCATTTGTTGTGAGAAGAGAAGAAAAGAAAAAAAAAAAAACGAAAAGCAAAAGACGATTCTCACAGACACGTATCGTACTGTTAGGGCTGACGTCAGTGAACCAGTAACGTCATCATGGATAGAGAGCAGAGACAAGGTTACGTGTCCATCCTGCACTCTTCAGCGGATACGTTTTCCGAACCCATCGTCGGCGTTCACGACTACGCTCACTACCATCCAAGGTAAGACAAGTTTTTGTTTTGTTTTTTGTTTTCCTTCGAAGTGGACAGAAGATCTTTTCTACAAACGACTGTGCAAGGGGGGAGAGAGTGTGTGTGTGGAGGAGGGGGGAGGGGGTGTACTTAACTGTGTTGATTTAACAACGAATCGGTCAACTTACACGAATCTCTCTCTCTCTCTCTCTCAAACACACACACACACACACGCACGCACACACACACACACACACACACGCACGCCACACACACACACACACACCACACACACACACACACACACACACTCTCTCTCTCTCTCTCTGTCTCTCCTCTCTCTCTCATGTCCATGCAGATAATGAATCATTCTGAGTCTTGACTATTCACTCCACTTCCTCCTCTCCACTTCATTCGCTCGCTCGCTCGCTCGGGAATTTGTCATTTTTTGCTGCTACGATAGACAAGAAAATGACCAATGACAAGTGATAAACCAGTCAATGTGGTACCATCGCTCATAGAAGACAACTTGCCAGTTAGTGAACGAAATACCTGTTGTAGAACGCTATTCTTTAGAAACAAAATAACAAACCTCCGAGGACTGAAATTAAATCTTTTTGCGTGGGTTATGTATGTATGTATGTATGTATGTATGTATGTATGTATGTATGTATGTATGTATGTATGTATGTATGTATGTATGTATGTATGTATGTATGTATGTATGTATGTATGTATGTATGTATGCATGTATGTATGTATGTAATGTATGTATGTATGCATGTGTTGTATTGTATATGTATGTATTATGTATGTATTGTATTATGTATTATATGTATGTTTTATGTATGTATGTATGTATGTATGTATGTATGTATGTATGTATGTACTATGTACGTATGTATGTATCTATGTGTATGTGTGCATGCACAAACGCACGCATACATGTGTACGTATGTGTGTGCCTGCGTGCGTGCATTCGTGTGTATCAGTGTTGTTGCGCACACATTTCCAAGATTTTTTTTTTTTCAATGCAAGAAGGGAAAGACAAAGGACAGAGAGACAAAAGGACAGAGAGAGACAAATGGTTTCACAAGTTGTAAAACACGGACAGACAGACAGACAGACAGACAAAGAGCCATTAACGAAAGCAAACAGCAGCAACAGAAATCAAAACACAATCCATGAAATATGCCATGTCTCGGCAATCAAGAAATGGAAACGTGTTTAAAAAATAAAAAAAAGAAAAGAAAAAAAAAGGACAAGTCAGACAGAGAAGCAAACAAAACAAAAATAGAAAATAAAGAATAAAAATTACGGAAGTCTGTGTGGCCAGAGGCCAAAAGCGCATATCTGGCAGAAAAAAAAAAAGTAAAACGTACACATGACAAAATGTTATGACTGCGATGGGAAAATCCAAAAGGAAATAATACAGAACAGAAATTACGACTGGTCTTGGAAAACAGCTGAAATGCTTGCTTGCTTGCTTGCTTGCTTGCTTGCTTGCTTGCTTGCTTGCTTGCTTGCTTGCTTGCTTGGCTGGCATAATAATACTGTAAAATGATTGTTATAATACAAAACAGGAATTACACTGGGCTTGAAAACAGCTGAAGCTTGCTGCTTGCTTGCTTGCTTGGTGGCATAATACTGTAAAATGATTGTTCATAATACTGAGCAGGAATTACACTGGTCTTGAAAACAGCTGAAATGCTTGCTTGCTTGCTTGTTTGCTTGCTTGCTTGCTTGGCTGGCATTAATAATACTGTAAAATGGTTGTTCATAATACAGAGCAGGAATTACACTGGTCTTGAAAACAGCTGAAATGCTTGCTTGCTTGCTTGGCTGGCATTAATAATACTGTAAAATGATTGTTAATATCACAGAACAGGAATTACATTGGTCTTGGAAAACAACTGAAATGCTTGCTTGCTTGTTTGCTTGCTTGCTTGCTTGCTTGGCTGGCATTAATAATACTGTAAAATGATTGTTAATATCACAGAACAGGAATTACATTGGTCTTGAAAAACAGCTGAAATGCTTGCTTGCTTGTTCTTGCTGCTTAGCTGGCATTAATAATACTGTAAAATGATTGTTCATAATACAGAACAGGAATTACACTGGTCTTGGAAAACAGCTGAAATGCTTGCTTGCTTGCTTGCTTACTTGCTTGCTTGCTTGGCTGGCATTAATAATACTGTAAAATGATTGTTAATAATACAGAACAGGAACTGCACTGATCTTGGAAAATAGCTGAAATGCTTGCTTGCTTGATTGGCATTAATAATATTACTATAAAATGATTGTTCATAATACAGAACAGGAATTACACTGGTCTTGAAAACAGCTGAAATGCTTGCTTGCTTGCTTACTTGCTTGCTTGCTTGGCTGGCATTAATAATACTGTAAAATGATTGTTAATAATACAGAACAGGAACTGCACTGATCTTGGAAAATAGCTGAAATGCTTGCTTGCTTGATTGGCATTAATAATACTAAAAAATGATTGTTAATAATACAGAAAAGGAATTACATTGGTCTTGAAAACTGTTGGTATGCTTGCTTGCTTGTTTGCTTGCTTGGCTGGCATTAATAATACTGTAAAATGATTGTTAATAATACAGAACAGGAATTACACTGGTCTTGAAAACAGCTGAAATGCTTGCTTGCTTGCTTGCTTGCTTGCTTGCTAGCTGGCTTGCTTGGCTGACATTAATAATACTATAAAATGATTGTTAACAATACAGAACAGGAATTACATTGGTCTTGAAAACAGTTGAAATGCTTGTTTGCTTGATTGCTTGCTTGCTTTCTTGCTTTCTTGCTTGCTTGCTTGCTTGGCTGGCATTAATAATACTGTAAAATGATCGTTTTCATCGTTGAAGTTTCTGAGTAACTACTAACAACCTAACAATGCTATTTCGCTGGCAAACGGACCAACTTTCGGAATCGTGACAATCGGTGTGACACAGCATACCGGCAAAATGACATAAATCTATTGGCCTTTTTTTACCCCCCACCCTTTTTTTTCCCCCTTGCCGTAGAGATTGGGGGATAACAAATCAATACTTCCCAACCGCACCTCCTACCCCCTTCCATCCTTCATTCACCGCTCCCGTCCGGCATGCAAGCTGTTGTTTCTCTGCACCAGTCTCTCTCTCTCTCCTCTCTCTCTCTCTCTCTCTCTATCTATCTATCTCTCTCTCCCCCCCATCTCCTCCCTTCTCTCTCTCTCTCCCCATCTCCACCCTTTTTCTCTCTCTCTCTCTCTCTCTCTCTATCTCTCTCTCTCTCTCCCATCTCCACCCTTCTCTCTCTCTCTCCCATCTCCACCCTTTTCTCTCTCTCTCTCTCTTTTACAACCGAGTTAAAATTTCCATGACAGAGCTGCTTGTGATTTTTTTAAACTGTGTTGAGTTTTCTGTGGCAAGCTTACACCATGCTCTTAAATAGCCTAGATGGGAGCAAAAGAGTGAAAATAAGAACTGGGCTAGAAATATTAAAGAGTGTCTAGAAGAGTACGGATTTCAAGAAGTATGGATAAATGGCGTGACTAACGAGTCAAGTTTCTTGGCCTCTTTTAAGCAAAAAAATGATATGGCGATTTAAAAAGAATGGAACAGTAAAATACTCAACAGCGATAGATATTCTGCCTATCGCCAATTTAAATCACTCCATGAACCAGAAAAATATATATTAAAGACGTAACTAACAAGAAATTCCGTGACTGCCTGATCAGATTCAGATTAGGCACAAACGAATTGGGTGTAAACAATCGATATTTAACAGAAAACTATGCTAGAAAAAGCTGCCCCTTTTCGTCCGAATATTTTAGAAGATGAATCCCATTTTCTGTTCGATTGTCCAGTCTATAAAGACATCAGAAATAAGCATTGCAAGGAATCATTGGAAACAGCACTGATCCCTCATGGAGTATGGCCCTAACATATAAAAATCCAGAACATTCCAGAAAATTGGCGATGTTCATATTTTATGCTTTGAAGCTTCGAGAAGAGGTAACAGTCTGAAAATGTCTGTACATTGCTACTACAAAACGGATGTCGAATGAAAAGTATGCAAGATGTATATATATCAACAATGTAATCCCCTCCCTCCAATCCCTGGTTTGTATATGGGTCGGTGGCCTTCACAATAAACCATGTGTCAGTGTCAGTGTCTCTCTCTCTCTTTTCTGTATTATAATTGAAGTTGCACGCAAATATGTTTGTAGATTAGCAACAAGTTTGAAATTTGAAAAATGACTTTTAGCCAACAACTTTTACCTTTGGAAAAATAAAACCTCTCTCTCTCTCTCTCTCTCTCTCTAACAAGCATAATGATATCTGTTTGATTTATATTATGGTGTGATTAGTCATGTCGTGTTTAATGTGTCTGTAGCTGAATTTTGTTGTGTTCAGTGTTAATGTTGTATGTTTTGAAATCGGCCCTCTGTCTTGCTTTGGCTGAATGCGTTAGAAAGACATTAAATCATCAAACTGTCAAATACACTCTCCCCTCTTCCTGTTTCTCCTCCCCCTCAATTCAAACCTCCGACCCCACCCCACCCTCTCTCTCTCTCTTGTTTCCCCTCTTCCCTCTTGTATTCCCCCTCAATCCAGACCTCTCTTTGTCTCTCTCTCTCTCTCTCACACACACACACATACACACACAGATAGATAGAAAGACAGATAGATAGATAGACAGATAAATAGATAGATGTATGTGTATGTATGTATGTATGTATGTTTTGTATGTATGTATATACCCTACTCCCTTCCTCCTGTCTCTGCTTCTTCCCCCTCGATCCAGACCTCTCTCTCTCTCTCCCTCCCTCTATCTCTCTCTCTCTCTCTCTCTATACAATTACCCCTTCCAACTGTCTCTGCTTTCTTCACCCATCCCATACCACTCCACCCTACCCCACACACCACACCACCCACCCTCTTGTCCCCAAACGGACCAGCGTGTCGTGGACTGTGTTTCAAGTCAACGCCGCAGGTGTTTGGCAATCAGCAGCTTTAATGGAAAACATCGCTGGGGATTTCTTCCAATTCCCTCACCCGTCCTGCTTTTTTTCTAGAGCTTTCGGCTTCCCCCTGTCTCAGTCTGTCTCCTTTGCCATAGTGTTCAAGTATTGTCATCCTCGTCGTCTTTTAACTGGCTCCAGTACCAAACAGCCTTCTTTGCTGTGACCTTCTTGCTAGTCGGTGTGTGAGCGGCACGTATAGGCTACGGAAGAGTGTACTTGACAGTACCTTGTTTAAAGTCTTGTCATGCCCTCAATAGCTTGTGAGCAGCTAGTAACCCAAGAGGTTTCTTGGCTGTGGGCTACTATGTTGATGTGGTCTATAGAGGGATTGGTTCTGTAGAACTTAGTGCTTATAGGAGGACCGTCGGGGGTACGGGGGGAGGGCGAGTTTTTTTGGGGGGATCCATCCACCGTCATCTATCATGTATAAGTTTGCTTATTTCCAGTCCAGGAGTATCCAACGGTGCACGAGGTAGGTTGACATTTCTGCGCGAATTCTGAGTTTTTGGCAGCTGTGTTTCTTCATTTATCTATTTATTTATTTATTTATTTATTTTTGTGACAGACTTGTTTCAGATTTTCTAAAAAAAAAAATATTAAAAATTTAGAGGCGAGGGGACAGTGGGGGTGGGGGGGGGGGGGGGTGGGGGCTAGGAAGAGTCTGTGTTACTGTGTTGAGGTAGGCCTACCTGCGACAGGAGTTCAGGTTTACGAGGATGTGTTGATGTTTTCAAAACAAGAATTCCTTGAGGATTTATATGGCAGCTGTGTTGTGACACACCGCTGCGTTGTTCTGTGATGAAATTGCCTGAAGTTGGTTTTCTTTAAATTTTCGGTTCGGACTTTAATTCAATTTAATTCAATTTTATTTTATTTTATTTCATTTGCATTTTATTTTGTTTTATTTTTTATTTTATTCTATCTAATTTTATTTTGTCTTATTTCATTTTCATCTTATCTCATTTCATTATTATTTTGTTTTATTTTATTTATTACATTATTAACGCATTTGTTTATTGATTTATTCATTTATGTATTTGTTTATTTATCATGAACTCATTTATTT
>JAPXFY010000018.1:43233431-43315931 GCA_030674185.1 Monoplex corrugatus | reverse complement strand
CATCTATCTATCTATCTATCTATCTATCTATCTATCTATCTATCTATCTATCTATTCATCTATCTATTTATCTATCTATCTATCTATTCATATATCTATCTATCTATCTATCTATTTGCTCTCTATAATTTTCCATTGTTTTTATTCTTTCTCCCCATTTATAGCCGTGTGTATGTGTGTGTGTGTGTGTGGTGTGTGTGTGTGTGTGTGTGTGTGTGTGTGTGTGTGTGTGTGTGTGTGCGTGCGTGGGTGCGTGTGTGTGCGTGGGTGCGTGTGTGTGCGTGCGTGCGTGCGTGTGTGTGCGTGCGTGGTGTGGTGTGTTTCAGCGCTTAGATTTGATTTTATCAAGATTTTGCGCTATATAAATATTGTAATTATTATTGTAATTAATATTTTTTCCTTGCCAGACTGTAGCCAGAACCATCATCATCATCATCAATCATCATCATCAATCATCAGTCGTCATCATCATCATCATCACTATTATCATTATCATCATGTGTCCTGCCGCATGGCGTTGGCGATCATGGCCCTCCATACGAATCTATCCCTCGTCGCTGCGAGTACATCTTCCACCCTCTCTGTCCTCAACCACCCTGCAAGTCCGGTCCAATATTTTCTCTCTGGGTCTACCTAGTGCTGTCTTTCCCTCCAGCTTTCCTGTCGTGACCACGTGCTCTAATTCCCCTTTTCCCATAAAATGGCCTATAAATGTTGCCTGTCTTTTCCTAATCTTCCTTATCAATGATCTTCTAGGCCAGAATATGATATAAAAATAATACTCTCCAGAGAAGCCAAGAGCCAAGATCAGATAAAGGTGCGACATCAACATCACATTGCTGACACGCTTTATATTCATTTACTTCTGTCCTCAAATCTATAACCCCTGAGAGATCATTGGGAATCCAAACCGCCTGGCTGTTCTGGAACGAAAAGCAAAACGTTTAAATGTAAATGGTAACATCTGTATTATAGTGCAGTTATATTCATCGACTTCTTTTTTACTTGGATTAGGCTTTTGCAATCCTAGACATATTACGCAGAGATAAATACAAGTCTTTTCCACAGAGACAGACAGACAGACAGAGAACAAGAGACAGAGAGAAAGACAGAGACAGAGGGAGAGACAGACAGACAGAGAGAGGGAGAGAGAGGGTACACAAGAGACAGACAGAAATACAGAGAGAGAAAGACAGGCAGACAGACAGACAGACAGAGAGAGAACAAGAGACAGACAGAGAGACAGAGAGAAAGACAGAGACAGACAGACAGACACTATGACAAACAGAAAGACAGAGAAAAATACTACAGACAGAGAGAGAGAACAGACAGAAATGGGCGGATGCAGCCAGGAAGACATTTTTTCAAAGAGAAACAAAAACTCTATAAAAAGTTAGATAAAAAGAAAAAAACTCCGACAAAGGACGCACTTAACGGGCCGGGGGAAGAAAACAAGACAGTAACGACACTGAGGGAGTATCTCCTGGATAAGGTCCTGTTAACGTTCAACCCTGCCATACCTCCGAGACACACAAGAGCTGTTTCTGAAACCCTGTCCTGACCTATGAGACCAAAACAATACGCTGTTTCGCTTGCCAGACTCCAGACAAGCTCTTGATATGAAACATATTCTCCAGAGAAGGCCAATGCCAGATAGGACGGAGGAGTGGCATCAGCGTAATATTACTGTTACGTTTTAGTTATTTACCTTTATCACAAATCTATGCTCTCCCCCCCCCCCCCCCCAACCCACTCTCATCGCCAAAAATTGCGCTGAACCCAAACAATCTGGTGAAACTGGAGTTAAAGGCAAACAAACAAACAAACAAAAATCTTATTCTTATTGTTGCTTAAAGCCCAGCCGACTGCATACACCATATCAGGGATACAACCGTTTCAATACACACACAGTACTTGAACAGGAAAAAAAGAAGGGAAAAAAAAAGGAAAAGAAAATTTAGTACACATACACATATCAATGCATTCGTGCACATAATCTTAGGAGATGCCCATGGCACTGACCACTCCGTCCAACTTATCGCACAGGGGATTTAAACAAAAAAACATACCAGACACAAATTTCAACATAACTAAGGACACTGAAACATACATAAAAAACGGGCCTAAATTACCCCAATCTCACTTCCCTAGAGCCAAAAATGTACCCAATCATCAATCCTAAGAGAAAGTATGTAAGACAATATACTGAACACATACAGATGAATGGACCAGCAAGGCAGAAAGTGATAGGAAGAAATGACCGGGAAAAAAAGCAGCAAGGCAGAAACAAAGAGAAAGACAGAAAAAAGGAAATTTCTAGCACAGATTTTCCAGACGGTGGGGATATTATTTATACTGAAAGAGCCCCCGGCATCCCACGAGGGGGGAGGGGGGGGGAATTCAGAGTGGCTGGTGAAATTTGCATTATAATGAAGTTGGGTGGTTTATGCATTTACTCCTGAGTGATAGAAAGATATATTTGGTCCTGTTTCTGCTTCTGTTTTCTTACGATCAAGTTACAGTGCTGGAAAAATTCCACATGCGCCAACATCGTCGATGCTGTGTGAATGAAGGATCCAAAATAATCAAGACAAATGTCAAGCCCCGCAATAAAACCTACGTTGTGGTGAGGTCTTCATTATGGAAACCATATTGAATCCTGACAGTTCATTTCAGAAAAGGAAATGAAAAGTGTTCATATGCTGCCAAAGCTTTAAGCATGAAATGTAATCCCCTACAAAAAAAGAACAGGCATGCTCTCTCTCTCTCCTCTCTCTTCTCTCTCTCTCTCTCTCTCTCTCTCTCTCTGATTTTTTTTCATTTGTCTGATGAAAACTGTCAAGACCAGTCTTTATGACACAGGAGAAGAACAATTCCGACATCCTTCAAAATATGCTCTGTTTATGCTGTTTGTTTGTTTGCTTGCTTGCTCGCTTGCGTGCTTGTTTGCTTGTTTGCTTGTTTTTCTTTCAATTCCAATACTTTCCAAGATCTGCTCCATATATGGCTTCCTTAACCCCAAAGTTTCTTTTCCTTTTTTATTCACTTCCCCTTGCAAACAAGGTTCTTTTCCCTTAGGTTTCAATCGTTTCATCATCAACTATATTATATTCGAGAGGGAAATCATAGCACAAATAACAATAATGACGATAATGTCAAGAATCATCATAACACTTAATAGCGCCGTCTAAGTGTTTGTTTTGACTATTTTTTTCAAAAGGTGCTTCTGGCCCTACCTAAATTGTAAGGGAGGCTAAAGGTGAGGAGATGCAAAGAATTAGCAAGTGGCTGCTAGTCTGCTCCCAAGTAAAATGCACATAATGAAAAATGATAGAATGGTTACATTTCTGGCTGAACACTCGGTTTAAAAAAAAAAAAAACGGGCGCATAAAGTTTCTTAATTTAATCCAAGAAATGAAGATAAAAAGGAATTAGCACATGGCTGCTATTCTGCTCCCAAGTAAAGTGTACATGTATATCATGAACAGTGATAGTCCCAATATCAGAAATGGTTACATTTCTGGCCAAGCACTTGGTTTAAAAAAAAATTGGTGTATCTTAACCCTCTGACTCCTGCAGCCTGTCCATAAGCAGGAAAAAATTAACCCATTCACTCCCTCATCCTAGCCACCACACATGGATACATATACAACCCCAAATAAATACAAATATAAGAGAAAGCATAAGCATACGATCGACTGAATGGAAAAATATATAATCAAGAGGTATGGCTGACGCAAATGAATCGTGCCTAGTGCAATGAATCCAGTCTGACCTACGGGTTTGGGGCTGAACTTCACCAGGCCCGTGTAGTTTAACCCTTCGACTCTTGTAACCTGTCCACCAGCATCTTGCATTGTCAACCACTCTAGCAAAGTAAAAACTTAAACCCTTTGATTCCCTCACCCTATCCAATAGCTTTCTGCAGGAAGCTGGTGGACAGGGTGAGGGAGTCAATGGGTTAAGTTTTTGCAGTTGGTGGGTAAGGGTGCAAGAGTCAAAGGGTTAACTATTACCACGCGTGAAGCTATATTTCACAGAGCCTAGTGACCTCATCGTCTCCCTGAACGTGAGGGTTTACGTCATCGTTTCAGTGCCCGATATCCCCCCCCCCCTCACCACCAATGCCTGAATGATGGCGGTAATCTATACAGCCGCCAGCTTTGATTACATGACTGTATCGTATGTTGTTGCCAGCACAGTTCAGCTGGATGGAAGCCCTCCCTCCCTGGCTCTGTGTGTGTGTGTGTGTGTTTGTGTTTGTGTTTGTGTTTGTGTTGTGTGTGTGTGTGTGTGTGTGTGTGTGTGTGTGTGTGTGTGTGTGTGTGGTTTTTTTTTTCTTGGCACTACCATCGTACTGGGGCCGTGAACAGGTTCAATTCCTGGCACTGCATCTACGCGAGTATGCATGCTTGCATGCATGCATGCATGCATGCATGCGTGTATATGTATGTATGTATGTATGTATGTATGTATGTATGTATGATGTATGTATGTATGTATGTTGTGTGTGTATGTATGTATGCTTTTTATGTATGTATGTATGTATGTATGTATGTATGTATGTATGTATGCATGTATGTTATTGTAGTATGCATGCACGCATGTATGTATGTATGCATGCATATATGTATGTATGTATGTATGTATGCATGTATGTATGTCTGTATGTATGTATGTATGTATGTTTGTATGTCTATATATGTGTGTATGTTTGTATGTAGGTATGTATGTATGTATGTATGTATTATGAATTATGTATGTATGTATTATGAATTATGTATGTATGTATGTATTTATGCATGGATGCTGGCGGACCTGTATGCATGCATGCATGGGTGTAGGCATAAATGCGTGTGTGCACCATTTATTTACCAATGGTCATTATATGACTAAAGGAAAAACAAAGTAGTCAGAGAATCATTACACAGTCGTGGAAAAACAAAATAGTGAGGGAATCATCAAACGCTCATTTGGTAAGCTTATGACAATTAAAAAAAATAAAATTGTGTGTTTTGTGTGTGTGTGCGCTTGCGTGAGAGAAAGAGAAAGAGGAGAGAGAAAGAGAAAAGAAAGAAAGAGAGGAGAGAGAGAAAAGAGAGAGAAGAAGAAAGTGAGAGGGAGAGAGAGGAGAGAGAGGGAAGAAGAAGAAGAAAGGAAACAGTGAGCTAAAGAGTGAGTGAGTGAATGAGTGAGTGAGTGAGTGAGAGACAGACAGACAGACAGACAGACAGACAGAGAAACATAGAGAGCGACAGAGAGCGAATGACAGACAGAGAGGCAGAGACAGAGAGAGAGAGAGAGAGAGAGAGAGAGAGAGAGAGAGAGAGAGAGAGAGAGAGAGAGGAGGGGAGAAGAAGAAGAAGAAGAAGAAGATGATGATGATGATGATGATGAAGATGATGATGACGACGACGATAATGAATGGTTTTTCAGTAAGGTACAGAAACTTCCGCCACGCGCCATCATACCCGGCAGGCTCTTACAGTCCACAAAAACTACCAAACAAAAAACAAACACTTGTCTCCACCACAATCGTTACAGAAACTGTACTGCAAACAGTCCGATACAGATGCTCCAGACAGACACAGATGCAGATCTCTGGGCTCTCAAGACTGACAAAATGGGCAGATGCCAAATACTAGTAGTTAAGCACTTTATAGATCAGTCTCTTGAGAACCCATGGGTCTGCATCATTTTCTCCCGCCGACTTGTTGTATAAGAGCATCTTCTGTGAATGAGAAGCCAGTGCATCACTTTCAGCTTGTTCTCCCTGTGCACAGAGGCAGAAGGAGTAAAGATGTAGATACTACATACACTGTTACTACCGTTCGTTCGTGTCTTAAGTCATTCCTGAGTCTGACACTTTTTTTTTTCAAACTTGTGTTTAATTCGTTTTTGACATAAGACAAATAAAGACATAATGCTACCAATTTTGAAGAACAAGGTCTCCCAACAGTGTAAAAACAACATTTGGTGAACATGATTACTATATCACTGAGAAAACTGAACAAGATTTGTATACAATGGATTGAGCAAACCTCGTATACATACGTCGTATCTCTATATGAGAGACTTTTGTCGATCCATGCGTACGGGCGACCACCACAGGACGCTGTTGTTCATACGACGGGGGAAAATGTACTGAATGAACATTCAACCCTATAACGTAACCTACATAGAAAAAAAAATCTCAAGTCACCAATCACATAAATGAATTTCCTTTCTTCCACCAGAGGAGTGCACAATGAACAACGGGCCTGAGAAGTCACGTAAATGAATTTCCTTTCTACCTACCAGAGGAGTACACAATGAACACATGAATTACACGGGCCATAGAAGCCACATAAATGAATTTCCTTTCTTCCACCAGACAGCATAATGAAGATGAACTATACGGGCTTTTGAAGCCACATAAACGAATTTCCTTTCTTCCACCAGAGGGGTGCACAATGAACACATAAACTATACAGGCCTGAGTAGTCATATAAGTGAATTTCCTTTCTTCCACCAGAGGGGTGCACAATGAACACATGAACTACACGGGCCTGGGCAAGTTCAACCCCTACCCGGAGCACGTGAGGATGGTGCGGCAGAGGAACACAGGAGGAGGTCTGTACCATCAGGACAGCTTTCACCAGAAGAACGCCATCACCCTCATCACTGAGCTGGGTTCTGAGAGCAACGCCCATGGACTGGCCAAGATTGTCACCTCCAATGACACCAAAAGGAAGGTCAGTACGTGTTCTTGAACAGTGTTCTTGTCATCAAACTCAACCATTCCTCATCAAACTCAAAGGCTGCCATCGTTATCGTCATTACTGGACTAAATTTCACTTTACGGTTCATATTTATTACCCAAACTATACTTTTCCTTCGTGAGTTTGTTTCCTCAGTTTGTTTTCACGTTTTCATGCCGAACGTATGAATGAAACATTACAAAAAACATGCCCACAAGTGAGCATTAATCATGCATCTATGATCCTCAGGAAACCCAACTTTTCCATCATAAAAATCTCCTATATCTGTTTGACTACACAATAACCATTGAGAATGATACAGTCATTGCAATTTAATTATACTCTTGAGATTCCTGTTTTTTTTGTTTTTTTTTTTTGTTTTTTTTTTTAAATCGCTAAAGTTTCAGTCTATAGCATCACCAACTATCATTTATTGGACTGACGTCCACTCAAGCACAGAATTACACAATATTTTCATACGTCATGCATTCAATTTTCAGACACAAAACAAAAATGCATTCAATTTTCAGACACAAAACAAAAAAAAACCGACAGTATTAACATGGAAAGTAGGCCTCACTTTTTCAAGTGTATACATGAAATGACCAAAAGTGTGATACAGTCAACACACGAAGTTCAATTATCATAACACTTCAGACTGTTGTGGAATATAATCTCCAACCCGGTGAACTTTCAAAGTAGCAGGCCATGACCATAATGATGACACCTTCTATATCGAATCCTGCTTCTCTGCATCCCATCACAGGTGATCTGGGCCCTGATGGTGATCATCGGCTTCACAGCCGCTACACTGCAGCTGTCCCTGCTGGTCAGGAAGTACCTGCAGTTCCAGGTGGTGGAGCTGAGCGAGATCAAGGACTCCATGCCTGTGGAGTTCCCTTCTGTCACTGTCTGCAACATCGAACCCATCTCCTGGAGGAAGCTGCGTCTGCTCTTTCAGAACCCTGAGGATACGGAGCTCATGCAGTGGCTCAGCTTCACTGACCGGTTGGTGGCCTGCTTCAACTGTAATGTTAGTGGAGTAGTGGTGTGTTGTTAATAACTATGTGAGTACAGACTCTCGCAGACAGCGCTGGGAGGGTATTGCCCATTTCCTCGCTCTCACTGACTTACCTTCCCCCAGCCCTAAAAGGTCAGGTACCCATTTACAACTGGTTCAGGTTCAGGTTCAGGTTCAGAATCATATTGCTTATAGCCCCAGCCCTAAAAAAAGGTCAGGTACCCATTCACAGCTGGTTCAGGTTCAGGTTCATATTGCTTATAACCCCAGCCCTGAAAAAGGTCAGGTACCCACAACTGGTTCAGGTTCAGGTTCCTATTGCTTATAGCCCCAGGTCAGGTACCCATTCACACTGGTTCAGGTTCCGGTTCATATTGCTTATAGCCCTAGCCCTAAACAAGGTCAGGTACCCATTCACAGCTGGTTCAGGTTCCGTTTATTGCTTATAGCCAGCCCGTCAGGTCCTTACGGTTCATCCTATTGCTTAGCCCCAGGTCTGGTAATATTCACGTGGTTTAGTTCAGGTTCAGATTCATGCTGCTTATAGCCCAACCAACTACTAGAGCTATATCTGGGCTAACACCACGTTAAAAACAACACTCAAGTTTAAGTAAAAAGACAACAGTTAAAAGCCATATTCACCATTATCCTTTCAAGTCTGAAACGCAAGTAAAAAAATCGTTCTCATACATAAAATCATATTAAAATGAAATCTACTGATCTGTTGCCAGTCCTTGAAAACTACATTCGGAGGAATGTCTCTAAAGAGGTTCTTTAAGGAGTACGCTGTAAAGTGGTTATGTCTCACATCCGGTAAGTCTAAGCATTCAATAGGGAGGTGTCTGATGGCAGACAGGAGATCAGATACAAATTTGAAAGGGAAGTTTCTGCATCTCACTCTCTCAAAAAAAACTTCAGAATTACAGGAAACTCTTGGCGTATATGTCGTGAGAGTGTGTACTGAGGGGTCAAGTCCAACTAACAAGTTGGTAGCGCATTTTAACTGTCATAAGCTTACCAAATGAGTGTGTGATGATGCCTTCACTATTCTGCTGGTCTATGACTATGTGATGATTCTCTCATTATTTTGTTTTTCCTTTATTCATAATGACGTTAGGTTAAATAACCCATGCATTCACACGGAACTATGTGCACTTAGAGTTACTGCATCAGGATTTATAACACAATGGAGTCACAACTGCCCCTGACTGTGAATTGGTATTATTTTGATGATACTGATACATGCTTACACTTGCAAAAATAATGTGTCAAACAAGAAATAATTACTGCCTTCTACAACAATTAAAATTACATCCATGCAGTCTGAAACAGCATCAGAGAAGCATCAATAGTCATTATCATTGCATAAAACCTCACCAATAATCTTGTAGCATCTATCTCTATTAAAGTGCTGAAAGGTGTTGCATTGCTAGGTTTGCCTAAACCAGTAAGATTTCAACTATATGAAAAAAAACAACCAACAAACAGTGCATTGATCCAATAGCATGAGTGCATGGCCAGAAACCGGTTAGCCACCCAAACATGTGATCAAAAAAATAATGTGGATGACTGATTTCAACATGCTCTCTCTCTCTCTCTCTCTTTTGAGTGTGTGTGTGTGTGTGTGTGTGTGTGTGTGTGTGTGTGTGTGTGTGTGTGTGTGTGTGTGTGTGTGTGTTTGTGTGTGTGTGTGTGTGTGTGTTGTGTTGTGTATGTGTATGTGTATTGTGTGTGTGTGTGTGTGTGTGTGTGTGCGCGCGCACACACTGAAAGGCCCTTACGGTACTTTACTCAAAAGTCGTTCATCATCATTATCTACCTATATCAGACAAACAGTCCTGTTCTAATCCATCACCATCCCACCATCATAAATAAATGATAATAAGAGCGAAAAAATGACGGATTACAGAGGTATTACCAATGAAATAGTTCAGAATGAGACCTGCTTGAAACGATATGTATGAAACCAACCAGTAAACCTTGATGATTTGAACACACACACACACACACACCTTTCATGCGCTTACACTATCCACCAGCTTCCTGTTGAAAGTAAGGGAATGAAAGGATTATAAAAAAAAAAACTACATACATGTGGTTTGAGGGTTCCAGTACCATATGGTTCTTTTTTTTTCTTTTTTTTTTAAGACAAGATACACAGATAGCGAGATACCAATGTCATTTACATGTAACCAAGATTATTCCAGTGATAGGCTGATACAATACCTGTCTAAAATATAGATAAGGTAAAACAGAGGCTAGGTAGGGCCTCAGAACCTGGCCAGCTCATGGGTTTATGTGCAGGATTAAGGCTTGTGCCGTGATCACCACACACATGGCACCTGTGACGTTAGTGCCTATGGAATTCGTTCTAGAGCGGAGACGTCATCTTGAGAAAATGAAACTGAAACTGCTTTATCAGTGAAAGCTTTTAAAAAAAAAAAAAATTTAAACTTTTTTTTAGGGTCATCACACTTTGGGAGGTTACCTTTATGCTCACCTTTTTTTATTCGTCCCATTTTTTATGCCATCATTAATGGCCACAGAAGCTGATACAGGGTTTTTTTTTTTTTTTTTTTCTTTTTATGATGATGATGATGATGTCGATGAGGATGATAATCATGATAATATGAAGTTCCATCTAGGACTGAGACTGCGTGACAGGGCTGTACTCTACACTCACTGTCATAATATATCCTGGCATTAGCCAGACCCGATCTGGTCAGAAGATTTGAGCAACAACCTCACTGAAACATCCGTGCAGTGGATGAGACTCGACTGTGTGGTCCCAGTCTTCCCAATGAGCCCATAGCACGCCCAACTCTGGGTAGGAGCCGGCTAGAGCCGAAAAATCCCACAATGATACAGTTCTGAAGGAACTGATGGGGATTCGAACCCACAACCTTCCAGTCGGTAGTCCACTTTCGTTAACCACTACACCACGGCGACAGGATTATCAGTGAAAGCTATGGTTTATCAGTGAAAGCTATGGATAATCAGTGAAAGCTATGGTTTATCAGTGAAAGCTATGGTTTATCAGTGAAAGCTGTGTCTGATTGTCTAGGTTCCAGTTTGGTGAGCAAATGCACCACCTGACATCGATCCGGGCGTTTTACGAAAACCTGGGCGAGGAAGCCATCAACATCAGTCACGACCTGCAGGACTTCCTCATCCACTGTCAGTTCAACCAGGTGGAGTGCTCCTTCAGCAACTTCACCACCTCCTTCGACGGCAACTACTTCAACTGCTTCACCTTCAACGGTGGCATGAAAGACGAGAAGCTGCTGATGCACGCCACAGGACCTCAGAACGGCCTGTCCCTCATCATCTCTTTGGATAACGACGAGCCCCCGTTAGGGTCGTACGGGATCTACAACATGGAGTCCAACATTCAGCATTCTGCCGGGGTGAGGGTGGTCGTGCACGCCCCGAACACCATGCCCAGCCCCGTGGACCATGGGTTCGATATCCCCCCGGGATACTCCTCCTCCATCGGCCTGAAGGCCAACCTGCACACCCGGCTGTCGGAGCCGTATGGGAACTGTACCATGGACACCTTGGTCGGCATGAACTACTTCAACACCTTCTTTTCTTGCCTGCAGGTATGGCAAACAGTTTTCTTGTCACGCTTTTTTTTTGTTTTGTTTTGTTTTCCTTCCATCTTGTCTTTGTTCAAATTCAAGCATGAATTAATAAAGTATTAACACAGTACTAAGGGCATTTTTTTTTCTAAATTAATAAAGTATTAACATAGTACTAAGAGCATTTTTTTTCCAACAGAAAGCACACACACAAACACTGTTAACCTCTCGGCTGCCCTGTGGACGTAGGACTTACATCATGATTTCATGGTCGTCAGTGCACTCTTGATACAAGTCAGATAAAATGGTGATACTGTTTCATTCAGCACTGCCGAAATTTCAACCACTAACTTACAAGACTGAACACCCTTGACAGCTCTTTGTTCTCTGAGCATGCCAATCTATGTAATGTGGTGTATCATTGTAGGGGGGGAGAGGGTCGGTGTGCTGTGTGTGTGAAAGGAATGAAAAGGGTGGGGTAGATTCAGGCTGTGTTCTTTTTCTGATTTTCTCCATGTGTGTTGTGTGTGTGTGTGTGTGTGTGTGTGTGTGTGTGTGTGTGTGCGTGCGTGCGGGGGCGTGCGTGCGTGCGTGCATGCGTGGGTGCGTGCATGCGTGCGTGTGTGCATGCATGTGTGCATGCGTGCGTGTGTGTACGTGTGTGTGTACATACATACACACATACATACACACACACACACACACACACACACACATATACAAACACCTAAACATGAGCATCTTGTGCTGGCAGGTGTGCAAGCAGCGCATCATCATAAAAAAGTGCAAGTGCAAGTCCTCCGCCCTGCCCGACGTGCCCCGGGAGAACGTGACCTTCTGCGGGGTGGTCCCCAAATGGAAAGACATCCTGGCGGGCTGGGGCGGATACAAACGGGGGGATCACGTGCCCATAGAGTCCCTGGCCTGTGAAGAGAAGGTGCTGCGGGACCTGGCCAACGACAGGTCCTACGAGACCACGTGCCAGTGTTACCAGCCCTGTCAGGAGACCACGTACCAGAAATCCGTCTCTTTGTCCTACTGGCCTCTGGAGTTCTACCAGCTGCATGCCCTACAGGTATCCAGCACAGCGCTTCCATTTTTTTTCTTATTTTTTTTCTCTCTCTCTTAATTTAATATGTATGAAAAGAACAGTCTGAAAGGAGGAACATAAAAATATAATAGATCGATAAATTAAGAACAAAGAATGAAAAAAATTGGAAGCACTGCATTGGTACCTGTAGAGCTTCCATTTTTTTCCTTTCTTTTTTAAAAAAAATTTATTGATCTATTATATGTTTATGCTGCTTCTTATAGATTGTTCTTTTCTTAACCATTTGACTCCCTTACCCTATCCACCAACTGCAAAAATTTAACCCTCTGACCCCTTCACCCTATCCATCTGCTTCCTGCAGGAAGCTGTGAATAGGGTGAAGGAGACAAAGGGTTAAGTTTTTGCTTTGCTAGCATGGTTGACAATGCAGGATGCTGGTGGACAGGATACGAGAGTCAAAGGGTTAATATGTATGAAAAGAACAGTCTAAAAGAAGGAGCATAAAAATAAGAAGAAAAAAAGAAAAAAGTAGCACTTACATTTCTTTTTTTTCTCTTCTTAATCTATTATCTATTATATTTACAAACTCCTTCTTTTAGATTGTTTCTTTTTAACCCTTTGACTCCCTCACCCTATCCACCAGCTTCCTGCAGGGAGTCAAAGGCTTAAGTTTTTGCTTTGCTTGCACGATTGACAATGCAGAATGTTGGTGGACAGAGTAAGGGAGTCAAAGGGTTAACATGCACACACTATTTACGACCAGCATGGTAGTCCAGTGGGTAAGAGTCAGATTTCCAATCAGAAGGTCTGAGGTTCAATCCTACCTGGGCACGTCCCATCTGATGGGTAAAGGGTGGAGATTTTTCTGTTCTCCCAGGTCAACATGTGTGCAGAGCTGTTAGTGCCTAAAACACCCTCTTTATGTGTGATATGCAAGCAGAACATCAACTATGCATGTCAAAAAGATCCTGTAAGTCATATTAGTTTCCTGTGGCTATGGAAACATGAAAAAAAAAGGGAAAAAAACGACCCTTAGATTAGCTCAGCACAAACTCTTTCAGTTTACCTTAGATTAGCACAGCACAAAATCTTTCAGTTTACCTTAGACTAGCTCGGCACAAACTCTTTCAGTTTTACCCTTAGATTAGCTCGGCACAAACTCTTTCACTTTTACCCTTAGATTAGCACAGCACAAACTCTTTCAGTTTTACCCTTAGATTAGCACAGCACAAAGGCTTTCAGTTTTACCCTTAGACCAGCTCGGCACAAACTGTTTCACTTTTACTCTTAGATTAGCACAGCACAAACTCTTTCAGTTTTACCCTTTGATTAGCACTGCACAAACTCTTTCAGTCTTACCCTTAGATTAACACAGCACAAACTCTTTCACTTTTACCTTTAGATTAGCACAGCATAAACTCTTTCAGTTTTACCCTTAGATTAGCACAGCATAAACTCTTTCAGTTTTACTCTTATACCTACTTCAAAGAAGTTTTTGTTATTTTTACAGGCAAACAAGTATTAACCACAAACAAACATACAAACGCACAGCTGAACAGGTTGAAAGACAAAGAGATGAATGGAGTACTTCAGTTTTATTGTATGCTATTTACTTACTAGAATTACACTTTACAAGCATGACACTTTCAGTTTTAATCTTCACAAGAATGTTACAGGGCTGAAATGATTCTATACACACTAATACCACAAATGCCATGTGATGCAAGGATCCAGGATAACGATGACATCTGTCATAAGTTTATACATAAACCCTGCAAGTAGGCAAGGCCCTCAAATTCTTTATAACTTATGGCTTCTGTACTTTGCTTTTTTTTTTTTTTTTTTTTTTTTTTTTCCTTTTTGGTCTACAAGAATTTTTGTGAAGAATTTTACCACGGACAACTCCTCTGTTGCCTTTTAGTTTATGTTAACATGCACTGAAAGTGTGCTGTACATAACACACTGGCTTACCATATCGTCTAAAAGGCTAGCACTTGATTTAAATCATCATTCAAGATCTAATGCGGATGGAAGAAAACCACAGCAACAACAGTCCAACTTTAAAACTTGAATGGTTTAAAATGACCTTTTTACTACTGGTATTGAGAACTTAAAAAATACTATGTACAGCAAATGAACTTTCTTTTTTTTTGAAAACATTCCTTGATTGTAACTGTTTATTTGGCCATGTACTATGGAACTCTTCCAATCTCTTTTACAGGTATTCTATGGGCCAACATCAAGCAGAACTTTATGCATGAAGCCTACACCTTCCTGTCGGAACTGGCCAACTTCTCTCAGCTGATGTCCAGACGTAATGACACACGCACAGAGAATCTCTTGAAGCAGAGCTACACATTGTCAGAGAAAGAGAAAGCGGAACGAGCATCCAATCTCATTCGACAGAATCTGCTTCGTCTGAACGTCTACCTAGAGGATCTCAGTGTCGTGGAGTACCGCCAGCTGCCAGCCTATGGTCTGGCAGACCTGTTTGCAGACATCGGCGGTACACTGGGTCTGTGGATGGGCATCTCTGTGCTCACCATCATGGAGCTGATGGAGCTCATCATCCGCCTGGTCTTCCTGCTTTTCAACTCCGAGACCCAGCCCCCCATGTTCCCGGATGAGGAACAGGAGTATGTGGCCAGCAATGGCATGTTGCCTACCCACTCTAACAACAGCTATACCCAGGAGTACAACAACCTGCATGAGAAAAGGGAATATGTGAATGCCTCAGGATTTGATTACAAAATGCACACAGAATCAGCAGCATAAGAAAAACTGCCATCTGAACCCATTTACTATTGTGAATAGCTCCTTCTCATCAAGCTTCAACCGAGTGATAGAGAGTTTGGTGTCACAGTCCAAGGTTTCCGATGTTGTGTTCATAACTTATATTTATCCTGGACAAACTGTGACATCTTTCAATACAATCTGCTCTGCAAACTGTTAAACCTTCACATGATTCATCTCATGAGACTGGACATATCTTTTCTCACATGAATCTAATCAAATATCATCTTTTTAAAAAAAAAAGTGAATTGTAATTGCTGTGTTATATTTGTTGTCCAGTGAAAATTCATTTGCCTGTTCCGGACCATATCTTGACGATGATTTGTATTACAATTAGGTTCGACGTTGGCCTTGTCTAAGAATGGATTGTTGTTGTTTTTTTTTCTTCTTGAAATTTTTGGGGAAAAGCTCACTGCTTGGGATTCTGCCTGCCTGTGGAGTGAAGCTGAAAGGCATTACTCTCAAAATGCTCGTTCTATCTCCCAAACTCAGCACCAAATCAAAGTTTATTGCATCACAGTCCCTGTGCAAGGTTCTCCTCAGAAAAGTTATTATCAAGCCATTGTGAGGCTACCCACCAGAGAAGGTTCCCCACAGCTCTGTATCACTATTTTTCATTCAACAGTGTCTGTTATGAATCAACGTACTCTGGATACCACCCGCTAAGTCATGATCAGTTGACAGCTGCTCAGTCACAAAGCAAGATGCCCATACACTCACTCCGTGAAAGACTTTCTGCTCCCATCTGATTTTTGTACAAAGCCAGTAAAGTTCCAAAATTTCAAGACGCTTGCAGAAAAAACTCCACAAACCGATACTGCTGACTGCACAATGTAATTATATTTGTAGCATGCTCTACATGTAGTTTATTATCATCATCTAAATGAGTGAAAAGTTGAAAACCCACTCAAAAGGCCAAACAGAACGACAAGGGACATAACCAGAGTCACAATACCAGAGTCGACAGAATCTGACTTCCTTCTAATGGATATGGTGTTTTGGAAAGAATGCCATGATATAACAGCATTTGTACTCTGTGTGTGTGTGTGTGTGTGTGTGTGTGTGTGTGTGCTGTGTGTGTGTGTGTGTGTGTGTGTGTGTGTGTGTGTGTGTGTGTGTGTGTGTGTGTGTGTGTGTGTGTGTTGTGTGAGTGCCCATGCACATGCATGCATGCATGTGTATGTGTGGGGTGCCGTTTGAGAATGGGGGGGGAGGGGGTGTTAGACATATAGAAAGGAGAGGGGGAATATATTGCTGCAGCATCAAAAACCTCCAGCAGTTAATATGTACAACAAAATCCTTTGCTACAGGGACAGACAAATCAATGAATCAAGACAGTCAAGTGAAAGACTGAAAGCCAAGTTCCATGTTGTAACATTACCAACTGTACAAATCCCATGAGAGAACAAAATGTTAGTCAAAAGAAAGCCTGAAAGCTATGTTCCATGTTGTAATATCAACTGCACAAATTCTGGAACGACAGAGAAGACACAATGTTTCAGATAGGGTACTTGCAAGTTTTCAACCTGTCAGAACGACCTCTCTCTCTCTCCTCTCTCTCTTTTTTTTTAAATGACAACTACTTGAACTAGTAAAAATAAATCTGAGTACTTCAAGAAAAAGAACATGTACTCTACTTCTCCAGAGTCTTATACAGAAAGAAATGATTACCATAGGTTGCATTTTCAAGAAAAGTAACTGCAGCTAATATTCTTCAGCCCCAAGAGAGGGAAAGCAGGATTGTCTGCCTTGCGTACTGAACCTTCCTTGTGGAGGACCCTACACTGGAAGCGCACTCTGTGAAAGTCACATTGGAGCCTCATTTCTTCCTATTTCATATTTCTTTCACATTTTTATGTATCTTATTTATATAATCATTTTTCCACAGCATCTCCCTCAAAGATTTCAGCTTCATTTTGTTGTTACAGGCCAGATGGCCACTTCTGCCTTCAAAGTTTTTTAAAATTTTATTTGCTTGTTCTCCAATGTTCAGTTAGACATCTTTACTATTACAAAGCTGACAATTCTGCTTTTCCTCTCATGGAGCTGAGGATTACCACCACAGTTACTCTTTTCTGGAGTGGGTGACTGAGATGTTCGATCCTGCAGTACTTGCAATACATGTATGCAAACATACTTCCAACTGCTGATTCATCAATTCCTGGCACATTTTCATATTTCTGCTGAAAAGACAATCCTGTCCGTTTACTTGCACTGTCCTTTTCAAAAGTTGTACATTTCACCGTTTTGTGTCTCTGAGTGGCCATTGCTCACAAAAATCCAAACTGGCGGGGCCTACGCAAAATAAAATAAAGTTTGTTCTTGAACATTTTTCTTTCAGCCACAAAAAAAAAAAAAAATAGTTCTTGTGTTTTCCTTCAATCTTTAGTACAATCATACCTGGTTGAAATATGTGCACGTAAACATGCAAAAATATTACAGTTAAGCAGATCTGTGCTGTCTTTCGTTCATTATGGTTAGCTCTAACTGATTCATTTTACTATTCTTTTTCTTCATCTGTTGATCATTAATGTGTGCAAATTCCTGAATTTCTGTATAATTGCTTAAAATGCATACAAGTCAAGCTGTGCGGTATGTTTGTAATTCCTTCATCTTTTCATTGCTTTCCGACTACTACAGCGTACACACAAAGCACTATGCGAAATACAAAAACTGCATAATAAATACATTGTTTCTACACAGCAGTGGAAAGATCATGTTGTGAATACACAAATGGCATGATATTGAATATTGTCTGATTCACTCTCTGTTCAAAAGTTGAGATCTTTAATGAATACAGGAGAATGTCAGTAAACTGTGTTTGAAAAAAATGCCTTTCTATTATGGTTTTTGGTTTGATACCACAGTATAAAAGATACATTACTATGGTGTGATTCAAACGGTGGTTAACATGCATAAAAATGTGCTGCACTGTAGTACAGTCCATACGCTGTTCATTTGTATCCCTTCATGAGGGGCCATGGGCATCAATAGTAATAAATTCTTCATATTTATATCTCTCACATACAACTTCAGTGTATAATACCCATAATTTGTCTGCACGCATTGCAAATCTGCGCAAAATATTACTATTACTATGCATGCATTCTATACATGCGTGCGTGCAAACACACACACACACACACACTCTCTCTCTCTCTCTCTCTCCCCCCCCCACCCCCATTCACTCAATGCACACACAAATACACTAGTTCAATCATTCATTCACTCATTCTGTGTCTCTCCCCCCCCCCCCCCTCTCTCTCTCTCTCTCTCTTAATTACACTGACATGTGTACAAGTCTGAGCATAAATACAAGTGTCAGTCAAATACAGTCATTAATTTTCCATTTGGTGTGAACTTATTGAAATATTTCCACTTCCACCATTTACAATATCTATTAGATGCTGTATAGATGATAGTCATCATTCATGGTTTACAACATCTACTGGATTCTGAAATAATCATCATTAATGGTTTACAACATTCATTACATTCTGTAATTATCATCATTCATGGTTTACATCTATTACTAGTATTAGATTCTGTAATAATCATTGTTCATGTTTTACACTATCTATAGATTCTGTAATAATCATCATTCATGGTTTACAACATCTATTAGATTCTGTAATAATCATTGTTCATGTTTTACACTATCTATAGATTCTGTAATTATCATCATTCATGGTTTACAACATCTATTAGATTCTGTAATAATCATTGTTCATGTTTACAACTATCTATAGATTCTGTAATAATCATCATTCATGGTTTACACCATCTATTAGATTCTGTAATAAAATAAATCATCAATTATGGTTTACAATATCTATTGGATTTTGTAATAATCATTAATCATGGTTTACACTATCTATCTGATTCTGTAATGATCATCATTCATGGTTTACAGTACACTATCTATAGATTCTGTAATAATCATCACTCATGGTTTACACTATCTATTAGATTCTGTAATATCATCACTCATGGTTTACATATCTATTAGATTCTGTAATATCATCACTCATGTTTACATATCTATTAGATTCTGTAATAATCATCACTCATGGTTTACACTATCTATTAGATTCTGTAATATCATCAATCATGGTTTACATATCTATTAGATCTGTAATATCATCACTCATGGTTTACATATCTATTAGATTCTGTAAAAAGTGTCACTCTCACATCCACATTAGAATTATAAAACATTTGTGTTTGTACTATGTAAGATGATGTGAGTTTGTGTGTGTGTGTGTGTTGGGTGTGTGTGTGGTGTGTGTGTGTGTGTGTGTGTGTGTGTGTGTGTGTGGTGTGTGTGTGTGTGTGTGTGTGTGTGTGTGAGACAGAGAGACAGACAGACTGACAGACAGACAGAGAGCACACTTGTGTAAATGAAATATCATCTCACTGATACATGACTCTATGTATATATACACACATATATCAGTATCAATATCTACATCTATATCCAAAGTATATCTCTATCTTCTACCCATCTCTTCCACTCCACCCCCTCTCTCTCCTCTCTCTCCCTCTGATCCTTGACTATACTTTAGTGGGTACTGCAGCGATGAGTCTTCTTATTTTCATTATTTTTTTCACAAAACAGAATAACTTTTTTTTTAATCTTAACCAGTGAGAGTTAAAATCTAACTCTAACTTGTAAATTTGAATACATGATCATCTGTCATGAATATGACTTGTTCATACTGTAAATTGTGTAATAATCTGAGTTTTCACTTTCATTATACTTCACGTATCTCATCAAAATGAGTCAGTGTAACTAAAACGAAGTGTTGAAATCCCTGACATTTTGAAGCTTGTTCTAATATTCAACTGCACACAAGATTGTATCTGTTTTACCCCGTGCTGTTCTGAAAATACATGTAAATATTTTGAGCTGGTGGACCCATTAGCTCGGTTGGGTACAGCAGAGGTCATAGATTCAACCTTCAGGCAGGCCACAAATTTAACTCTTTGACGTCCACGCCCTATTCACCAACTGCAAAAACCTTAACCCTTTGACTCCCTCACCCTATCCACCAGCTTCCTGCAGGAAGCTGGTGGATAGGGTGAGGGAATCAAAGGGTTAAGTTTTTGCTTTTCTAACATGGTCCACAATGCAGGATGCCAATGGACAGGGTGTGGGAGTCAAAGACTTAACCCTGCGCCCTATCAACCAACTGCAAAAACCTTAACCCTTTGACTCCCTCATCCTATCCACCAGCTTTCTGGCAGTTAACTCTTTGACTCCCTCGTCTATCCACCATTTTCCTGCAGGAAGCTGGTGGACAGGATGAGGGAGTCAAACGGTTATGATTTTGCTTTGCTAGCATGGTTGATAATGCAGGATGCTGGTGGACAGGGTGCTGGAGTCAAAAGGGTTAACACAGATTGGATGGCTCTGTTGATAGAGACATGGACTTGAGATATGATGTCTCGAGCTGGATGCCAGCCCAAAATCTAAGAACCGGCCTGTGCCCTACCTGCCTTAATATCGTAATGTTTGGGTTATTGGGTGCACCGGTATATAAGGTGCACCCACTAAATCATAGAAAAATCTTTATATTCACACAAAAGCCGCACTGGTTTATAAGCCGCACTTCTTCAATGACCAGGTTGATCATCTTCAGCTTGAAGGCTGCTTCATAGGCATTACGTCGCATTTCAGCATGATGAGGGTGTACGCTTGAGCAGAGCAGATCTGAATACTGATCCGAAAGCTTCAATGTGTGCGGATTTTATTTAAAAACGTGAACAGTTAACACTTTAACATGGAGCTCACCGAAAAAGTCATGAACGGTAAACATGATTTTGGTGAGTTAAAGAGAAACTAAGAATAGACGAGAACATGACGCTCATGGGATTGGGAAAATCCGCAAATAAGCCGCATCATTTTTTAAGCTGCAGGGGTTAAAGCTGGGGGAAAAAGTCACGGCTTATAGCCCGAACTTTATGGTACTTCATCAGTTCGGTGGAGTCAGTTTAGTGTTTTTATGTGTCCTGCCCCCTCCCTCTTTCCCATTTCAAGACCTTTTCAAGCACATACAGTTTTGTGCAGGCTCAAGGAGTCTGCCAGGTACTTGCTGGCAGATTTGGGAGGAGCGCATATGGAATTATCCCAATGCAATAAATCTTTCTTGAACAAACTCCAAACATAATACAGATTTGAGTTTCTAAATTTCAAGTGCTGTAATGCAGTAAAAAAGGATTCCTTACAAACCAAACTTGTACAAGAATCAAATGGAGAATTTGCTGTTTATAGGGCTGTAATAAAGTTAACATTCATGAAAATGCCAAAGGGTCTGCTGTTTTCATTTCCAAAGCTGTGTGGTGTGTTTTGTGTGTGTGTGTGTGTGTGTGTGTGGTGTGTTGTGTGTGTGTGTGTGTGTGTGTGTGTTGTGCATGCATATGTGTGTGTGTGTGTGTGTGTGTGTGTGGTGTGTGTGTGTGTGTGTGTGTTGTGTGCACGCATGTGTGTGTGTATGCATCTAGTATTATGTACAGAGGTAACTACATGTGCTGTATGTATGTGAAAATGTATGTATGTCATGAACACAACACGTTTGCAGCAGACATGGACATCATCCCTTCTAAACTCTGGCCCGTGATGACACTGCCATGATATTAATTAACTAATTATGTACGTATGTATATGTATGTATGTATGTTGTATGTATGTATGTATTGTAGTGATAGCTTTAGTATTAGTATGTATGTATGTATGTATGTATGTATGTATGTGTGTATGCATGTATGTATTATTATTTGTATGTGTATGTGTGTACGCAACAGATTTTCTAGCACTGATGCCAGCAAACAAAGAAAGACACAACATATTTTCCAGCCCTGATGGCCAACAAAGAAAGAAACAATATATTTTCCAGCCCTGATGGCCAACAAACAAAGAAGACACAACAGATTTTCTAGCACTAATGGTCAACAAACAAAGAACACAACAGATTTTCTAGCCCTGATAGCCAACAAACAAAGACTCAACAGATTTTCAAGCATTGATGGCCAGCAAAAAAAGACACAACAAAGTTTCAAACACTGATGGCCAGCAAACAAAGAAAGACACAGAGTTTCAAACACTAATGGCCAGCAAACAAAGAAAGACACAACAGATTTTCAAGCACTGATGGCCAGCACACAAACAACACACCACAATAGATTTCCTAGCAACGATGGCCAGCAAACAAAGAAAGACAACAGATTTTCTAGCACTAATGGCCCGGAAACAAAGAAAGACACAATAGATTTTCTTGCACTGATGGCCAGCAGACAAAGAAAGACACAACAGTTTCAAGCACTGATGACCAGCAAAGAAAGAAAGACACAACAGTTTTTCTAGAACTGATGGACAACACACAAACACACACATACAATACATGAAACATTGAAAAGTAGCTTGTTTGTGAAAGATCCTTTGGAGTAATATAAGCACAACGTTTCGAGCCCAGGCTTTGTCAAGTGAATGAAAAGTGGTAAATGAAAGTGATGTGGAAAATAAAAGTGACGTGGAAAATAAATATGACAGAGCAGTACTGGTGGGGGGTGGGGTGGGGGAGAAGAGGGGAAACAGTAGGGATTAGTAGGACAAGGAGAGGGCCCAGGCACCGCTACGTGTCGGCAGTTGGGGTGTTCAGGCCCGCCGGCTGGACTGTTCCCAGTCGGTGGATGATGCAGTTCTCCATGTATTTCCTGTATTCTCGGTGGTGCCTGGGCCCTCTCCTTGTCCTACTAATCCCTACTGTTTCCCCCTCTTCTCCCCCACCCCACCCCCCACCAGTACTGCCCTGTCATATTTATTTTCCACATCATTTTATTTTCCACGTCACTTTTATTTTCCACGTCACTTTCATTTACCACTTTTCATTCACTTGACAAAGAGCCTGGGCTCGAAACGTTGTGCTTATATTACTCCAAAGGATCTTTCACAAACAACTTACTTTTCACTGTTTTATATTTTACCCTAAAGATCCAGCGGTCATATTTTGTTTTTACCTTCAGAGGACACACACACATGATTTTCTTGCACTTAACTAAGGCCAGCAAACAAAGAAAGACATAACAGATTTTCTAGCACTGATGGCCAGCAAAAAAGACAGACAAAAAGATTTTCAAGTACTGATGGCCAGCAAACAAAGAATGATACAACAGATTTTCTAGCACCAATGGCCAGCAAAGAAAGACATAACACATTTTCTAGCATCGATAGCCAGCAAACAAAGAAAGACATAAAAAATTTCTAGCACTGATGGCCTGTAAACTGTGTCTCATTTACAAGTTTTTATGTGCATGTGTCTGTACGAAAGCAGAATCGACAAACTAACAAAGCAAACAGACAAACATATGAAGAAGTCAGAAACTCACGCGTCTGATGAAGCAGCCAATTTGTTGTGCTGGTTGACTGCGTCTACCACACACTCCTCCATGCTGCGAACATGGGCCTCCCTGTTCCATAACACAACTTGTCAATGTACTGCCAAAAATATAAGACACTCCCTATTGACCTACATCTGGACACCAGCCTCTGTTCCCTGATATTTGTTTTCATGTAAGCACTACATGAAAAGCTGGAGGGAAAGAGAACACCAGGTAGACCCAGGAAGAAAATATTGGACAGACTTGCAGGGTGGCTGAGGACAGAGGGTGGAAGATGTGCTTGCGGCAACAAGGGACAGATACATATGGAGGGCCATGATCGCCAACGCCATGCGGCAGGGCACATGATGATGATGATGATGAAGCACCACAACCTAGTATAAATGTAATCCACTGCTTCCACAGGCCTCTACATTGCAAATACGGGCCATCATATTCAGTGAAAACATAATTTATCACAATACAGTCACACATATTAAACTAAACATTACACCTTGCTGATTCTTTTCCTCATAGATATCTGTTCAATACTTCATGTACACACTACACACAGTGAATTATTCACACACTCTTCCATGCTCCAATCATGGATCACCCTGTTCAATGCAGTTTCACGTTTGGAGTTCGTTCAAAGGGAGTTCATCACTCTCAGACAACTCCATATGTGCTCCAACCAAACATACCAATAATTATCTGGCAGACTCAATGAGCCAGTACAAAACCCCATACATCAGCAAGGTCTTGAAATGGGGAAGGAAGGGGGGGAGGGAACTATGAAACACTAAACTGACACCAACAGAATTAAGATGGGCAGTAAACAGCCCTGCTTATATGTTGCAGGCTGGGACTGAACTCGAGACATTGAATCTTGAGTCCACGGCTCTACCAAACGAGCCAACCAGCCATTTCAGAGAAAAGCACAGTTATCAAGACACTGCCACACGTATCAGATGCTCCATCTCTACTAATTTCTAGACTACTTTATCCAACGCTACTGTTCATGTGAAGACTACACACACCTCCATGCTGCAAACATGCGCCTTTCTCAGAATCAGTTCAGTGAAAACACAGTTTGTCAAAATACTGACACAAATGTATACAATGCTCCATATCTACCTACTTCTAGACTCCAGACTCCCTTCCCCAAAGCATAAGTTTATGAATATTTTGCAGAAACGAATACATGCTTAAAATCTTCTCCATATGAGAACACGGGCTTTCTTGTTCAGTGATGACGCAATTTATCAATGATCCAAAATGCTGCCACAAAAGACACTCAATCTCAACCTACTAATATGACTCCATTTCCCAACATGTAAACACTTCAAGATGAATCCTTGTTTGTTTATTGCACGTTGAAAATTTCAAATGTGTTATTCTCTATTTCATGCTAATTACAACTCTGTAGAAACCAGCCAATTGCTCATGATGTGGTATCTTAATATCCATACTGTACTATTGGACCTCTTCAATTTTAACACACATGTAACAATCCGCAACATCCACGATGGTGCTAGTGGACAGATTTTTCACGAAAGAAAAACAGTCCAAATCATTCACTATTTACTTTGTTATAATGTCAACATTTTTATTAGTACTAGCCCCCTGAAATTAGTACTAGCCTCCTGAAAGGCTGCATTCAAAACACAATATAAGAAGTAAACCACATGAGTCATTGAGTGCAAACTGCACAACACAAACCAGAGATACAGATTTATTTTTATCAAATATTTTCACTTGGAGTTGGATTAAAACTGATTTGTGCTGCCTAACATTTTGTATGGGGCTTGAAATAGTACTAAAACTGCAATACAAAGTGCAATAAGCAAATTCTTTCATTAAGAAATCAAGTTAAGAGACCATCTGGCACAAAGCATACTCAATGACCATGGAAACAAATGATTATGGAAACATGCATACTTTATATTATTATGAACACAATGTATTGAAATCACAACTATGCTTCCAATATGGACATATTTCAGTCTTTCTTATATTGTATGAAACATTATCCCAAGGCTTTCAATTTCCAAAATCAATGTGGATGTGTTTCTCTACAAGTATCTTCAAAAAATCAGTATGATACATACGAGGGTAATTTCCAGTAGAATGAGACCAACGAACTTATACATCAAAGACTCACCGGCAAGAAAAATCATTCATTTCATCTGTTTGAAGTATTCACCTCCTGCTGCCACACACTTCTGCATTCGCTCGATCCACTGTAGAAATGCCGCTCTGTAGTCTTCTTTGGGTATATATGACAGACACTGGAAATCTGCCATTCCCAATGCTATTCGGCTCTTGAAACTTCTTCCTGCCAGTGATTTCTTCAGATGCGGAAACAGGTAAAAGTCACAGGGTGCAAGGTCTGGTGAGTAAGCAGGGTGTGGCAAAGTATGGACGTTCTCGGTTGCAAGGTATTCTCATACGAGCCTTGACTCGTGAGCAGTTGCGTATTCATGAAGAATCTTGATTCCTCTCATGCCTGCGGTTGGTCGGGAAGTTGCATAAAACTTCTTGATGTCAGACAGTACTGAGTCTCTGTAGAACTTTCCAGTGATGGTCTCTCCTTGTTTGCATGGTTTCTGTAGCATGATCCCCTTTGTGTTGAAAAAGATGGTGTATAACGCTTTCTTTTGCGAACGTTGACGACGAGCAATTTGAGGAGGAATCCCACCTTTACAAATCCAGGCCTTGTTCTGTGACTTTCTCTGAGGTTCATACATGTACACCCAGGTTTCGTCACCTGTCACAATTTCATCCAGCCGCTTAGGGTCGCAGTTCTTGTAAATTTTGAGTATATCTTGGCAGAAACGTAACCTACCCCCCTTATTTTCTGGCGTCAAAATATGAGGGATCCATCTTGATGACACCTTCCTGTAGCCAATCTGATTTCTTAGGATCATCGATGCAGTTGACGAATGAATGTCGAGACAATCAGCGATCTCTTTAAGGCTGACTCTTGAATCAGCATCAACCACTGCCTTCACACTAGCCAATAACTTTTTATCGCACTTTTTGCTTTTTCGCATTTTCCAACTGTCATCTTCAGTGCTGGCCTGGCCACTTGCAAAATGTTTTACCCATATGAACACATTTGCTTTTGAAGGAGCAGAAATTGTCCCAAAGCTCTCATGTCCACAAGTATTTCGGATGCATTCTTTCCGAGGGCGACACGTACCTTGATGTAGCTGCAATAATCTGCTGTTGAAAACACCATTTTCTTCGCCATTTTTCAAATCAGTGTCTGACAGGGCCTTGACATACACTGTCAGAACCATAAGACGGATCAAAGATGAATAACGAAATTTGGCACAGAATTATATCATAGACTGACGTTTTCTGTGACATAATTTTCCATTTTCTGTAAATGCATTTTCAAGCTATACAGACGTGGTCTCATTCTACTGGAAAGTACCCTCGTATCTAAATAGTGGGAAACTTTTCTTTCCTACGATACTGCAAGTTCCAGCAGCCAAAGCAATGACCCTTTGAAAAATTCGGAAGTAAAGCTCCTGGGTTATATAACCCACTTTAATGACATAGGAACATGAAACTCATGCTATTTCAACTAACTATACTAATACTTTCATTACTTCTAATCACCCACTACTATACAGAATACTGACCAGGACTGGGTACTTTAAAAAAAAGTAAAACATGCCGGCAAAAAGTCAAAATCAACCAGATCCTCTGTTTTTGACATCTTGATGGGTCACAACTCTATATATCAAGCCACATTTACTCCACAAATTATACTGAGCAAGTATGTTTGATCTGTTTGTTTTATTAGACATCCATCAACCTACATCCACTCACACCCATGATCTCACCAACCTCCCCACTCTCACCCATACACCCGCATGCACAAATCGATTAATCTGCTCTCCCCCTTTACCCCGACTGTACTCACGTTTTCATATGAGTAAAGCAGATTATACGTCCGTTGTTGACGAGAGGGGCGTCCTCTTGAGCATCACCGGCCATGTAGACCTCCTGTGTGGGTGAGATTTGGCAGAGGGCCTCCACTGCCTGGGACAGACCCTGCACTGCACTGTACTCCTCGTCCTCACTGCCTGCTCCCCGGTCCAGAAAAGGTGGGCCCACATTCGCCAGTCCCATGGCAAGCTGTTAGGTAAAATATCACTCCCAATAACAAAGTTACAATTCAACACTCATCTAGTCACCCAGGCTAATAACATAATCACTCCTCTGCCAATACAACTGTACTCCCAATAGCTGATCCTGTGGCAGTATGTATTAATTCATGAATGCAGATATGTTTATGGCCATAGCTATGTGTATAAATGGTTAGACTCTTAGAATAGATTCATTTGTGTACATGTATAAGTGTGCGTATTCTAGCGTATGTGTGCAAATGTGAGTTAGAAGTCAGAAATATTATTGAATAAATCAATCAATTACTTTCAATAAATGAGAATCTCTGTCTGTCTGTCTGTCTGTCTGTCTGCCAGTCTGTCTGTCTGTCTGTCTCTCTATCCTCCTCACCCTGTGGTGTATGTATACACATGCCACATGCATATACAATCTTCATACACAGATATGTACACATATGCTTGTACATGTATACAACCACACAACATTACTGTATGATTTCTTGGGAAGTTTCTCATCTGGCAAAAAAAATTTTTTTCAACCAATATCTGAAACCTGGTACATTTGCAAATAAACGAATTTGGTACCGCCCTAAATCACCTGGGCTCTGTTTGGTATCTTCATACTGATGTTAAAGAATCATTTACATGCCGATGTATGTACTTTTCATAAGCCCAGTAACATACTCAAATTCTAGGAGCCAGTCAAGGCCAAAAACTCCCCAAATGATTTTGAATGATGGAATTCAAATCCACTATCTCCCAGTTGTTTGCTGTGATATCCACAAAAACGCTGATACTATCTCCCAGTTGTTTGCTGTGATATCCACAAAAACGCTGATACTATCTCCCAGTTGTTTGCTGTGATATCCACAAAAACGCTGATACTATCTCCCAGTTGTTTGCTGTGACATCCACAAAAACGCTGATACTATCTCCCAGTTGTTTGCTGTGATATCTACAAAAACGCTGATACTATCTCCCAGTTGTTTGCTGTGATATCCACAAAAACGCTGATACTATCTCCCAGTTGTTTGCTGTGATATCCACAAAAACGCTGATACTATCTCCCAGTTGTTTGCGTGATATCCACAATAACCGTTGATCATTTACTACCCATCAAAGATGGAGCTGTAGACTGTGAAGCCACATAATGCCAATAAAGTGTAAGCCAAATAACAGGAACACTATCACACTGTTATTTTACTGTTGTTTTTGTTTAAAAGCCCAGCCAACTGCATAGAGCCATATCAGAGCTATAACCATTTCAATAAAACATACACAAGACTTCAACAGGAAAAAAGGAAGGAAAAAACGAAAATTAAATACAGGTGTCAATGCAACTGCAATTTATCGCATAGGGGATTTAAAAAACATGCTTGAATACTGACACAGGTGAGACCTGAATATAGATTTAAACACACCTGAATACTGACTCTGGTGAGACCTGAATATAATAATAATAATAATTACAATATTTATAAAGCGCAAAATCTTGATAAAATCAAATCTAAGCGCTGAAACAGACACACACACACGCACGCACGCACGCACCACACACGCACGCACGCACGCACACACACGCACGCACACACACACACGCGCGCGGGCACACACACACACACACACACATATGACTATAAATGGGGATAAAGAATAAAAGCAATGGAAAATTATAGAGAGCATATTATTATATACAATTATATATTACAATGTGATTCCCCTCCGAGTGGAGACAGGCTGCAGAGGGGATTGAGTGAGGTCAGGATTTTATGCAGAGGAGAAAAGGTGAGTTTTGAGAGCGGACTTGAAGGAGACAAAAGTAGGTTGCTGACGGACTGAGAGAGGAAGTTTGTTCCAGGAGAGCGGACCAGAAATAGAGAAGGCTCGTGGACTATAGGTATTGAGCTTAGTGCGTGGAAAGCGAAAAGTCAGAGGATCGGAGGCAGAGCGGAGGGTACGTGAGGGAACATAGATCTCAAGTAGGCTTGACAGGTAATCGGGGGATGCGTTATTGAGGCTTTTGTAGCACATGGTGTCTAGTTTGTACTGTATGCGCTTTGATACAGGGAGCCAGTGAAGATGTGCCAGGAGAGGAGATATGTGGTCAGCTTTTTTCTTTTTGAGTACAAGGCGTGCAGCATTGTTTTGAATGCGCTGTAGGATGTGAATGGTGGAGGCAGGAAGACCGGACAGGAGTGAATTGCAATAGTCAATGCGAGATATTATGAAGGAGAGAACGAGTTTTGCAGTTGTTTCGACAGAGAGATACTTCCTGATCAGGCTTATACGATGGAGGTGATAGTAGCAAGATCTGGCAGTTTGAGAAACAAAGTTGTTCATGGAGAGGGTAGAATCAATGCAGACACCAAGGTTTTTAGCTGAATCAGAAATTGGGACTGATGTATTACATAATGGGAGAGAAAGAGGAGGCAGCTGAGAAAGTTTCTGACGGGTGCCAATGAGGATAGCTTGTCTTGTCATCATTTAGCTGAAGTTTGTTGTATGTCATCCAATTTTTAATGTCCGAGTAACACTCAGTGGTGCGAGTTAGGAGGCGCTGTATATTGTCAGGTGAGTCACTGTCTTGAAGTTGGGTGTCATCAGCATAGAAGTGGTGTTTTATAGAGTGGGAGTTGATGATGGTGGACAGGGGGGGAGGTGTAAAGAGTGAAAAGAACAGGGCCAAGGACAGATCCTTGTGGAATACCACAGGTCAGGTATGCAGGTTGAGAGTAAGTGCCATTGATGAGAATAGTTTGTTTTCTGTTTGATAGATATGAAGTGAACCAGGAGAGAGCAATGTCAGAGATGCCAAAAGTATGATGAAGTCTAGAAAGGAGAATACCATGATGAATGGTATCAAAGGCTGCAGACAGATCAAGGAGTGTGAGGAGAGAGACTTTGCCAGTATCAGTTGCAAGGAGGAGATTGTTGAGAATGTGTAGCAAGGCAGTTTCAGTGCTATGGCACTGGCGGTAGGCTGACTGGAAAGGATTGAGGAGATTGTTGGCAGACAGGTGAGAGTTCAGTTGGTTGAGGACAACTTTTTCAAGCAGTTTTGACAAGAAAGAGAGATTAGAGATAGGCCGGTAATTTTTCAGTTCATTTGGGTCTAAATTGTATTTCTTGAGGAGAGGCTGAACAATAGCAGACTTGAAAGAATCTGGGACAGTTCCAGTTTGGAGAGAAGTGTTGATGATGTCAGTGATGAATGGGAGGAGCGTAGGGAGACAGTCAGAGTAGAGAGAACCTGGAAGAGGATCCAGTTTCGCAGGTTTTGAGCGACATGGATCTGATTGTGTTAAGAATTTCCTCTTGTGAGACTGGGTAAAAGTAGTAAGAGGTGTGCCAGAGAAGGAAGGGTCAGGTGGGCATGGTTGACAGGGTGTCCTGTCAAGCCTGTCACGAAGAGTTTGTATTTTGGTAGTGAAATACTTGGAGAATACAGATGGGAGTTCTTCATTTGTGTGTTTTGTTGGGAGAGGTAAATCTTTTCGTGTGCCAAGGAGATGATTCATGGTTGTAAAGAGTTCTTTTGAAGAAGACGCATTCAGGATTTTGGTTTGGAAATATAAATATAAATTTAAACATACCTGAATACTGACATAGGTGAGACCTGAATATAAATTTAAATTAAACATACCTGAATACTGAGACAGATGAGACCTGAATATAAATTTCAACACACCTGAATACTGAGACAGGTGAGACCTGAATATAAATTTAAACACACCTGAATACTGAGAGAGGTGAGACCTGAATATAAATTTAAACACACCTGAATACTGAGACAGGTGAGACCTGAATATAAATTTAAACACACCTGAATACTGAGACAGATGAGACCTGAATATAAATTTAAACACACCTGAATACTGAGACAGGTGAGACCTGAATATAAATTTAAACACACCTGAATACTGAGACAGATGAGACCTGAATATAAATTTAAACACACCTGAATACTGAGACAGGTGAGACCTGAATATAAATTTAAATTAAACATACCTGAATACTGAGACAGATGAGACCTGAATATAAATTTCAACACACCTGAATACTGAGACAGGTGAGACCTGAATATAAATTTAAACACACCTGAATACTGAGACAGGTGAGACCTGAATATAAATTTAAACACACCTGAATACTGAGACAGATGAGACCTGAATATAAATTTAAACACACCTGAATACTGAGACAGGTGAGACCTGAATATAAATTTAAATTAAACATACCTGAATACTGAGACAGATGAGACCTGAATATAAATTTAAACATACCTGAATACTGACATAGGTGAGACCTGAATATAAATTTAAATTAAACGCACCTGAATACTGAGACAGATGAGACCTGAATATAAATTTAAACATACCTGAATACTGACATAGGTGAGACCTGAATATAAATTTAAACATACCTGAATACTGACATAGGTGAGACCTGAATATAAATTTAAATTAAACATACCTGAATACTGAGACAGATGAGACCTGAATATAAATTTAAACACACCTGAATACTGAGACAGGTGAGACCTGAATATGAATTTCAACATACCTGAATACTGAGACAGGTGAGACCTGAATATAAATTTAAACACACCTGAATACTGAGACAGGTGAGACCTGAATATAAATTTAAACATAACTAAGGTCACGAAAAAATATACAACAGGCCTAAACTACCTAAAATTGCTTTTGCATATCTCATTTCCCTAGAGCCAAAAATGCACTCAATACATATACCCAACTATCAATGCTAAGAGAAAGTATGTAAGACTTTATCAAACACATACAGGTAAATGGACCAGCAAGGCAGAAAATGATAGGTGGAAATGACAGAAAGCAAAGGAACAAGGCAGAAACAAAGAGAGTGACAGAAAAGAGAACATTTCTAGCACAGATTTCATTTCCAGAAGGTGGGCATACTATTTATACTGACAGAGCCCCCGGCATCCCCACGGGGGGAACTCGACACACTGGAGCGTTTTTCAGCACATTTCACAAAAAGTAAGCATAAAATTTTTTACCTGATTCATGTTCATCTCCTTGTGCGCCCAGGAATTCAAACTTTTATTACCAACCACCACACGTATCTGTAAAAAACAAATTTTAAACACGCATAAAAAACAAATTTTAAACACACGTAAAAAACAAATTTTAAACACGCGTAAAATACAATTTGTAACAACAGATCATTATGTAATACAGACATACAACGCCATCCCAAGCTACTCGAAAGAAAAACAAACTGTCTGCGGCACATTTTGTGTTTAATAAAAGAAAAAACTTTCAGAAATGCTAGATATTACTACTTGATATGAAAGATTTGAAAAAAATGTTTTATTCTTATGAAAGAATCTTAAAAAATCCATTCTGTTGAAACCATAATTCACGAATTTGTTACTTTTACAAAATGAAACACATAATTACTAATCTGTGTTCATTTTCACTCTGAATTTCTTCAAAACATGAACAGTTTCAGGAATAATACTTACAAACTGACTCTGAATTCATTTTTTAAAACCACACACATTTTCGGATTTCAACTTCCAGGTAATGGTTATGCATTAAAGAATACACTGAAAAAGTCATGTCACTGAAAGAACACAAACACTAAATAACTGAACACATTTTCAAAAATCCACCAGCGGACAGAAAAAAAAAGAAAAGAAACAAATCCAGCATAAAACATATTTTTATGATGAGTCCTTCATAATTCACACAAACACTAAATTACCGAACACATTTTCAAAAATCCACCAGCGGACAGAAAAAAAAAAAGAAACAAATCCAACATAAAACATATTTTTATGATGAGTCCTTCATAATTCCCTCGGTAGAGTGAGTGACTGAATGAGACTGATTGTGAAAATGTGTACATGAGGGAGTGATGTGAGGAATGTGTCGCCTTCTGTGTTGCATGTCTGTGTGTCTGTATCTGTGTGTCATGTAGGTGTGTGTCTGTCTGTGTGTGTTGTGTTTATGTGTGTGCATGTGCATGTGTGTGTGTATGTATGTGTGTGTTTGTGTGCTTGTATGCAAGTGTGTGTGTGTGCATGTGTGTAAAAGTAAGTGTTTGTGTGTGTTTGTGTGTGAGTGAGTGAGAGAGAGAGAGAGAGAGAGTGTGTGTCTGTGTGTGTACATGTGCATGTGCGTGTGTACGCACATACACATGTGTGCACATCATGTATATGTGCATGAATGCATGTGTATGCGTGTGTTTCAATCAAATGTCTTATGTCTCCCAAACACTTTACCAGTTTGTAATCCGGATAGATGTCAAAGACGATTCTCATATACTCAAACAAGCACTCCACGCTGCATGTCCACAGGGGCTTGTTGATGTGAGCAGCTGGGATGATCCCTGCTGGCGGTGCCTTGTTACGTGAGTACATGTCGTAATTCATCTTCTCCCCACAAGGCTGGGCGAAATATGAACTGTGGTCCAGCACAAACACCGTCTTGTGCGAGACAGGAAACATTTTGCCTAGAGGTAACAAACAAAAACAGCAAAAAAATGACAGATTATTACTGGTTATTGTTATTGTTATTTTTCTTTTAAGCCCAGCCAGCTGAGTAGAACCATATCAGGGTTATAATCATTTTAAAACATACACAATACTTTAACAGGAAAAAAAGGAAAAGAAAAATAAGTACACATATCAATTCTGCATTCGTGCACATAATCTTACGAGATGCCCCTGGCGATGACCACTCTGTCCAATTTATCATACTGGGGATTTAAAAAACAAACCTGAATACAAAGTTAAACATAACTAAGGACACTAAAACATACATGGGCCTGAATTACCTAAAATTGCTTTCGCGCATCTCATTTCCCTAGAGCCAAAAATGCACTTAATACATGTACCCAATTATGCTCCTAAGAGAAAGCAGGTAAAACTTTACTGAACACACTCAGGTGAATGGACCAGCAAGACAGAAAATGATAGGAAGAAATGACAGAAAGCAAAGCAACAAGACAGAAACAAAGACTGTGACAGAAACCAGGAAATTTCTAGCACAGAACTTCCAGGAGGTGGGGGTACTATTTACACTGAAAGCCCCCAGCATCCCCACGGGGGACATATTACAGGCTGTCATAACATTAGTTTTACGTATTCATTGCTCATCATAATGGATTCTCTTCTGTCAATCTAATGGATGAGAAGGATACTGGTTCTTTATTGCCAAGAATGGATTTTTATGTGAGCTACAAGACCAATCCTGGAGGCACATGTTCTTGCACACATGCTGTATGAAAAGGAGTGCTGCAGCCTTTGGCTCTGCTTCTGCTGGTCCCTCTTGTTCAAAGGTAACTGTGCTCTAGGTACACCACTGTCACCAGTTTAATATGCTGCAGGCTGTGTCATCACAGCTGGTGGTATGAAGCAACAACTGTTGTGCTTGCCTTCAGAGCATCCTTGTATTGCATCTGAGGTCTTCCCAGGTCATAATATCCTTGCTTCAGCTAGATCCATACCGGAATATCTTTGAGATAAGAGAAAATGTGTTCATGTTTCTGAAACTACCATCATTAGCCTTGTAGTTTTACTTTCACTAGTTTCAGTCATTCATGGGACACAATTTTCACTCAGAATACATTTCATGTGCACCAATGCCACAGATGCCATCATCATCATCAAGTGCCCTGCCCCATGGTGTTGGCAATCATGGCCCTCCATATGCATCTATCTTTTGTTGCCACAAGCATAAGCACAGATGCTATATGATGGAAAAAGATCCAAATGATCAGGGTGTAAGTCACAAGCAGGTGCACAAACCCAACGTACAGGTACAGCCTTGAGGTTCTATTACTACTACTAGCATTAGGTCATATATGGGTTATATATCTGCTTGTATCGATCTGTTACTGAAATAAGTTGGGCAATCTGTAATGGCCTATGATACCCATCAATACCAAAATGAAAGCTCCCAAAACCAGCCTAGAAATGCCAGTTTGCTAGGAGTAAGTTTTACATGCTACCCACATGTCAACAGATTTTGCAAGAAACAAGGTTTATATATAACCATTTACTATCCACATGCCGCCAAAGTTTGGTAGAAACAAGTTTTATATATAACACCAATATGCCAGCAAATTTTGATACAAACAAGGTTTATATAAAATTATAAAATATATACCATATACTATCCATATGTCGGCAAAGTCTGCTAGAAACAAGGTAAATATATCAGTCTGCTAGAAACAAGGTAAATATATCACCCACAATCCAGAAAAGTCTAGAGATCCAAAGTATCAAGCAGATTCAAGGCCCTCGCCTATTATTAGTATTAATATCATAAAGCATCAACTCATCCCCTTCCACCCACTGTCAAAACAAACACAAACTGTCAAAATTTGCAACATCTCCACTACTATCAGTCTGCCACAGCATGACACTCATAATAATTAATATCCCATCATCATCATCATAACTGCAGAAATCTCCCAAGTCCATCTCCTCTATCCTATGCAAAAGACTGACAAACATATGCCACCATGTACCAAATCAGTTCTAGAAATTAACCCTTTGACTACCCTCTGACTCCCTCACCCTATCCAATGGCTTCCTGCAGGAAGCAGGTGGATAGGGTGAAGGAGTCAAAGGGTTAAGTTTTTGACTTGCTAGCATGGTTGACAATGCAGAATACTGGTGGGCAGGGTGCAGGAGTCAAAGGGTTAAAATAAAATTCAATGCAAATGGACAAAGCTTGTCAGATCTACGAGCATGAAAGGACTGCATCAATGCACTGCACACCCCACCACAGAAATCCCTCAACAAAACTCACCTTCCCAACCTTTTTCCACTGACAAAATATTGTCCCCACTTTTCACATAGTTTTGTTCATCTCATAAATGTACCACCACCTCTTTTCCAGCCCAGTGTCCTCTTTTTTCACTCATACCAATTACATTATCTGCCCAGTCCTCTTCAGAGGAAACGGCCAAGAATTTGCCATAAACACAAAGGAAAAAACAAAAGTCATCATCAATCAAACAAACACAAAAAATATCAAAGCTAAAACTGCACAGGTTCTTACCACATTGAATGGAATGGTTCAGGCTTTTCCTGAATCAGAATTAACAGAAACAAGAACATTAGGGAGATTTGTGGTAGAACCTTTTTTGTTTATCATCATTTTGTCCTACTTCTTTTTCTAGTTAGTTTTGTTGGTATTTTTCTTTTTTGTCACAGAGGATTTAGCCATATGAATTTTAGCTGTTCTCCTCAGGGAGAGTGTTGTCACAATGCAAAGCCATCTTTTTTTCTGTTTTGTTGTTGTTGTCATTGGTGGTGGTGTTTATCTTAACATCAATGTTATTAAAATAAACTTCTATTCATAATTCCAACAAAAATGCTATAAAAATAAACTATTCATAATTCAAGTAGCTTCAATGTTAAAATTATGTTATGCTGTGTTTCATTTGTTCAAGAAAGATTCTTGCTTTAAAAAAAAATGCTATGTACTATAGAACCTGCCCTACCCCAACCCATTCTACCCAACACTTTTAACACATTTTCAATACCACAGCACATAAAATAAAATGGAAAACATACTTTCAGCTTGACTGCACTGTGCTAAAGAATTTTAAGCTCTTGATTTCAATGCATTATCTGTATAGATTTCACTGCTGATCTGAGGAATCTCCCCACCATTTCTCACTTCAAGTGACAGTTACTGAGTTAGTGAGTTACATTCTTGCAGATAACAGTCTTACAGACTTACCTGTTCACCCAGAAGTACCATGCTGATGTTTGCACAACTACTCTTCCACCAATGTGCACTGTTACTTCTAAGCAACTAATCATGTACCATCAGATCTGAGTACTGATCCGAATGTAGTTCTAAGCAATCAACTGGTGGTGCTATGACTGCTTCTTTTCCTACAACTGTAAAAGTTCTATTAAAAAAAGTTCCAGTCTACTGTACTGTTTTCAACTTTTATTAAGAATGAATTTCTATGAGTCATATTATTATTATTATTATTATGAACATTTAGTACGCCTAATCAAATTAATACCCTAGGCGTTTACAATGGCAAAACATATAACCAGAATCACAAGCACACACACCCACAGAAGCACCCACACACACACAAACACACACACACACACACAAACACACACACAGCATGACATGCAAATACAATGACACATTGACACTAAGACACTATAATGTCACCATTACATTACATGGGGGGAAGGGGGCAGAGATTACCAGTTTTGGGAAACAGGTAAGTTTTGAGGGAGCGTTTGAATGTGGACAGAGAGGGTGAGTATCTAAGAGAGCGAGGTAACTGATTCCAGATGGTTGAAGCTTGATAGGAAAAAAAACGCTGCCCAAACCTTTTAGTGCGGACTATGGGGATACTATAGAGACGGGTATCAGATGAGGACCGCAAAGCTCGAGATGGCGTGTAGAGATGTAACAGATGGGTGAGATACTCAGGACAGGAAGACTCAATAGATTTGAAGCAGAGGCAGGCAATCTTGTAGGATATTCTTTGCTGAACAGGGAGCCAGTGGAGAGAACAGAGCAATGGCGTAACATGGTTAAATTTTGAAGAGCGGAAGATGAGACGGGCAGCATGATTTTGAACTTTCTGAAGTTTGTTAATGAGATGAGAGGGGGAACCAGAAAAAAGAGTATTACAGTAATCGAGACGGGATAGAACAAATGCACAGACAAGAGCCTTTGTCGTGTCTTCTGAGAGGAGGTGGCGGATAGAAGCAATTCGGCGGAGTTCAAGAAAACAAGTCCGACAGACGTTGCTCACATGCTGGCGGAAGGACAGGGTTTGATCAAGAGTTACACCAAGGTTACGGGCAAAATGGGAGAGAGGGATAGATGAGTCAACAAGTGTGACAGAGGTTGGAAGAGAGGGGTGATTTTGGAGTTTGGGTGGGGTGATCAAGATCAATTCGGATTTCTCTTCATTTAATTTCAGTTTGTTTTCAGTCATCCAATCCTTCAGGTCAGCTACACAAGATTGGGTTTTCTGGATCATTATTGTTCGGTATGACTCAGCACTAATGTAGTTGGGGCCTAGGCCTACTTGTTTTTGTATCTTTGCTTTTTTTGTTGGGATCTTAAGTGCTCTGTTATTGTGCTCTGTTGTCGTTAACTGACATTTTTGTAATAAAATTTTCAGTTTTACTTTTGGCAAATATCTTTGGTGGTAGTATCCTTTTCAAGTCTTTTTTCTTGCCCGCCGGCACGAAGAAAGTGTGAGCAGAAAGAGCCGGTATCCCTTCAAATCAACCACCTTCGACATTGTGATTGTGCATAAGTCGATAAGAGAAGTAGCATTCGGCTTTGAAATTTGGGAAATGCTAGGTCTTGGGGTCTTGAAGCATTCCTGTTAGTCAGCCACTACCACTGAAATTGTAGTCGCCAATTATGAATCTTGAAGCCATGCTCGATGCTGACACTGTTGTACTTTTCTTTGAGATACATGATCATGATGATGATCATGATGATGATCCACCAAGTCGATTGATCGATCATGACATTTGATCAATTCAATTTTTCATCCCATCTTTTGTCGCCGATGATCTTTTAATGAGAATTGAAAACATACTCCACATTCTGCCTAAAAACAATGCATCGTTCCACTTTCTGTTTGATTCATAACTTACCACATTCGATGGAACCCAGATCAAAATCAAAACTGCAGCACGACCTACTGTTAGACAGCGAGTTTCCTTTTGCTTTTGTATTTGCACATAGAGTTATGGCCCGTTGGTATCCCTGTATGGTCTACTGGTACCGCCAAAAACTTCATTTTCGCTTTTCCCTGACGTTTTGTGTGTGTGTGAATACCTCTTTGGTGGTTTTGATTTTAGCTTTTTGTTTTGTTTTGTTTTTTGTTTTGTTTGTTTGTTGTTATTGTATGTTTTGAAGGACGAAATGTATGATACACTGAACTGCCCGAATGTGCAGTATGTTTGTCTTAATTAAATGCATGGACAGTCAGGACATACAATCGCGTTCGGATGTCCGCCTAGACAAACTATTGCAAATGGTTTATGATCTGACCAAACAGGTGAAGGATCTAGAGCAAGGGCTAGGAGGAGAAAGCTTGGACAAGAAAATCGATGAGGCAGTGAGTAAGAAAGTTGAGGAGGCGATGGAGGAGAGAGAAGAGAAAGAAAGATGAATGTGATCATAGTGGGTGTTAGAGAGAGCTCTGAAGATAGTGCAGAGGATAGGTCGAAGAAAGACGACTTGAAGGCTGCCAAAACAATTCTGGGAAAACTGACAAAGATAGAAGACAATGATGTGAAAGAGCCTGTCAGACTGGGAAAGGTGGGAGGAAATAGGCCCAGGATGTTGAAGGTAACCATGACAAATGAGGAAAAGAAGAAAGAAGTAGTGAGAAAGTCTCCTGAGCTGAATGCCGGAGTGACAGATCTGACAAAAAAAATCTATGTCAACCATGACTACACTCCCAAACAGAGGCAAAAGTATAAAGAGCTGAGAGAAGAACTGATTAGAAGAAGGGATGAGGGCGAACAGAACATAGTAATCAGGAATGGACAGATTGTGGCTGTGAGTTCCAGGCCAAGAGGAGCAGAGGGTGGGAAAGGGCCAACAGGAAGTGGGAGGGAGAAAGCTACATATTGAACTGACAAAGATCATGTACATAATGTAAATAGAAGTGAACATGTAACTCAGGAAGAGTGCATTGTTGTATACTCAAGTGTTGATAGTTTGTTAAACAAAAAAGATGAGTTTTTGGCCCTCATAGATGATTTAAAACCAAGTGTGATTGGGCTGACAGAAATCAAGCCGAAGAATGTGAGAGATTTTATTGAGAATCAATATTCTTTTCCTAATTTTGATATGTTTGTGTCAAAAAATCCCCAAAGGGGAGTTGTATTATATACTGAAAAAAGGTTGAATGCAAGAGAGTGTGAAGAGTTAAATAATGAAGACCTTGAAGAAAGTGTGTGGTGCTCTTTTAGTGGTGCTAATGGTGAAGAAGTATTGTTAGGATGTATATATCGAAGTCCTAATACAAGCACAGTAGAAAATGACAAAAAGCTGTTTGATGTTTTAAAATCTGATAAACTTAATAAGTATGATAAGATTTGTATTGTTGGTGACTTTAACTTTCCAAATGTTGGTTGGGATGGAGAGTGGAGAGGTGATATGATAAAAGTGACAAAATAATTGAGAATTTACGTGATGCATTTTTAATTCAAAAGGTATCAGAACCTACTCGAAGAAGGAAAGGACAAATTCCTTCTCTGGATGACTGGGTACTAGTAAATGAAGAAAACCTAATCTCAGATATAGAGCACTTACAATTGGTTGGTAAAAGTGACCACGACGTATTGAAATTCAAATTGTATGTCTCAATGTATAATGCACCTATAGTAGACAAATACAAGTATGATTTTAATAAGGGTGATTACAGAAAACTTAATAATATTGTGAAGGATGAAGATTGGAGTGACTTGGTCAATATGGATGTTGAGAGTGCTTGGGGTATGATAAAAAAAAGTGTTAAATGATGGTGTTGAGGAATGTGTCCCAAAAGTTAAAGTTAGTAATTATAAACATTTCAGACCTATATGGTTAGATAAAAAGGCTCTGAGGAAAATTAAAAAGAAGTATAATACATATAAAAGATATTTGAGAACCAAAAAAGGTAGTGATTATGATAGATATATAACAGTAAGAAATGAATGTGCCAAATTGTTGAAGAAAACCAGAAAAGAGTATGAGAAAAATATTGCTAAGGAAAGTAAAAGTAACCCGAAAATTTTTTGGAAATATGTACAAGAAAGGACAAAAGTTAATACAGGTATTAGCCCCTTAAAAACCAATGATGGAAAACTGGTTGTTACAGATAAAGACAAAGCTGAAGTTTTAAATAAATTTTTTGCAAGCGTTTTTACAACAGAAGATATCAGTACATTACCAGATTTAATAGAAAATTCAAAGTCAAATAATAATAAATAATAATTACAATATTTATATAGCGCAAAATCTTGATAAAATCAAATCTAAGCGCTGAAGCAGACACACACGCACGCACGCACGCACGCACGCACACACACGCACACACACACACACATACACACACACACACGCATGGCTATAAATGGGGAGAAAGAATAAAAGCAATAAAAGCAAGAATAAAAGCAATGGAAAATTATAGAGAGCATAGCATATACAATTATATATTATAACCATGTGATTCCCCTCCGAGCGGAGACAGGCTGCAGAGAGGGGACGGGGGTTGAGTGAGGTTAGGATTTTATGCAAAGGAGAAAAGGTGGGTTTTGAGAGCGGACTTGAAGGAGACAAAAGTAGGTTGCTGACGGACTGAGAGAGGAAGTTTGTTCCAGGAGAGTGGACCAGAAACAGAGAAGGCTCGTGGACCATAGGTATTGAGCTTAGTGCGTGGAAAGCGAAAAGTCAGAGGATCGGAGGCAGAGCGGAGGGTACGTGAGGGAACATAGATCTCAAGTAGGCTTGACAGGTAATCGGGGGCAGCGTTATTGAGGCTTTTGTAGCACATGGTGTCTAGTTTGTACTGTATGCGCTTTGATACAGGGAGCCAGTGAAGTTGTGCCAGGAGAGGAGATATGTGGTCAGCTTTTTTCTTTTTGAGTACAAGGCGTACAGCATTGTTTTGAATGCGCTGTAGGATGTGAATGGTGGAGGCAGGAAGACCAGACAGGAGTGAATTGCAATAGTCAATGCGGGACATTATGAAGGAGAGAACGAGTTTTGCAGTTGTTTCGACAGAGAGATACTTCCTGATCAGCCTTATACGATGGAGATGATAGTAGCAAGATCTGGCAGTTTGAGAAACAAAGTTGTTCATGGAGAGGGTAGAGTCAATGCAGACACCAAGGTTTTTAGCTGAATCAGAAATTGGGACTGATGTGTTACATAATGGGAGAGAAAGACGAGGCAGCTGAGAAAGTTTCTGACGGGTGCCAATGAGGATAGCAAGACACAAGACACAAGACACAAGACAGCAAGACCCAAGACAACAAGACCCAAGATAGCAAGACAGCAAGACACAAGACAACAAGACAGCAAGACACAAGGCAACAAGACAACAAGACACAAGACAACAAGACCCAAGACAGCAAGACAGCAAAACACAAGACAACAAGACCCAAGACAGCAAGACCCAATGGCAAAGAACACCTGGCGAGGGACAGCAGCAGACTAACTCCAGGACCTGAGACAATACGGGGATGCCATACACAGGCTGTGTGTGTGTGCGCGTGTGTGTTTGTGTGTGTGGTGTGTGTGCGTGTGTGTGTGCCTGCGCGCGCGCGCGCACGCGCGTGTGCGTTTCTTCAACGCGTCTTATTGTGTTGCAGTGCTCCGTGTTCTGTTGGTTCATTGTATTGTATTGTATCGTATCGTGTCGTATTGTATTGTATTGTATTGCACATGTATTGTATTGCTTTGCTTTGCATTGTGTTGCATTGTGTTTAATTACAATATTTATATAGCGCAAAATCTTGATAAAATCAAATCTAAGCGCTGAAGCAGACACACACGCAAGCACGCACGCACGCACGCACGCACGCACGCACACACACGCACGCACACACACACACACACACACACACACACACACACACACACACACGCATGGCTATAAATGGGGAGAAAGAATAAAAGCAAGAATAAAAGCAATGGAAAATTATAGAGAGCATAGCATATACAATTATATATTATAACCATGTGATTCCCTCCGAGCGGAGACAGGCTGCAGAGGGGGGGGGGGGGGGGGGGGGGGTTGAGTGAAGTTAGGATTTTATGCGGAGGAGAAAAGGTGAGTTTTGAGAGCGGACTTGAAGGAGACAAAAGTAGGTTGCTGACGGACTGAGAGAGGAAGTTTAACAGAGGATCGGAGGCAGAGCGGAGGGTACGTGAGGGAACATAGATCTCAAGTAGGCTTGACAGGTAATCAGGGGCTGCGTTATTGAGGCTTTTGTAGCACATGGTGTCTAGTTTGTACTGTATGCGCTTTGATACAGGGAGCCAGTGAAGTTGTGCCAGGAGAGGAGATATGTGGTCAGCTTTTTTCTTTTTGAGTACAAGGCGTACAGCATTGTTTTGAATGCGCTGTAGGATGTGAATGGTGGAGGCAGGAAGACCAGACAGGAGTGAATTGCAATAGTCAATGCGGGACATTATGAAGGAGAGAACGAGTTTTGCAGTTGTTTCGACAGAGAGATACTTCCTGATCAGCCTTATACGATGGAGATGATAGTAGCAGGATCTGGCAGTTTGAGAAACAAAGTTGTTCATGGAGAGGGTAGAGTCAATGCAGACACCAAGGTTTTTAGCTGAATCAGAAATTGGGACTGATATGTTACATAATGGGAGAGAAAGAGGAGGCAGCTGAGAAAGTTTCTGACGGGTGCCAATGAGGATAGCTTCTGTTTTGTCGTCATTAAGCTGAAGTCTATTGTGTGTCATCCAGTTCTTAATGTCCGAGTAACACTCAGTGGTGCGAGTCAACAGGCGCTGTATATTATCAGGTGAGTCACTGTCTTGAAGTTGGGTGTCATCAGCATAGAAATGGTGTTTTATAGAGTGGGAGTTGATGATGGTGGACAGGGGGGAGGTGTAAAGAGTGAAAAGAACAGGGCCAAGGACAGATCCTTGTGGAACACCACTGGTCAGGTATGCAGGTTGAGAGTAAGTGCCATTGATGAGAACGGTTTGTTTTCTGTTTGATAGGTATGAAGTGAACCAAGACAGAGCAATGTCAGAGATGCCAAAAGTATGATGAAGTCTAGAAAGGAAAATACCATGATCAATGGTATCAAAGGCTGCAGACAGATCAAGGAGTGTGAGAAGAGAGACTTTGCCAGTATCAGTTGCAAGGAGGAGATTGTTGAGAATGTGCAGTAGGGCAGTTTCAGTGCTATGGCACTGGCGATAGGCTGACTGGAAAGGATTGAGGAGATTGTTGGCAGACAGGTGAGAGTTCAGCTGGTTGAGGACGACTTTTTCAAGGAGTTTTGACAAGAAAGAGAGATTAGAGATAGGCCGGTAATTTTTCAGTTCATTTGGGTCTAAATTGTGTTTCTTGAGGAGAGGGTGAACAATAGCAGACTTGAAAGAATCTGGGACAGTTCCAGTTTGAAGAGAAGTGTTGATGATGTCAGTGATGAATGGGAGGAGAGTAGGGAGACAGTCGGCGTAGAGAGAACCTGGAAGAGGATCCAGTTCGCAGGTTTTGAACGACATGGATCTGATTGTGTTGAGAATTTCTTCTTGTGAGACTGGGGTAAAAGTAGTAAGAGGTGTGCCAGAGAAGGAAGGGTCAGGTGGGCATGGTTGACAGGGTGTCCTGTCAAGCCTGTCACGAAGAGTTTGTATTTTGGTGGTGAAATAGTTGGAGAATACAGATGGGAGTTCTTCATTTGTATGTTTTGTTGGGAGAGGTAAATCTTTTCGTGTGCCAAGGAAATGATTCATGGTTGTAAAGAGTTCTTTTGAAGAAGAGGCATTCAGGATTTTGGTTTGGAAATAGCTTGTTTTTGCTGATGCAATGAGGGTGGATACTTTTGTTTTAGAGGCTTGGAAAAGTTGCCTGTGTACAGTGAGTTTGGATGCAAATGGTATATCATTATGTGATATCAGAGTTACTCCAACTGCGGTAGAAAAAAAGTTACAGGAACTAAACCCGAATAAAGCTAAAGGACCAGATTTGATATCCCCTAGGATACTAAAGGAAGTAAGTAAAGAACTTGCAAAGCCACTTTGTATATTATTTAATAAGTCCTTAGAATCAGGTGAGTTACCAAAGGATTGGAAAACAGCCGATGTTAAAGCCTTGTTTAAGAAAGGAAATAGGAGTGACGCTGGGAACTATAGACCTGTAAGTTTAACTTGTATTGTTTGTAAAGTACTGGAATCACTAGTACGAGATTGTATCATTTCTCACTTTGAAAGTAATAAATTTTATGCAAAATGTCAACATGGATTTAGAGGGAAAAGATCCTGTGTAACCCAATTATTAGAAGTTATGGAGGATTTCACCAATATGATGGACAATGGGGACCCCTTTGATATCGTGTATCTTGATTTTAGAAAAGCTTTTGATTCTGTACCTCACGAAAGACTGCTCATAAAATTAGCATCTTATGGTATTACAGGAAATACACTCAAATGGATCCAAAATTTTTTGTATGATCGAAAGCAGAGGGTAAAGGTAGGAAATGCTGAATCAGAAGAAACAAAAGTAAAAAACGGGATCCCTCAGGGCAGTGTACTGGGTCCAATCTTGTTTACAGTATTTATAAATGACTTACCTGATTCACTGCACTGTACATGCAAAATTTTTGCTGATGATACAAAACTATATGACAAGGTTGCCAATGTTAATTTAATTCAACAGGACTTGCTAATATAAACAAAACTGGTCAGATACTTGGAATTTATATTTTAATGTTTTAAAATGCCATGTAATGCATGTTGGTAAGAAGAATATTAGACGAGAGTATTTCATGAAAATTGGAAATGATGTACAGAAAATTAGTGTGTGAAACGGAGAAAGACTTGGGAGTTACATTTGATAGTGAATTATCCTTTGACCTGCACATTAAAAGAGTAGCAAATAGGGCTAACCAAATGATAGGAATTATCAAAAGAACATTTTTGTACATGAATAAACATACATTTTTAATGTTGTATAAGGCTTTTGTTAGACCACATTTAGAATACGCAAGTGTTGTTTGGAATCCGTATTTGATAAGACAGTCAAAAATGATTGAAAATGTACAAAGAAGGGCAACTAGGTTGCTTATAGAATGTAAAAATATGAGTTATGAAGAAAGGCATAAGTTTTTAAAACTTCATTCACTGAAAGGTAGGAGGGTTAGGGGGGATTTAATACAGGTATACAAAATAATGAATGGGATGGATAAGCTATCAGTTGAAACATTTTTTTCCTTTCCACAAGCTAGTATAACAAGGAATGCTGAAGGTAAAATATTTGTTAAACACAGAAATACTAACACAAGAGCGTTTTGTTTTTCTAACAGAATTGTGGAATAAAATTCCTTTTGAAATTAAATTTACTAACAGCATTAACAAATTCAAAAATTTCCTGGACGATGACGCAGAATTCAAAATTTTATTTTAAAAAAATAGACTGAAGCAGATTTGCTCAAGTATGAATATTAAGGCATGCTTTTCAGACCCCGATGAAGAAAGCGTAAAACAAAAAAGATAGGGCGTTTAAAAGGCCAGAAGGCCTAGGCTATGAGCCAGCCCTCAGCTACTACTACTACTACTTATGATTTATTTCATGTTTGTTTCTGTTTTTGACCTTGAGTTTTCTCACACTGGAAGGAGCAGCAGGGAAGTTTCAGTCTTTTTCTCCTAATTTTTGTACCTCGTGTTTGTTTGTGATCTTACGCTTGACAAAGGCCAGTTGGCCGAAAATTTGTGCCTGTCTTGTCTTGTTGTACTAAATACACATTCTTATTCTTTATTCGTGTTTTTTTCTGATTCCTGTTTCCTTGAACGCGGGCAGTCACACTTGTTTTGGATATTGAAATATCTGTAATCTATGCAAAATTTTGGTGTTTTGTGTAAATGAAGGCTGCAAGATTTTGGCGTTTTGTGTAAATGAAGGCTGCAAGATTTTGGTGTTTTGTGTAAATGAAGGCTCTCACCCAAGACAGGCATTTTTTCATTTTCTTCTCACCATTCTCATGTCCCTTCAGCCTCTCACCATATACCATCTGTGCTCCGTTATTCTATGAATGACACAGAGACAGACAGTAATGACACATTATAGTTTCAACGTGGGTTTATGTGTAGGCTTAAGGCTTGTGCTATGATCACCATCACATGGCACCTGTGATGTTAGTGCATATGGAATTCATTCCAAGCATGAAGACGTCATCTTGAGAAACTGAAACTATGTTTTCAAGAGGAATGCTCTTTCTCTCTCACTGTTTCACACACCACACACACACCAAACACACACACAGACACACACACCCACACACACACCACGCAAATTTTTCCCCCCATAGCTATTCATCAAGATATTTTCTAATAATCTACATCTTTTCTAACATGATCCGTTTCTATTTTCACACGATTGCTGGACAACACTATGAGCTCATCAGTTTAGAGTACCATGCTATATATAAGAGGAATTATTATGGTTGTTGTTGTCATAATATTATTATTATCATCATAATTATTATTGTTGTTGTTGTTAAAGGACAAAAATCTTACTTACAAATATAGCTTTAGTATTTGTAAAAATTTATTCTAGTTTTGCTTGTTAGACAGTAACGGTCATTCAATGTACCAGAAAAAACACAAAAACAGAATCAGAACGTGTATTTAATACAACCAGACAAGACAGGCGCAAATTTTCAGCCAATTGGCCTTTGTCAAATGTAAGATCACAAACAAAGAAACACCAAATACAAAAATTAGGAGAAAAAGACTGAACTTCCCCGCTGCTTCATCCAGTGTGAGAAAAGGACTAATTTGTTCATTTGTGATCTTATGCTTGACAAAGCCAGTTGGCCAAAAATGTTCACCTGTCTTGTCTGGTTGTATTAGATACATGTTCTGAATCTTTTTTCATGTTTTTTCTGGTTCCTGTTTCCTTGAACATGGGCAGTCACACTTGTTTAGGAGTTATTCAGTGTATCGGTACACATATACTAACTTCTAGTAATGTTTTGTTGTGTGGTATGGTGCACATACACTGAACTTGAACTGATTTTTATTCTGGATCACGGTTATGCCTGTTCAAACATTACATTCTTGATTTATATGGGGCCAGTCACTGGGTCATAATGTAACAAAGATTTAGTTTAAAAAAGCTGAAATTCATTTATAGTTAATTTATACACACACACATTGAATCAAAGCTTCCTAAAAATTAAAAGAGTTTGCCTATTATTATTAACAAACTAATAAACCAAAAACAAATACTATGGTAAACTAACAGTACCTATGCTCCTTTTCATGGTGAAATAAAATATATGTTTGTATCACCTTTTTTGTTTTTTTCATCTCATTGCTTAAGTCCTAGTCGTTGAAAATCATCAGTAGTATCACAGCATTTGAGTTTTAATTCGTATTGATGTTTATGGTTGTTTTCTTTGTTGTTGTTTCTTTTCTTTTTTGTAAAGATTGAATGAAAAGAGGTGGCCACAATTACAGTCTCAATCTAGCTCCCCAAAAACAAACAAAAAAAGGAGCAACATTATCAAGCAATACTAACAATTGTTTTCTAACAGGAAATGAGAACACAGCACAACCACAAAACAAGCATGCATAATTATGAGACAGATGAATTACACCTTTAATACCGAGTAACTCTCCTTGCTTCAGAATTGTACAAAGGCTGCATTTACAGCACAGTTCAGAATTTCAAACAAAATCATTGCCATACAGCCGGTTGCTTAAACTTCGATGAGATGTTTGCTCGACACAAATGTAATTCAGTCATATGAACTGAAGATCGAGACAGCAAAATGAAGTGTACATGCATGTTAATATTTCAGAGGTTATTGTCTGTGTGTACACTGCATAGTAAATGTATTAATGACAGAAGAATGTGCACAGTTGGTTAGACAGGGTAAAACTGAGCTGCGCGTTTGCGATGATAATGTGTATAACGTAATCAAAATGCAATATGCATGTCAAGAAGACATTTTAAAAAAAATCATACAAGCACATTGCACCATTTTGATCATGAAAACTGGTGATTTTATTCCAGTTTACACATTCCATTCAGTGCCAGGCAGCTAGCAATATTGAACTTCTATAACTTGTATTTCTGATGCCGTCTGCTTACCTTACCAGGTAGGACCTACAAGTATTGTATGTGTCTGAACCAGAGATATGGATAGCAAAAGGGAAAGGTTGCCCTATAACTTCGTGAGGTCATCATGGAGTATGGCAGTAGAAACCTCAATTTTTCTCAAGGCAAGGGAGCCTATCTATTTTGTGTCACTGCGTTACCTTCCTTAACTCTGAAATGGGACATGGATAGAGAGAATGACAACTAGTGAACTACAGTTTCACTGATGACTAGAATGTCCTACTTGTTCAACACCAGCAGTCAGTCGATGTCTGCATACGACAGCTTGGTGCAACAAATATCTATCTTTTGTGCAATATCCAGTCTTCTACTACATTGTGTGCCCAAGTCTATGGGATGTCACAGAAGGATGCACTTAAGTGCCACAAACCAAGTTACTGATACCTCTTTATCCATGCCTCTGAACAAACTAGTGTCCATATCACTGTGTGAACATGAAGACATGTTTGCAAATCTCATGTGGATGCACATGCAAGCTCCGATGGTGGCATGTTTACATCAGGTTTTTTGGTATTTACAATATGTTCTTTGACACAAACATGATTGTAATGTAGTCTAAAATGTGTATACACACACACACACACACACACACACACACACACACACACACACACACACACACAACACACACACACACACACACACACAGAGTTTGTACACACTTTATATATGATAGTCTCACATACACAAAATTAACAAATACCAGTAAAAAAATTTGTTTTCAATTTTCTTTCATCCCTGATTGTCTTTTTACACACACATACATACATGTACATTTGCATTCAAGCATGGAAATCAATGATATGTATGCCAATATTGAGCACATCTGGGAGCAAGCACACACATGTCACACATACACACCTCCTGGACAATAACCTTAGTTCTTACAACATTATATTTGCACACACACCCACACACACACACACACACACACACACACACACACACACACACACACACACACACACACCACACACACACACACACACACACACACACACACCACACACACCACACACGCCATCAAAACACTGGCATGCCTACATTTACATTTTAATAAATCAAACCAGCTCCAACACACAATCACATATTAATTCTAGGCACTCATATTTCGATGCACACTCATCCAGCTAGGCATCTAACTCTCCACACATCAAGAAAATTCACTGGAGTTTTTCACTCGTTCACCATAGCTGAGGGTGAAAAGAGAAGGCCCAGTGCGTCTGATTTTGGCGCTGCCTAAACATTCATCTCCATGATAGAAAACAGCATACTGTCCAGCAGTGATGGCTCTCATTGGCTGCGACAGGGATACAATCAAGCTGTTGCCCCCACTGAAAATATAAAATAGAATGAGTGAAAAAATGAATAAGTAAGTAAATACATTTAACAAAAACTTACGAAATCCTGTCAGTTCTAAGCATCATTTACACATCTTAGACAATTATCAACTGAACTATGAATGCAATGATAACAATTATCAGCCTTACGAATCTTCTTTCTTTGTTCTATCATCTGTGTCATTCAAATGTTTCTCTAAAGTGAAAGAGAGACAAAAACAAAGAAGAATGAACAGAGACAGGGGAGAGAGAGAAAGGGAGAGAGGGAGAGAGAGAGAGAGAGACAGACAGACAAAAACAGACAGACACTGAGACAGAGAGGTGGGTGGGTGAAAAAGGTACGGATGGCTGAATGCAGAAAAATACAATTCATAAAAAATGGCATAAAAAAGATCCATATTTATGACAGTGACAGGGCCGAATTATTCCATACAGAAAAGTTGACTAGCTGAATGAGAAACAGATTCACATATCTACTGTCAGTGTCTGCCACTACCAGTAATAACGTTCCAACTTGCTGAAATCTGAAACTTAATCATATATAATCAAACACAATATAATCTACAATGAAACTATAGCATCGTACTTTGCAGCACAGGCTTAAGAGTGCTACCAAAGAACCTCAAATACAAGAGATTTCACTCAAAGCAAAAGAACATAAGACTGTATATACCACAAATATGAATTCGTATTAACACCTTCAACGTATTCCTTGGCAAACAAACATCTGCTTTCTCTTAAAAATTTTTATTTCATAACTGTTCACGCACAAATGTGAATTCTTGGCAACATTTTATTCATTCTTGCTTACATTTTAATAAATGCATAACTTTTATCCGTTAGGATATGTCCTCTCCCTACCTCAATGTTGCAGTACATGGAACCAAAGGATGTTTGTGTTGAAATCGAAAGTCTAGGTCAACCATCTGTTGTTCCATCAAGGCACGAGGTGGCTGATGGATCCAATGAGGAGTCTCAGTGAAGAACGTTTGGCAGAATAATGCTGGGTGGTCTGTACCTGATGCCTTCAAGTTAAGAGATATTGAAAGTCGTTGTAGTAAGGAGAACTGTCCTTTGTTTGTCAATATATCTGAATACATCCATACACATGCACATTCATGTAAACTTTTAAGTACACCTAAAAGCACACACACCACACACAAAAGCATGCATATATGTTCACATAATGGTATACATACATGCTCATGGGCATGCACACACACACACACACACACACACACACACACACACACACACACACACACACACACATACACACACAATCATACAAACACACACACATGGTAATTAATATTAGGTAACAATTTGTATGTTTTCAAACTTTAATAATTTGTATGTTTTCAAACTTAATCAATCAAATACATTATATACTAATTACAAATCACTGGCTTAACACTCTTCAAACAGTTACCCGAAAATGTATCATTAATTAATGACTGTTATATACATACACACTACTACAGCATGTTACTATTTGCTGTAGATATCTAAATTGAATAACTGATAAGAGAGGCTGATGCCACGATCAAACATCAATGTATCTAGCTCAAGATTAACTCAATGGAGTCGCAGTCAAATAGTGCTTGTCGACCCCTGAAATCGCGTGTTTTCGGCCAATTTAAAAAAAAAAAATTACAAAATAACCAGACAAGATAGAAACAAACAGTAAAGTGCAAAAGAAAGGCAGAAGCTTGCTACATTAGATTCTACTCACAATGTGTGTGCTGATTTCCCACTTGAATGTAGAAATTACTCTAATTAGGGTATCCAAACAGCATTCCGAACAAAAGTTTTGAACCACATGATCAACCACATAGCGATGTCACTTAAGCCAATGCTAGGGACAAACTCGTATCTGAACCCAACAAATCATCCCTATCTTCGACAGATAATTCACCAACAAGATCTAATTCATCATCAGATCCTTCAGCTTGGATGATATCGATCGCCTCTTGCATGCGCCGGTTTCGAAGTCGCCTTGCCGCCATTTTGAAAATAGGTGAATACAGATTCGCTTACTGACTCTAGAAACTTCGTTAAAACAAAGACTGTATGATGATTAGATACGGTCTAAGGGAAGCAATCGATGCATAGATGATTATATTTTGACTTTCAGGAGTTTTCTCCCTCGAATACTGCTCATGTTATAAATAAAAAAAATGGCATTTTCCGACGGCACCAGTCTGCCGTCACGACTAAGACCGCGGTACAGATGGGCGGCAGCAGACTGCCGTCAAGATGCCAAAGTGTTAAGTGAAATCATACCACAATGATGTCATTTGTTTGGGCATTCTTGTCAGCAATGAAGTAAGCACGTCTCAACCCTGAGATATTGGCTCTTTGTCCTAAGGTCCAGTAATGGATACCTGTTCAACAAAATCCCTTAAAATGTAATAAAACACATAATTCTGCCAGACACAAGCATGCTATATATGCAGAATGGACAGGAGTTGGAGGTGGTAGTCGTAGTAGAAGCAGTAGCAGAAATAGTAGCAACAGCAGTAGTAGTGTGTGTGTGTGGTGTGCGTGTGCATGTGGTGTGTATGTGTGTTGTGTGTGTGTGTCTTTCTGCCCTGTCTTTCTGTCTGTCAGTCTGTCTGACACACACACATAAACTGGAGAGGAACAATATTTTTTCAAAAATCAAAGAAAGCAATTTATGTGAGCTGAAAGCAAGGCAACAGACATTCTAATCAAAGCATAACGTCTGTACTTGCTTGACAGTAAAATTACACACACTGCAAACACTCCCAATACATTTCAAACATACTAACCTTTGTGCTCGCCAACAACTTTTCCTGTTTCCACGTCAATGAAGTTTCCAGGCTTGGGTCCAACATACTGGAACAAACAGGAAAACATCATTAACCCTTTGATTCCTGCACCCTGTCTACCAGCATCCTGCATTGACAACCATGCTAGCAAAGCAAAACCTTAACCCTTTGATTCCTTCACAGGAAGCTGGTGGATACGGTGAGGGAATCAATCAGAGGGTTAAGTTTTTGCAGTTGATGGATAGAGTAAGGGAATTGAAGGATTAATTGTCTGGACAATACAGATGCTGGCTGACTGCTATAAATCATAAAGTTGCCATGATTATAAGGTGGCAATAATCATGTGAATTAATATGAAAGAGTCAGGTGAGTACTTTATGAGTCTGATAAGTGCATTTTTCCTATGTGAAGAAATTTATTTTCTTTTCTAAGGATCATTGCACTCAGGGAGGTTACCTTCGTACTCACCTTTTTTTTTCCCATCCCGATTTCTTCGCCACTTTAATGGCCACAGAAGCTGGCACAGTTTTACAATGCGATGATGATGCTGTCAATGAGGATGATAATCATGATGTATGGAGTTCCATCTAGGATTGAGTCTCAATGTGTTGACAGGGCTGTACTGTACGCTTACTATCAAAACATTCCTGGCATAAACCAGGCTCGAGATACAGACACCTGCGGAGCTGGTCAGAAGATTTGAGCAACACCCTCAATGACAAATCGTGAAATGGATGAGACTCGACTGTGTGGTCCCAGTCTTCCCAGTGAGCCCATTGCATGCAAAACTCTGGGTAGGTACCACTTAGAGCCAAAAATTCCCACAATAATTTTTGAAGGCACTGATGGGGATTCGAACCCACAACCTTCCAGTCAGTAGTCTGCTGCGCTAACCACTGCACCACGCAACTGGTTTGAAGAAATGTTCTTGCTCAAGCTGCGAAGCACGAGATTTCAATATTCATCAACTGAAGAAAGTCGTGAGAGGAACTATCCTGAATTCTGTGGTCCATCATACCTGTTCTCAATGTGACCGCAGTTTCGGTGAGTACAGAGGTGTGTTGACCAGCCAAAATGAGTGGAATGGGTGCAATGTTTATGAGAGTGGTACATAAGATGGACAGAAAAACAGAAAAATAAAACAGTCTTGGGAGTAGATGGAAAGCTCATAATTTCTCTCTAAAGGAATATTCTGCAAGTAAAATGTTTCTTGACTATGGAAATTTATTTGGTGGTCGATAAATATCTTAGTAAGCTATGATCAATTATGAATGTTTAGCTAATGAAAACTGGCAGTGATCATACATTCTGATAGCGTTTCAGTTTCTCAATTCCATACTAAAAATAACCCTTGAACTCCCTCAGCCCATCCACCAACTGCAAAAACTTAACCCTTTGACTCCCTCACCCTATCCATCAGCTTCCTGCAGAAAGCTGGTAGACAGTGTAAGGGAATCAAAGAGTTAAGTTTTTGCTTTGCTGGCAAGGTTGACAAAGCAGGATGCTGGTGGACAGGGGCACGAGTCAAATGGTTAAGTTTTTGCTTTGCTGGCAAGGTTGACAAAGCAGGATGCTGGTGGATAAGGCGCGGGTATTAAAGGGTTAAACTGCATACACACTGATACCACAGATGCCATGTGATGGATAAGATCAGCAACTACCACAAAGATGTCAAGATAGTCTGGCAGCACAGCAACACTTCCAACACATCTGTATGGATTCAAACCTCACTCATTAAAAAAACTTGTGCATACATGTAGTCTACAGTTCACCCAGCAGCCAATGTGTATATGGCCTATCCAGACTGAAGACAAGTAAGGCAAAAGGTGGGCACACTCGTATAGATCATGTCAGGAAATGAACTGTATGACCTGCCTGAAGGTGAACCCACTACCCCTGCGTTATCAGAATACATTTTATTTAGCTTGCTTAAACTTGCACTGCTGTAGTCACTGTGTCACTCCTCATCTTGAATTGTTTTCAGCGTCCAGCTAATGACTTCCCATTTTAAAAATCAACTCAGTCAATCGGTTTGATGGTTCAACATCTCTATTAAATCTGTATGTGAATGGTTGTGTGTGCATGTGTGCGAACATTTGTTGAGAGTGTGTTTGTGCAGGTGGTTGGATGTCTGCAAGAAGGTTGGGGGGGGGGGGGGGGGGGGGAGGGTCTCAAAGTCAAACATGTTTTAATCATGTTCAGATGAAACATTCTGTGTAGTGCATACATACACATTTGTATGTGTGTGCGTATTTGCGTGCGCGTCTTTGGGTGCGTGCCTGCACATGTGTGCGTGTAACTATGTATGTGTATACGTAATACATATGACACTGACAAGCCTGCAGATCAAATTTCCTTGCTGTCCTGAAAAGGACAAACAAAACTCATAAGTCCTTGAGTCCTTCTATTCATAAAATGTAATGGCATTGAACCTTAAACCAACTTAACAAAATTACTTACATGCGCGCACACACACACACACACGCACACACACGCACACACACACACACACACACACACACACACACACCACCACACACAGCACACACACACACACACACAACACACACACACACACACACACACACACACACACACATACACACACACACACACACACACACACACACACACACACACACAAACACACACAAACACATATGAAACCCATCAACAATAAAAAATTACAACTAACATGTAACTGCTTGTGATATTTTTGCAGACACTTGTTTACTGAATACAATATGGGATCACCCAATGAACAATTAAGACAGTGCAAAGAATGAAGACTTTCTGGTTTGTGAAACAGGACACAACAAATAGGAAGTGTAAACATGCTGATGAGGAAAACAACTACAAGGAAACAAACATGCATACACTCTCTCTCTCTCTCTCCCTCTCTCTCATACATACATACACACACCCACACACACAGCTACACAAGTTCAAGTTCTAGGCTTAAACAGATTCTTTAACCCCAACTGGGGCATGAAGGATAACTGCAAATAAACGAAAAACCAACATAATAAATATATATCTAACATTCAGCAGAATGAATGCTTAACAGTCCAACAGAAGAACAGTACATCTGAAATTGTCTTGCGACAGGATTTTCAACTGTTCAGATTGTAATTACACAATTTCAGAAAATTTGATAAATGTTCTAAAACTTACACACACACACAAATACACACACACATACACACACCACACACATACACACACACACACACACACACACACACACACACACACACACACACACACACACACACACACACACACACACACCACCAGCACACACTCACCATGCACACACACACACACAAATATAAGCAAAGAAAATAAAAGTAGTAGCAGAAACAGTTTGCCAGTAATACACCCTCACAACAACAATAACAATTATTATCAGTCCATCTTATGACTTCCCAGTTCCAGAGAGTGGTTGACATTAAGGTCAGTGTAATAATTTTGAATCAGAAACACATGAAAAGAGAATAAGTTTGCATTTCTGATAGACAAAACAAGGTTTGTGTTATCTTGTTTCGTTAATTAAATACGACCTTTATGCTCAACGGTTTTGGTTTCTATTTACACCTTTATTCTCAACATTTTTGGTTTCTATTTACATGTACCTGGGCCATCATTATGATTCAGACCTCATATCTATTTCAGACAAAGCTCACCTCCTCCATGAAGTGCTGAAACTGTCTGGATCCAATGAAACATATTCCCATGCTCTGAAAAAACAAATGAAAATAGATGTTACTTACATTTGAAAGGATATGATAAAATCACTTATAGAATTTCAAAATACAAGACAATGTAAGAACCACTACTGTAATCAATCGCGCTAGTAAAAAGAAAATGATAAGTGTATGTGAGTGTATGTCAGAGAGGGAGAGCGAGGAGCGAGTGAGCAAGTGAGAGACAGACAGAGAGACAGAGACAGAGAGAGACAGAGACACAGAGTGACAGAGAGAGAGAAATAGACAGACAGGCAGAGTCAGAGACAGAGACAAAAAGACAGGAAGACAGAGAAAGTGTGTGCATGCATGCAAAACCACCAACTGATGTACAGCATATGGGTAGTGAAAATGCAGCACACCTGGAGTCTGGTTGTTTGAAACATAACAATCTGACTGACTAGTCTTCTGAAACTAAATTCTGGAGAAAGCTCAACATATTGATGAACTTCAGAAATGTGCTATATACTCAAGTTGTGAGTGCCAAAGAGAGCGAAAAAAAAAAGGGACGAAAGGGGAGACAGAGAAGCCCCCCTCACTCTCCCCCCTCCGCTGTGAAGAGTATGGATGATGTGGTAGGCTCCTTTGAAAATATTCCTGTGAATGAAACTGGTAGACTGCAGATAAATAATAGAACACTCAAGCAAAGGAAGGTGATGATAAATACAGTAACAGTAATTTTAAACATGGTATTGTTTTTCTCCAATCTTTCATGTGTAATGCATAATCATCTGCATAATTGTCAACACAAAAACAAATGACTACATTTTACTGAATATACACAGATAGACAAAATGCATGCAAATACTCACACAGATACAAGAGTTCATGCATACATTCACACACACACACACACAACACACACCAACACCACACACACACACACACACACACACACACACGTGTATCGTATGTGTGCTAACACTTGCACATAAACAAACCTCTTCACCTCTTTCCGTATAGCAATTTTTTGTAGTCCGGCTTCAATGGCAATACGCTTGACAAAGTCTTTCCTGAGGTCACCAACTGGAAATATTGACCGCTGCAAAGCTTGCTGAGAGATCTGGGATAGGAAGAATGTCTGATCCTTCACAGAATCCACGGCCTTGAGAAGTTTGACACCTGTCAAAATATTCGAATAAAAGCTATACATTCATTAAGTGCATTTTTGGCTCTAGGGAGACGAGATATGCAGAAGCAATTTTAGGTAATTTATGCCTGTTTTTATATATGTTTTGATGTCCTTAGGTATGCTTGTATTTGTATTCAGGTGTTTTTTTTTAAATCCTCTGTGATAAATTGGATGGAGTAGTCAATGCCAGGGGCATGTCCTTAAATTATGTGCATGAATGCATTGATATGTGTACTTGATTTTCTTTTCTTTTCTTTTTTCTTGCCAGTTGAAGTTTTGTATGTTTTACGCCAAAAATGCACTTAATACATGTACCCAATTATCAATCCTAAGAAAAAGTATGCAAGACTTTATTGAATACATGCAGATGAATGGACCATTAAGGCAGAAAATGATAGGTAGAAATGACAGAAAGCAAAAGAACAAGGAAGAAACAAAAAGAGTGACACAAAAGAGGAAACTTCTAGCCCAGAATTTCCAAGTGGGGATACTATTTATACTGAAAGAGCCCCCAGCATCCCCTTTTTTAAAGACTGTCTGACAAATTACATCAAATGCAAAAGGTGACAAATCATTTTGAGTTTAATCATTAACAATTTAGTTCATTCACTTTTTCCATGAGCAACACTTGTTGATAATTGTTACACAATTCTATTCAAAAGAGAGATAGGAAAAGGGAACATGGTGAATATGTATCTCTTTGTGTGTGTGTGTGTGTGCGTGTGCGTGTGCGTGTGTGTGTGTGTGTGTGTGTGTGTGTGTGTTTGTGTGCTCACACGTCTGTATGCACGCATAAGTGTACATAGCTGTATGCATGTATGTGTGCAATAATTTTTTTTTCCTTTTTTCTCTTCTTTTTTTAATCACAGGCACCAATCCTATGATCGCATATTTTAGTTTCAGTTTCTCAAGATGACATCTCCGCGCTCGGAATGAACTTCATATGCAGTAACATCAAGGCGCCATGTGTATGGTGATCATGGCACAAGCCTTAAGCCTGCACATATACCCATGAGCTGGCCAGATCCTGAGGTCCTACCTAGCCAATGTTTTACCTCGTCTACATTTCTGTCAAAACAATGTTTACTTACCTTTCCTAGGGTCTACATCATGTAAATTGTAATCAGCACTGGTGCGAGCATAATGTCCAGTAGCAATGGCATCCGCTTCAAGGTGCTGTGTTGCATGATGAAAGAACGCATCAAACTTGATGTGCTTGTTGCACATGATGTCAGGGTTTGGCGTGATGCCTATCTGGTAGTCTTTCAACATCTCACTGAAAACAAACATGTATAAGCTGGTGAAGTTACTGTTTCATTTTAGAGGTGCTGCTGGGTTATGTCCCTTTAAAGTTGGTTTGCGGTTAATTCACACAAAATCTTAGTCTACAGAATGAAAAACTATTTTGTTTTACTTACAGAGTTAGACTCAACTGGCCTGACAGAATCTCTGCTTAGGCAAGACTAAAATTATTACTTATTGAAAGTCTACTGAATGGACTTCACTTTGGTGTGCTTTTGGGTAGTAGGATACACTTGAAGATAGTGGCTTTTAAGCATGTCATGGTAGTTCCTCTTTGTCTCTCAACTAGCCGATTCACTGAATATATGTTATATCTGTTGTTGGTAACAATGAATCATGACTATTGTGAATTTACGCTGTTTGAACAACCTATCACTGAGAAAGGTCAGGAGCCATACGATACATCTTAGTTTTATAAAGTAAGATTATATATTAGAAGTACTTTTGTTGAAGGAAATGTTTTATATGACTGCTGATTTAATTGAGTCAGATGAAACAACAAGGAAGTTTCGTGTTTTGCCAATAATGGTTTTATTTGTTATTTGTTGCCTTACATTTACTTGACAAATGCCAGCTGCCCAAAAATGTGCGCCTGTCTTGTCTTGTTATATTACATATATATAAGTTCTGATTCTATTTTCGGGTTGTTTTTCCTGTTTGTTTGAACACAGGTGGTCACACTTGTTTTGAATGAATCATCATTCATGGTTTAACCCTTTGACTCTTGCACTCTGTCCACCAGCATTGTGCATTGTCAACCATACTAGCAAAGCAAAGACTTAACCCTTTGACTCCCTCAGCCTATCCACCAGGTTCCTGTAGGATTCTTGAGTCGTGATTCTTAAATGTGGAACATAGAGTGATGATGATGTGTGCTCCATGATATAAAGAAATTTTGGACTTGAGTGGATACGCATGCCAAATACGCCCTATTTGTAATAGTCTTGTTATGATTTGGACCATGCATTTCAGGCATGGAGTAACAGTAGAGTCTCTATGCATTTATGTGTTTTTGATTTCAAGGTTCTCATGATAACTTATGGTCAAAGATATGCTCCAGTTTGACTGCCATAGCTTTATGATTATGATACGAATTCCATCCCCCTCCCCATAAACAAAGAACTAAGAAATCTCCAAAGTACTGGTCTGTTCATCATACAAACATGTGAACTGTTCCATAATTGTGAACAATTTACAATGACAGCACATAGAAATAGGTGGCCTGGGGTAGAAAGAAAACAAAACGAAGTCATAACAGCAAAACAAAGCAATCTAGTATCAATTAACAGGTTACATCACCATCACACTCAAACTGACAAAATAGTTCCAATTTTAAAGAAAGGTCAGACTTGTGAATAATAATATCCTCTTGAAAACGACAGCCTCATTCAGTAAATGATGTCAAACCTGCTTTTTGATATTATAATATAAACACAATTTATTACAAGAACTTCAAAACATTACAGGCACATTTTCCCCTTCACATTAGTGCAGTCTGTACAGGAACATCAGACAGAAGAAAGGTGTGTGCGCGCGCATGTGCAAGCATATAAGCTAATGCCTCCACGCACATATTTATGAGCGTGTGAACATTTGCATGTCTGTTGTGGAAGTTACTTCAGCCTACCATCAATAAATATTTTATCCATTTCAAGCTTTTCTCCCCCTCACTCTATCAATCAGCTTCCTGCACAATGATCGTGGACAAATTAAGGGAATGAAAAGATTAACCTTTTGACTCCTGCAACCTTCTACGAGCAACCTACATTGTCAATCATGCTAGCAAAGCAAAATCTTGACTCTGTGACTGCCTCACCCTTTCCACCAGCTTCCTGCAAGAAGCTGGAGGAAAGGGTGAGGGCGTCAAGGAGTTAAGTTTTTGCAGTTAGTAGATAGGGTGCAGGAGGCAAAGGGTTAATACCTGAATACATGGTGCCAGTACTCCTTGACAAAATTGACCTGATGAAGCCTGATGCCCAGAGTCTGGCACACCAGCTCAGCGTCTCGCAAGTCAGCATCTGCAGAGCAGCGCCCAGTCTCATCAGCCACATCCCAGTTCTTCATGAACAAGCCCACCACTTCATAGCCTGAAATTCATAACTTAAAAATAAAGAAATATCCTACATGCCAAATTACGATTGTGCAATGCGTTTCATGGTCCTGATGCAATGCAATAAGCTTTTCACACTTTTTCTTCCAAAATATACATATTACTACTGGCAGTTTAAGTTAACTTCCCAACTTTTTAAGCTACTTCACGTCAATATCTCAAGATCATCTGCTTACTATAATCATATTAATAAGCTGTTTAAAAATGTATTTTTACTTAAATGATAGTGACATAAATAAACAACAACAAAAATGCCTGGATCTATATAACCAGTTTCTCATGTCCACCACTTTTGATTCATCTAACAGTATATATTATTATACATGCTGTTTTATCATGTTTATAATATTAACCCTTTGACTCCCATAGCCTGTCCACCAGCATCCTATATTGTCAACCATGCTAGCAAAGCAAAAACTTACCCCTTTGGTTGAGCCTAAAGGGTTACGTTTTCTGCCGTTGGTGGATAGGCTGTGGCAGTCAAAGGGTCAAATATTCAATATTTATGTGTATTTGTATTTAATGCACAGGATGTATTAATAAGTTGTTTAAAAATGTGTTTTTACTTAAACGACAGTAAAACAAACAACAACAAGAACAAAACTCTAGATAGTTTCTCGTATTCCCCACTTCTGAATCCTTTAACAATTTATACAAGCTCTGTTGTTATTCAACACTGAATATTTATGTACATTTGTATTTAATGCACAGGCAAAGAAACAGTTTAAACACTGCGTAACAGAAATTTACACTGTACCTTTCTTTTTCAACAACAGGGCAGACACAGCACTGTCAACACCTCCAGACATCCCACACACAACTCTCATCATTTTTTTCATTCTTGACGAGATGTTGTTTCAGTAATGATGAGTCCTTTGAATATGAAACAGCACTCACTTGCAAGTTTTCCAGAGGTTACTGTAGATATCAAAATTTTCAAGACATGGGTTATATCATAATCCTTGAGTCCAAAGGCTTTGAATCAACAAAATGAAAAATACTGTAAAGACATGGGTTATAATACTTATATCATAATCCTTGTGTCCAAATGCTTTTGAATCAACAAAATGAAAAACGCAACTCTGAAGTTGAAACACAATGTAATGTCAAACAAGAAAATTCACCACAATAAGTACTGAAGTGATCAGTTGAGCGACTTGTCAAAATACCCAAAGTTAAATGAAATAATCATAAATTCTTTAAAGTTTGATAAATACAAATAATGGTCAAATAAACTGCCGATATAGTACTAACAATAGTATTTCCTATCTCAGTATCTGAACCATCACCCAAAACAAGTGTGACTGCCCGCGTTCAAACAAACAGGAACCAGAAAAAACACGAACGAAGAATAAGAACGCGTATCATTTTTCTTTCGTGTTTTTTCTGGTTCTTATCTGAACCATTAATCAAATTCTGAACCTCTAATATTAACGACATATCCGCCACTGTTATGAAGACATTATCACCAACAGAACTTATCCATTTATCATTAAGACTATTTAAAGGCCAGATGTGTTCATGTAAGAAAAGATTCTTGATGGTTATAGATTCCTGATGGTTAACCCTTTTGCTGTTGTTGCTTTTGACTACAGTGTGTGCTGTAAAACTGAAAAATTACACAGGTGTACAATTTCCTTCCTTATATATATATATATATATATATATATATATATATATATATATATGTAGATAGATAGATATACAGAGAGAGAGAGAGAGAGAGATAAGGAAGAAAATTGTATATATACCTATCTTATCTTCTTTATCTAGATTATATACCTTTCATACTACTAGTAGAAGTAGTATTATCTGCTCTCGCTGCATTTTCATATTGACCCAGTAGCGCCCTCCCCCTCTCTAATGTGCGCATGTGTAGGCATAGTGTGTAAGTGTGAGTGTGAGTGCGAGTGTGAAATATGAGTTATACCTTTTTATTTGTTTGTTCAGTTGGTTTAAGTTTGTTTGTTGTTTTTGTTTTGTTTACTAGAATTGCCACAGTGCCATTTTTAATTTCATGCCACAATCTGCTTTTTGTTTGTTTGTTTGTTTTTGTTCTTGATTTTTGTTGTTGTTGTTGTTTGAAGAACAATGTTTACGCCGTATGGATGTATGGTGTTTATGATTATGTTTAGATACTGCATTAATGTGTGGACATGGCATCCCCCCCCCCCCCCTCCAATTTTCTTAATACATGTGCAACAAGCATTCTCTGACATGAACTGTTTGCTCTATTCACATGGGATTGTTACTACCATTATTATCATATTATCATCATGATGACTTCTATTAAGCCTATCATCATTATCATCATTGTTATTATAAACAAAAGATCTGTTCATTGTATTTATCAGTAGTTCATAAAATGACATCAAAAAATTTAAAGGGAAGCGACTACCGGTGTTCAAGCAAACAGGAGTCAGAAATACACAAAAATGAATCCACACACACTTATTATAATATCTGAAATAACAAGACAAGACATGATGTGATTCATTTTGTGTACTTCTGGAGAATTTAGAAAAGAATCTCTTTTCTCTCCTTCACACACATGGTATTATGATATTATTGGGCAATGTGTGCACACATTCTGATAAACACTACATGCACATGTATGCACATTATTCCTTCCACAGATCCAAGTTGTGTGTGTAAGGTTGCTTGCATCTATACACATATGAAATATATGTGCTATTTTACCTTCGTATTTATACATATGTATGCCTATAAAAGTATATCGAGTATGTGTGTAACTGTGTTGTTCGACAATAACAAAAAACAACAAAAAAAACAAACAAAAAAGAAGAAGAATGCAACAGACAGGCCTAGATTAGCAGCAACTAGTACTAGCTCATTAGCTGGACTTAATAAAAGAAGAAAAAGAATGTGCATATATACAAAAACAAACACGCAAGAAACAGAAACAATAATGCTTAGAATGACCAGGTCTGTTTCAATAAGTTGAATAACCCTAATTTACTGTTACTTAGAAGTCTAAACTCAGCGTAGGTAGCAATCATGTATTACATATGATATACATATATAGACTTAAGACTAACGTTGGCTCACCCTCGGCATAGGCAATCCACTCAAAGGTGAGGGTTAGGGGCAGAGTTAGTATTAAGATCGATTAAATCATCTCCTTCCAAGGTGAGGGATAGGGGCAGGGTTAGTATTAAGATCGATTAAATCATCTCCTTACGCAAACTGAAACTCCAGAATCCTTTCACTGTAGGCCTGTAGACTAGTAACTAAATAAGACATAAGTACTACCAAAGAGGGTAGACAATAAGAGGGGCCACTCTCTATCTGGCCTTACTAGCGAAAGTGAAGCCGGTGGCTGGACGGTTGCTGTGAGCGCGGGAGCAGCCACTCCCATCTCTCCTGACGATAACAAACCAGTCTGTGTGTCAGGTGATGAAATGTGTTGTAGACGGTCTGTTGTGCCAGGCTCTATACTAAAACTGACACTGGGCATGTACAAGGTCTTGTAATCTCTGCAATACATGTGTTGCAACTAACAAGGCCATCTTCTGATTATTGTTTCAACTCTCACTCACCCCACCTCAACCCCCAAAAGAGAGAGAGAGAGAGAGAGAGAGAGAGAGAGATTTTCTGAGATCAGCATCGTTTTGTTTGTTGTTTTGCATTATCTACAGGTTGACTGGTTGAAGACAGCAGGTCAAAGGCTCTTAATTTACATAAAACAAGCCAGCAAAAACCACACACACACTCCTCTGTCATTACCTTTCTCCACACACACCAAAACAAAATCATACAGTTCCTTAAAAAAGCACATTTGTGCACATGTTCAATAATCTAGAAGTCCTACATACGCTGAAGCTTCAGCATCTTTCTGTTTTGTCTCCCTGAAGCTGCTGCGAATTTCCTGTTGTCTTTTATGGTGAAGTGGAGCCTGATATTAAAGAACAAATTCACAACAAATGGCACTTGTACATACTTTATACAGTAAAATCTGTTTAATACAGAATACCCCCATCTCTCTCTCTGTCTGCCTGTCTGTCTTTGCCTCTCTCTCTCTCTCCCCTCTCTCTCTCTCTCTTCAACATGTGCGTGTACATGTATATTTTTGTGCTTTTGTGCTTTTGTATTTGAGGATTGTGTGTGAATATAAATGCATGCATGCGTGCGTGCGTGCGTGTGTGTGTGCGTGCGTGTGCGCGCGCGCGCGTGCCCAGGCCACGTGTTCATGTGCACGTGTGTTTGTGTGTGTACACGCAAGAATATAAATTTCATGCTGTGTTTCTAGTTTTCACTGAATTGCAGTATAGACCTATTGCTATTATTTCAGTTACAAGTACTGAATTAGTGTTATATTCTGTGCTATACTTCCTCTCTGGGCAGGGCCAGATAAAAATGTACAATATATGTTATCTAGTACTCGGATAATAAGGATTCAGTCATTCATTCATTCGTTAATTCATTCATTCATTCATCCATTCGTTTTCTCTCTCACCCCTCTCTTTCCCCCCTCCCTCTCGCCCCATTTCACTTTGGCAAGTTTATTAGAACATCCAACTAGAAATCTAAATCACTTTGCATAATTATAAATCTCAGTTACAATTGTTATCGTAAATAATATTAACGTGTACATATAGTAAATTTATCATTCTTAATCCAGCGGAAATAATACCGGCATCCTTTCTTTCGAGAAGTATGGCAGTTAATTGCACCCTAACACTGCCTCGGCTCTCTATGTTGCTGCCTCCTGTTAAAGTCAGGGAGGGGGGGGGGGGAGTGGCCGTTTGGAATGCGGGCATCTCTCGGCTTCACTTTTCGGGAAGAGTGGACGCTCTTACCGTAGGCAGTATTCTCTTTGGTACTACTACTAGAGACAGTAGACTATTATAGTTTTAGTTTAAGTTTTACTTTCATTTTACATTTATGTCTATGAGTATGATCTAAGCAAGAGACAGTAATGCATCTTACACGAGAGGTCTAGCCAGTCTGGGGTGTGGAGCAGCTGACTTTTCCGTGGGATCAAACGGGGAACTCACTTTCACACAACTTTTTCATCTAAAGCAATTGTGACCGCCCGCGTCCTGCATCTATTTTCGTGTTTTATAACTTTCCTAATTTTCTGTCGAGAAGGGAATTCACTTTAAGTTTAACAGAAATTTTTCATAGTGATCGTTCGTGATTGCGCATGCGCACTGAACTCGACAACCAGGAAAGCTCGACGTGAATTGGATATAGTTGCTCAAGTGTTGTTTTAAATATCATTGTTCGGGCTAAGCATTACGCAATTTGTGTTGTAAAGAATGATTCTGTAATCGCATCCGTACATGAAACAAATTTTGTTCCCCTTGTGGGACAGGTAATTGCTGAGTTTTATTTCAAGACTTCCCCAGACTTGCAGTTGTGAGTTGACAAACTAACGAATAAATCAATCAGCTGATCCTGATTGTACGTCAACGTGATGCGGACCATCTTTTATAGTGTGGCCTAAATGTCGGTTAACTATCTTGTTCATCGTTGAGGATGCGTAACAGCAAGTTGTGACAGCAGTGCATTCAGCGTTTGGTCAAAGAAAAGTGCTGGTTTGATCGTAGATGATACTGAGTAAGATCGAAGATGGCAGATTGTGGAGAAGAGTCGATGACAAGACAAGCAGATATCGACAATCTGTTGGAACACTTCTCCAAAAACACCTATTCTACTAAAGGTGATGTGACGGTGAGTTTAAATCGTAATATTTGAAGAAGGCATAGATAATTTATGTTTGTGTTATTCTTGGTGACAAATGTTTCAGTTCACAGTCTTTTATAGTTTTAATCAAATAATGTCGCCTCTAAATTTTATGAAAACAGTTTGTTGTAAGCCAAAGCGTCCCATTCATATGCTAGTAGTGTGGGCAGGATTGCATTACACTTGGGAGCCATTTTTTCCTTTCATTTTTAATTTTTTTTATCTCATTTAAAAGTGTTAAGCGCTGGCACTGTGACTGGCTTTATTTACTAATTTAGGCTTATCAGTATTATTCTAGGCCTAATTCAATAGACCCCCTAATTGTTCTGAAAATATGCCTGTAAATCTAAAAGGATTAAATATGTAAGAGTATGACTTACAAGGAGTACAGAAAGAGGCTGGTCTAAAAAGTTAGATGTAAAGATCAAAACTGTCAAAAGACACAATAAATCTGATTTGGATTTATAACACAGCATGTAACATATCAGTACTGTAAACGAAAACTGAAATATTGTTCTGAGTAGACAGTGACTTGTGATAGCAGACACTGAAAGTGAGTGATATTGTAGACTTGATAAATACAGAATATACTAGTCTCAACAATAACTTTAAAACACTTAGGCCCATACATTTTGCCACAAACTGACAAAGATCATTTTTAGGTCGGCAAGAAATCAATAATGAATGCATCGAATTTAAATTTCATACATAGGCCTACAGGGTTAAGGCCTACTGCCGTACCGCTATGTTGTTCAAACATTCACATTACATTAACTTACCCATGAAGCAGCCATATTTGCAATCACTGCAGAATCACAGACATCTCAACACTAAAGTATATTGTATGTATAGTCCGTATGTAAAAATTATTTAGTCTGTATGCTCTACCTGCAGCTTAATCCACGTACATTGAACATACCAACAGCGAATTTCCGGCAATAACAATTAACATACTCTTTTATTTTTACTGCTCACTTCCTTCTTTTTTCCTCTTGTACAATATTGTCTGTAAGTGTAATAATAAAAAAAATCACTTTCATGCAGAACAAATTCCTCTTTGTATGATTACTATGAATGAGATGTTCTGTCCCAAAGGCCAAACTTGCTTTAGCTATAATCTTGCCATACAACGAACAAACGCTCAGGACCGGTACAACTACTCAGAATTGTACGTTGCAGGTATAGCACAGTGATCAGCATGTCTTTATGCCAGCAGCAGTGTGTGTGTGTGTGTATGTGTGTGTGTGTGTGCTTGCATGTGTTTCTTTTGAATGATCACTGTCACACTGTGATGTATAAAATAGGGAATGTTTTGAATAATACCAACAGTCAACATTGTGCTAAGGTTGTTGATTTTTCTTACTTGTAAAGTTCTACAAGAACTACTGCTATAAGTATAACAAAAATTTATACATGAATTTTGTCGTAAGCGAACTCCACTGTATTTTGATACTGTGTAAAAACTTGACTCCAAATTTTATACATATGATGATGATGAGAAAAACATGTGAGGCTACAAAACTGGTCAGATATTTGGAATTTATATTTTAATGTTTCAAAATGCTATGTAATGCATATTGGTAAGAAGAATATTAGACGAGAGTATTTCAGAAAATTGGAAATGATGTACAGAAAATTAGTGTGTGTGAAACGGAGAAAGACTTGGGAGTTACATTTGATAGTGAATTATCTTTTGACCTGCACATTAAAAGAGTAACAAATAAGGCTAACCAAATGATAGGAATTATCAAAAGAACATTTTTGTACATGAATAAACATACATTTTTAATGTTATATAAGGCTTTTGTTAGACCACATTTGGAATACGCAAGTGTTGTTTGGAATCCGTATTTGATAAGACAGTCAAAAATGATTGAAAATGTACAAAGAAGGGCAACTAGGTTGCTTATAGAGTGTAAAAATATGAGTTATGAAGAAAGGCTTAAGTTTTTAAAACTTCATTCACTGAAAGGTAGGAGGGTTAGGGGGGATTTAATACAGGTATACAAAATAATGAATGGGATGGATAAGCTATCAGTTGAAACATTTTTTTCCTTTCCACAAGCTAGTATAACAAGGAATGCTGAAGGTAAAATATTTGTTAAACACAGAAATACTAACACAAGAGCGTTTTGTTTTTCTAACAGAATTGTTAAATTGTGGAATAAAATTCCTTTTGAAATTAAATTTACTAACACTGTAGTAACAGCATTAACAAATTCAAAAATTTCCTGGACGATGACGCAGAATTCAAAATTTTATTTAAAAAAATAGACTGAAGCAGATTTGCTCAAGTATGAATATTAAGGCATGCTTTTCAGACCCCGAAGAAGAAAGCGTAAAACAAAAAAGATAGGGCGTTAAAAGGCCAGAAGGCCTAGGCTACGAGCCAGCCCTCAGCACTACTACTACTACTACTACTATACTACTATTGTAATCATGGTATAGTGAAGTAAATGCTTCCCCAGGCTCAGAGAATCAGATGTTTTGACCAGATAAAAACTTGTCACTTAGCCTTGATAAGCTCAGTGGCCATTTTAATAATGGGGAACTTGTGACCAACAACAGACATGTAATGTGATGTATGAGTTCAGGAGTACAGTTTGTTACAGATGATCAATTTTTAGGAAATAAAGTTCAAATGAAATCCTAGTCCAGTATTTGCCAAGGTTTTCTTGCTGAAATTGGGTAGGCTTATGTATAAATTTCACAAATGTTCTTGTTATGCTGTAGATAACAGATGAATACTCCTAATTAAAAACTATTGATAATAATATTATGTATGTGTGACAGGACCACACTCTTACAGATTTACTTGAGTCAGTCCTGTTGGGTTCGGTTCCCTGTTTCTTTTGCTTTGTTCTTTATTGTATATCTCAGAATTCACGAGAGGCATAAATGAAATGTGACAGAGAAAATAAACCCTGAAACACACCAAGAAACACTACTCAAATCAGTCTCAATAACTATACCATAACTTATGTGCTTCAGTATTTACAAATTACAATAAAGTCCATTTTCAAGTTGACTCAAAAGTAAGTTTTAGAGTCACTGTAAACAATAAACTAACAAGCTAAATCAAAATGTAATAATGATTTTAAAAAATGATAATGCCTAATAAGAAAGAAAGTAATAATCTAAACTAGACTTGATCTAAATCTAGACTAAAGAAATAATCCAAAATAGACTTAACCTATTTGTGGAATAAGGGTTATACACATAAAATGAGATGTTTTATCGTCAGTCAAATCAGCTACAAATGATCTCTCTAAGTTTGTATCCTACACCAAGAAAAGGAATAGGCTTAACCAAAAAAACTGGGCCGCACACACTGAATAGTTCTCCCTCATGTGCACACACTGAACAGTTCTCTTTCACGTGCTGGTGTGTGTGTGTGTGTGTGTGTGCGCGCGCGTGTGCGTGTGTGTGTGTGCATGTGTGTGTGTGTGTGCACGTGTGTGTGTGCGTGTCTCTTTCTCTGTCTCAAGCATCACTGAGTGGGTCACATATGATCTGAAAGATTTGAATTAAAGTACATTTCATAACTTCGTATCTTTTCAAAAATATCCATTGGAATGTGTGTCATGTCTCTGGAGACTTTTATGATCAATAAATTTTGAATGAAAACATCTTCTACAAACAAAGATAAGAAGTCAGTGTAGTCTGTGCTATTTCATATTATATGGATCCTTTTTCAGCCCACTGTTCATAGGTCAACCTGGAATGACAGGCTGAACGTTGTTTGCCTACTGTACACTGACACTGTCATTGTCAAACATGTTTTGGCCATGAACCTCTGTCCCCACTGTGTCTGCTGTCTCTTTAATCTTTTGAGGCTGTTCATTCTGTCCTCTTCCTCTATACCTACCACCAAATTCCCTCTCACTTGCTGACCTACCCCTGTCTACCTCTCTATCTCCCTCTCACTTGCTGACCTACCCCTGTCTACCTCTCTATCTCCCTCTCACTTGCTGACCTACCCCTGTCTACCTCTCTATCTCCCTCTCACTTGCTGACCTACACCTCTATGATCTATCTCCATGGCAACTGTTCTCTCTGCCCCCTTTTAACCCTTTTGACTCCTGCAACCTGTCCCCACCTTGCCACCCCCTCTCTCTCTCTTTGATGTTATTCACTCTGTCCTCTCCCTTCCTCTCCCTCTATAACTATGACCAAATCCTCTCTCACTTGCAGACCTTCTCTGTCTCCGTGGTAACAGTTTTCTGTACCCCCTTAACCCTTTGACTCCCTCACCCTATCGCCCAGCTTCTGCATGAAGCTGGTGGATGAGGTGAGGGAATCAGAGGGTTAGATTTTTGCTTTGCTAGCATGGTTGGCAATGCAGGATGCTGGTAGACAGGGTGCGGTAGTCAAAGGGTTAATGGGACATTGTGACAGTCCAAGTCGGTGCTATATATACTGTTATTAAGCTTTATTGGCAACTGCCAATACACTGCTCATTGATCATGTCTAGATCTATCTCTTTATTATGTGTACACCTCTTTTGCAATCAGAAAGTGATGTAATATTTCATCACCATTTCATATTCTGATTTGGAGTCCAATGTTTAATTTTAATTTAGGCACTGAATGTAATATTTCATCACCATTTCATATTCTGATTTGGAGTCCAATGTTTAATTTAATTTAGGCACTGAAACTTGAAGTAAAACTAAAAGTGACACCACGAGCAACAACTTCAAATTCATAAATTGTCATAATCTTATGTATAATTTGCTAAGAGAGGTTGCTACTATTACTACTAGTATAACTAGACTAGTTAAAAGATCATGTTCAAGAATGCAGAAAGCTCTTTTTAAAAAAAATTAAATTAGTATCGTAATTCTCCATAAATTTATGCTTCATGGGCTCAAGATAAATAACTGTATAAACTGCTGCTGCTGCAGGTACATGTCTGTCTCAAAAGTCGTCAAGATGAATAAATGTATAAACTGCTACTGCTGCAGGTACATCACTACATGTCTGTCTCAATGACTTTTGTGTATGACTGATGTTAAAAATTTGGTTGCCTCTGTTTACACTGTAATTACAGGTAAAATCTTTCTCATAAGTTGATTTGATGCTGAACTGGCACATAAAGAGATAATGATATATTCTGGTACAGTGGTAGTCATACTGTTATCAGTCATTCTAAAAAATCTGTTGAATTATTCATTGTGATTCAGTATGTTAATTGTTATGAACATGATTTCCATGCATGATGTTGGAATGAGACAATTGTTAAGTTTTGTTGCTGTGCATTTTGCAGGGTATGCTAGCTCTGAAGAACTGCCTTGACTTATTTGGCAAAGACTACACCTACACAGTGAGTATACTTGAATTATTGAACTTTGAAGTGTGAAAGAAGTGATATATATGCTTGAAATGAAATGCTACGGAAACAAGCCTATCCCTACAAGAAATTTGTTTGATTATTTCATCAACATTTTGTTTTCAAAAACATTCTGTTTAATAAACAAAAGTGTGGAGTTGTGGGAAGCAGAGATTTAGGAAAATGAAAATGATAATGCATGTGCTTTAGTATTTGTACTAAGAATTCAGTAGATCTTGCTTATTATATCAAATCTAATTAGTATACTTTGCTAAATCATACCAGATAATGAAATATGTCATGTTTACATTGAGAATTAATTCTTATCGGGTCAAATGGTTATCTATAATAAGATTGTAACCACTTGGGTATCACACCACCCATTGTTTAATTTTGATACTTAAGTGCCAGGTGAGTTCTCTCAACTGACCTCCAGTATCAACTAAGAATTATTACTGAATGAGACTAAATCATGTGGGGATTGTGTGCCACCCACACACCACCCCCATAGCTTTTGTCTTCTTCAGGATTGTCGGAGACAGTTATCAGCCTGATTATGCATAAACTAGGTTTTTTGTGCTGTGTAAGTCACAAAGTGCTTTGCCGTACATTGGGGCTCATGAGTTCATAATGCTAAATAATGTCACTGTGTCATGAATGCATTCAACTGGCTTCCTTTCAGTTTTTATGGAAGATTTCAGTTATCTTATAAACATAAACAGAAGATAGTAAGCAATTAACTTGCAAATTAATCTGAACAGAGAATCTTGCAGTAAAACAATTTCTAAGGTTTAACCAGAAAATGTAAGACAAGTTTAAGGGGGGGAAAGCTTCCATATTGTTCTATAATTTTACTGAAAATAGGAGCAAACTATCAAATGCATTATCATTTACCAACCAGATTATTCAGCTTGTTCAGTTGTTGTCTGAACATCATTTCAAAGTGTAAAAGTACTGATCCAAGGAAACAAGTGTCAGAGTGTAAAAGTACTAATCCAAGTAAACAAGTAGGAATTGTTGGTTGTACTTGTAGCATTTTGTTGTGATAAAAACTGGAAAAGTTGACTTGATAGATCTGTTTTATACCAGGCTTTCTTATGCATTTTTCAACAGATCAGACCATGCGTGTGCTCAAGCTGTGTATACATGTATAAGTTATAACATACATTGAGTGTGTGCATTTGTGTGCATTTTATCAGGTGATCAACAACAGTGGAGGTCATTTGTGTGGCCACTATCCAAGTCAGATTGTGATACTTGAGTATGAAGGATCTTCATCCTCTAATGTGGATAACAGGTATCAGCTTGTGTGTGTGTGTGTTTGTCACTATGTGTGTCACTGAGTGTGTGTTTGTGTGTGTCACTGTGTGTGTGTGTGTGTGTGTGTGTGTGTGAGAGAGAGAGAGAGAGAGAGAGAGAAAGAAAGAGAGAGAGAGATTGCTCAATGAGATTTCCACACAACAGTAACATTTTAATAGTTATCTAATGGTTTCATGGCAGTCACTTTAAGCCTACGCAAGACCCTTTGTAGGGTAGGGTTTTAAATAGTGAGGGCAATGTCGAAATGGGACCTATGAAACTGTAAATGTTTAAAATTCTTCCTTTGTTGTTTGAACTAGATTGAGAGATGCGGGAAGTATGCGGCTGTTGATGGAATATTTTCCTCTAAGGAAAACACAGAGGAGGAAGGAAAGCGTGGATGAGTGTGCATGCGTGCGTGCGTGTGTGTGTATGTGTGTGTGTAGTGTTTGTGTGTGTGTGTGTGTAATGTGTGTCACTGTGTGTGTGTGTGTTTGAGAGAGAGAGAGAGACTGACTCTCACTGACTATTTTGTCATGGTAAAAACCATCAAATGAATGTTTCATTATTTGTGTGTTTGTGTGTGTGTGTGTGTGTGAGAGAGAGAGAGAGACAGAGAGAGAGAGACAGAGACTGAGAGAGACAGACAGACAGACAGAGAGAGATTCCATGTGTGTGAGTGCGATAATGGTTCACCACAGCTAAACAGGCATTTTGGATACAACAGTTGTCTTAGCATTACTGTTTGTCTGCAAGCATGTGTACTGTTGTGTACACTTCTGTACCTGTCTGCATCAGTATCTGTCTGTCTCTCTAGTCTCAAGTCTCTTTCTAAAATGTTCCACTCTTTCTCTTCTCCCTCTTTCTCGAATCCCCTCAACCTTCTTCTTTCTTTTCTTTATTTTTCCCTCTTTCTCACTTCCTTTGAGTCTTTCAATCTTGAAAAAAGAAAGGTTTCATATATTCACAAATATGTACAAGTATATGACACAAACGTGCATGTGCACATACATGTGCACGCGCACACACACTTACAGTTACACACACACACACACACTTACACACACACACACTTACACACACACACTTACACACACACACACACACACACACACACACACACACACACACACACACACACACACACACACACACACACACACACACACACACACACATTCTTTCTCTATACACACAAATACAAATAAAGATCTACAAATACACACACACATGTGCACACATGATTATGTACATGTTGCACACAAATAAACACTGTGTGTATTGGGGGTCACAATAGTTGTAGTGTGGGCTACCATACCTAACCAACCAGATCCCCAGATGGTGGATAGGGGAAGAACGTCCGGATATGGAGGTTAGCTGCATAGTAGTTGTGAACCAAATGGTGCGATATGGGAGAGCAAGGAATACATTTAAATGGCACAGATATGTGTCATTGAATGCCTCAGTTGCTCAAAGAAGGGATTATCGATGCAAAAGGGGGAACCATAAAACCTGCCTACACCCTCCATTGCCTTGTGTGTAGCCATGGGAATGACAGTTTATGCTAGTGGTAAGTGTGTATAAAAATCAGTGAAAGGCAACAGGAAACCACCATCATATCTTTTCAAGAATATCATGCCCCGAGATATGAAAAAAAAAGAAAAGTGAATGATGTAAATAGAGGTTCCATTGGAGCACCTTTGCCCAGTAAGGGAAATCATGTTAAGCAGATGAACCAGACTGTGATCAAGCTATTCGTGGTAATCAATAAAATTAAAAAAAAAAAAAAATCCCCTCATGCTAAAATATCAACAAATGGTACAACATTGAGATAAATAGATTACAACATTGAGACAAATAGATAAGTTCAGATATTTGGGAATGGTCATTTCATCAGATGGCAGATGTACCTTAGAAATATCCAGCAGAAATGGGAAACTAAAACAGCATTCAGGAAAATGAAAAGTGTTCTTTCCAACAAATGCCTATCAACTGACATCAGGAATTTGGGAAGAGAGTTTTTTACTGTTATATAAAACAGTACTGTTGTATGGATGGGAAGCTTGGACAATCAACAAACAAACTCGGAACAAGATTGGAGCAACTGAAATGTGGTTTCAGAGAAGAATGTTAATTAGGAGTTCCATGGACATCAGCAAAGAAAACAAACAAGACAGTTTTGAAAGAAGCAAACAAAAAGAACATTAGTGAAGAAGATCTGGAAAAGACAAGCAACACTTACACTAGTTTCAGGGCATCTTATGAGGTATGCGAACATGAGAAAATTGAGCACCTAATCACAACAGGAAAGCTAGAGGAAAAAAGAGCACAAGTGGACCTAGAGAGAAAATCTTAGTTTGCACAATGGGCAGGGACAAAAAGGGTTGGAGATGATACAGCACAGAAAATAGATTTGTGTGGAAGGCCATGGTAGCCAACACCATGTGGCAAGGCGCATGATGATGATAGTGTAGATTGCATGTTGCATCATGTACATCATAATGCTAGATAGATAATCAAACCTAAAGAAGCAACACATTCAAGTTAGTGAAAAGTGTGTTTTTTGCAGGTATCAACCAATGACTGACAAAAAGAAATTGGAGGATTTGATACGACAAGCTCGACTAGCTCGCTGTCGGACACGTTTTGTTGCACCTGTCATCTTGTACAAGGGAAAGGTGAATTGCTGACATTAGACTTTGAATCTTCCCCCACTGGGGATGCCGGGTCTCTTTCTAAATAAGTAATATCCCTACCGTCTGGAAATTCTGTGCTAGAAATTTCCTCTTTTCTGCCACTCTCTTTGTTTCTGCCTTGTTTCTTTGCTTTCTGTCATTTCTTCTTATCATTTTTGCCTTGCTGGTCCATTTACCTGTCTGCATTCTATAAAGTCTTGCATTCTTTCTTTGGGATTGAACTGGGTACATTATTAAATGCAATTCAGGCTTTAGGGAAATGAGCTATGCGGAAGCATTTTTAGGTAATTTAGGCCTGTTTTTATGTATTTAGTATCATTAGTTATGTTCAAAGTTGTATTTAGGTATGTTTTTTTAATTCCTGTATGTGATAAATGGAGTGGTCAGCACCAGGGGTATCTCCTTAGATTATGTGCATAAATGCATTGATGTGTGCACTTAATTTTCTTTTCCTTTTTTTTTTTTCCTCCTGTTGAAGTAGTGTGTATGTTTTGAAACAGTCATAGCCCTGATATGGCTCTACACAGTTGGATGGCTTTAAACAAAAATAACAGTGACAAGACTTTTGAAGCTGATGAAGGGAGGGAGCCTCTGAGGTGTAGAGTACAAACTGTGACAACTTCTTAAAGTTTACAAAGTTGAATTTTGTACTATGATAAATAATCCTTTGCCTTGTATCTTTAGTTATGCAATACAGGCAGGCCAGTGGATGCTGATTGATTAGGCTATGAGTTGTTTCAGGGGGTCTTTTAACCCTTTGACCCCCGCATCCTATCCACCAAACCGCAAAAACTTAACCCTTTGATTCTCTCATCCTATCCACCAGCTTCCTTTGATTCTCTCTGGTGGATGGGGTGAGGGAATCAAAGGGTTAAGTTTTTGCTTTCCTCATATGGTTGTCAATGCAGGATGCTGGTGGATATGGTGCAGGAGTCAAAGGGCTAATCAATGAGACAAGCTTGCCGTGCATGCAGAGCAGTTCCTGTCTTTTCATATATTTTTGTAATGTGTTCTGTCAGTCGTGTCAACAAGGCAAGACTGTGTGACCTCTGTCCAGTGTCATGAATCTAAATCTAAATCTAAATCTAATCAACAAGATATAACCAAGTGACATCTGCTCTCTTGTCCAAATTTAAATATGTAGTCGCAAGAGATAACAAGACTGAATACATCTGTCTCATGATCCCAATCTAATTCATTAATCAATCAACATGACAAAACTGAGTGACATCTACTCTGTGATCCAACTCTAAATCTATAGTCAACAAGACTAACAAGACTGAGTGAGTCTACCCTGTGGTTCAAATGTACATCTATAATCAACAACAAAATTGTACATCTCTAATCAGCAAAACAAAACTGTGCTCCAAATCTAAATCTATAGTTGACAAGACAAGGTTGAAAACACGCAGGATTGCAAGACAGTCCTTGTGTCCCTATTTTGCTGAAAACCAGTTTCTATTCTCAGAAAAATAAAACCGATCTTGTGTGAGGGTTGCATAGGTCAAAAAGCATGTAAGGGAAGCCAGTCACTTTTATGAACCCTCTCAGAGACTGACAACATCAGTCAGTGCTTCTCTCCCATTTACATTAGGTTGAAACGTGTGTCAAACTACCTCTGTAAATTTACATGTACACATGTATTTGTATGCATCACAGAAGGCTCTGAGAGCTCTGTAAATTTTACTTGGCAGCACTTATGGGGTTAAGTGTGTGTGTGTGTGTGTACATGTGTGTGTGTGTGTGTGTGTGTGTGTGTGTGTGTGTGTGTGTGTGTGTTATTCATATATGTTTATTTTTTTACAGGAGAGAGAGAGAGTGCATGTGTGCAGGCTGACAATTTGCTGCGCCAAATGGCCTTCTCTGCAAACATACATTCATGCTCATACTGAGAATAAAATCCTTCAGATGTGCTTGTTTGTGTGTGTGTGTGTGTGCAGCATGTATGTAGATCCGCTACCCTGGCTTCATGGCAAGAGCTGTTCAGCCGGAAAGGCATAGATATGCTGTCTGGAGGTTAGTGTATTCTTTTGTATTCATTATTTTATTATTTAGATTTGCTTCCTTGTAATCAGTTCTGCTGAGGTTGGCTACCCCGTGGGGATGCCAGAGGCTCTTTCAGTATAAATGATATCCCCACCTTCTGGAAATTCTGTGCTAGAAATTTCCTCTTTTCTGTCCCTCTCTTTGTTTCTGCCTTGTTCCTTTGCTTTCTGTCATTTCTTCCTACCATTTTCTGCCTTGCTGGTCCATTCACCTGTATGTGTTCGATAAAGTCTTTGTACTTTTTCTTAGAATTGATATTGGGTACATGTATTAGGTTCATTTTTGGCTCTAGGGAGGTGAGATCTGCAAAGCAATTTTAGGTAATTTTTTTCCTGTTTTTATGTGTGTTTTGGTGTTCTTAGATATGCTTATTTTGTATTCGGTTGTGTTTTTTAAATCCCCCGTGCGATAAATTCGACAGAGTGGTCAATGCCAGGGGCATGCCCTTAGATTATGTGTGCGAATGCATTGATATGTGTTCTTAATTTTCTTTTCCCTTTTTTTCTTGTTGAAATATTGTGTAAGTTTTGAAAGGTTTGTAACCCTGATGTGACTCTACATGGTCAGCTAGGCTTTGAATGGAAGTAACAACAATGTTGAAGTTTTGTATATGTTTTGAAATAGTGATAGCCCTGATATGACTCTATGCAGTTGGTTGGGCTTTAAGCAACAATGACAATAACAATAACAACACAATACTGAGGTTGGCTGCTGACTGAACCGGCTTGAGCATTTTGACTGTCTCATGGATCACATGATGTGGAACGTATCCGAGCCCGGGGCCTGAGTGAGTGTATTAAACACCTGTTCATTGTTTTATTAATTAGATTTGCTGCATCGTTCATTGTGTTGTTGCGTTTGATTTTATGTCTTTTTATTTTCTTATTGTTTATTAAATGTGCTGTATATGTATTCATGAGTTTGATTTTATGGTCTTTATTTCATTGTTATTTAAACTTACCATGTATGTATTTATTGTTTTGTTAATTATGCTGGGTAGGACTTCAGGACCTGGCCAGCTGATGGGCTTATATGCAGGCTTTTAAGGCTTATGCCATGATCACTATGCACATGGTACAAGTGACATTAGTGCATATAGAATTTATTTGGGGAAGGGGTAAGAACTTGACCCATAAAATGCTTTAGCTGAAATCACTGGAATGATTGGAACATTGAGATGGGCAACAAACAGGTCAGTGTTTATTTCGCAGGCTGGGATTGAACTCATGACATCAGGAGTTTTGTATGTTTTGAAATGGTTATAGCCCTGATATGGCGCTACACAATCGGCTGGGCTTTAAACACCAATAGCAACAACTGCAACAGGTCTCAAGTCCACAGCTATTTCAACGTAGGCAGCCAGCTTTGTCGTTGTGGAATTTTAAACTTAGGCTGATGTAGGCCAATGTTTATGTGTTTTAGTGTCCTTAGTTATGTTCACATTTGTATTCAGGTTTGTTTGTTGAAATCCTCTGGTGATGAATGGGACAGAATGGCCGACATCAGGGACATAGCCTTAGACTATGTGCATGTATGCGTTGATAATGTGTACTTTATTTTCTTTTCCAGTTTTTTTTTCCAGCCAGAGTTTGTGTACGCTTTGAAATGGTTATAGCCTTGATATGGTGGTCTCCAATCAGCTGAGCTACAGAGTTTTTGTCTTTATTCCCCAACCACAGGTGCAGCAAATGGACGTACGGCAAATGAAGACATCCAATCTTCTACACAGTCCAAGTAAGTACAGTGTTTTGTATTGTGTGCTAGTAATATTATGTTCTACATGCAGTATGCCTTTCTGTAGTCTCTCTCTTTTGGCTTCCTTGTATTGAATATCTGTCTTTAGTTGTTTTTTTCTTATTTTTGTTTTTTTTTTCTTTGATAAATTTTTTTGCCTTTTTTTGTTTACATCCAGTTGTTTCACAGTGTATGACAAAATGTGTATGATTATTTACAAGTTGTTTACGTACAAGCGTGCATGCGCGCGCACTCACACACACACACACACACACACACATACACACACACACTCTCTCTCTCCCCCTCTCTCTCTCACACAGATAGATACATAGATACATAGATAGATAGATAGATAGGTAGGTAGGTAGGTAGGTAGGTAGACAGACAGACAGGCAGACAGATATAAAGGCTTACGTACATTTGTAATTCCTTACACATAAGTGTACCTACCTACCTACACAAATACACACACACACACACACACACACACACACACACACACACACACACACACACACACACACATCACACATACACACACACACATATATATATATATATATATATATATATATATATATATATATATATATATATATATATATATATAATACATGTACATAGTTTCTTTAAACTTTCTTACATTGCAGGCTAATGACAGTTTTTTTCTCCTGTGGGGCAGAGTTCCATACCTCAACTGTTATAGTTAAACCCCTGTAGTTCCCTTGAAAGCCTTTTAGTAGCTGAGAAGGGGTGTGTGTGCGCTTTTTTCATTTCTTTTTTTTTTTTTTCCAAAATGTCCTCATTGAATTTCCCTTGCCCTCCTTCCATAGTGGTTGTCATTCTGTGTCTGTGTGTGTGTGTGTCTGTGTGTGTGTGTGTGTGTGTGTGTGTGTGTGTGTGTGTGTGTGTGTTCTCGCATGCACGCATGTGTGTGTATACCTGTTTCTATAATCTCCAAATTAAGACCCCTCTTATATTTAAGAGTGGAATCTGACTTTTATTTTTTCAAAGTTGTAATTGAGAGCTTGTTGTGTGTGTTGTAATTGGGAGCTTAAACTGTATTACATAATATTATCTAGTTTGTGAAATAGGTATTCCAGCAGCCTGACAAGTCTTACTAACTATATATGTGCGTTCCCCTTCAGGCTGACGGGTAGATGCATATTCTTTTCCAGCATGGGCAGGTCACAGGTGTTTGACCAGCACCGTGGTCGAGACATTCAGCTGCTGGAAGAGTTGAATGTCAGGTACATCTGTGACCTCATGGTGGAGACCAAAAAGGTCATGTGTGGCTTCTAGTGAGTATCTCATTTTATAATTTTGTGTTGTAATTTTGTGAGTATCTCATTTTGTCATTCTGAGTAATGTCAAGTCTGATGAGTCCCCCTGTGAGGATGTCGGGGGGCTCTTCCGATATAAATAATATCCCTACCTTCTGGAAATTCTCTGCTAGAAATTTCTTCTTTTCTGACACTCTGTCTCTGCCTTGTTCCTTTGCTTTGTCATTTCTTGCTATCATTTTTTGCCTTGCAGGTCCATTCACCTGTATGTGCTTGATAAAATCTTATGTACTTTTTCTTAGGATTGATAATCAGGCACATGTATTAAGGTCATTTATGGCTCTATAGAGGTGAGATATGCAGAAGCAGTTTTAGGCCATTTAGGCCCGTTTTTGTA
>JAPXFY010000018.1:43178431-43228431 GCA_030674185.1 Monoplex corrugatus | reverse complement strand
AATACCTGAACTGTCTTTCTGTCTGTATGGTGTGTTCACAAGTTTATGGAGCACTGACCAATATCTGAACTGTCTTTCTGTCTATATGGTGTGTTCACAAGTTCATGGAGCACTGACCAATATCTGAACTGTCTTCCTGTCTATATGGTGCGTTCACAAGTTTATGGAGCACTGACCAATATCTGAACTTTTTGTCTGTATGGTGTGTTCACAAGTTCATGGAGCATTGACCAATATCTGAACTGTCTTTCTGTCTATATTGTGTGTTCACAAGTTTATGGAGCACTGACCAATATCTGAACTGTCTTTCTGTCTATATGGTGTGTTCACAAGTTTATGGAGCACTGACCAATATCTGAACTGTCTTTCTGTCTATATGGTGTGTTCACAAGTTTATGGAGCACTGACCAATATCTGAACTGTCTTTCTGTCTGTATGGTGTGTTCACAAGTTTATGGAGCACTGACCAATATCTGAACTGTCTTTCTGTCTGTATGGTGTGTTCACAAGTTTATGGAGCACTGACCAATATCTGAACTGTCTTTCTGTCTATATGGTGTGTTCACAAGTTTATGGAGCACTGACCAATATCTGAACTGTCTTTCTGTCTATATGGTGTGTTCACAAGTTTATGGAGCACTGACCAATATCTGAACTGTCTGTCTATATGATGTGTTCACAAGTTCATGGAGCACTGACCAATATCTGAACTGTCTTTCTGTCTGTATGGTGTGTTCACAAGTTTATGGAGCACTGACCAATATCTGAACTGTCTTTCTGTCTATATGGTGTGTTCACAAGTTCATGGAGCACTGACCAATATCTGAACTGTCTTTCTGTCTGTATGGTGTGTTCACAAGTTTATGGAGCACTGACCAATATCTGAACTGTCTTTCTGTCTATATGGTGTGTTCACAAGTTCATGGAGCACTGACCAATATCTGAACTGTCTTTCTGTCTGTATGGTGTGTTCACAAGTTTATGGAGCACTGACCAATATCTGAACTGTCTTTCTGTCTATATGGTGTGTTCACAAGTTCATGGAGCACTGACCAATATCTGAACTGTCTTCCTGTCTATATGGTGCGTTCACAAGTTTATGGAGCACTGACCAATATCTGAACTTTTTGTCTGTATGGTGTGTTCACAAGTTCATGGAGCATTGACCAATATCTGAACTGTCTTTCTGTCTATATTGTGTGTTCACAAGTTTATGGAGCACTGACCAATATCTGAACTGTCTTTCTGTCTATATGGTGTGTTCACAAGTTTATGGAGCACTGACCAATATCTGAACTGTCTTTCTGTCTATATGGTGTGTTCACAAGTTTATGGAGCACTGACCAATATCTGAACTGTCTTTCTGTCTGTATGGTGTGTTCACAAGTTTATGGAGCACTGACCAATATCTGAACTGTCTTTCTGTCTGTATGGTGTGTTCACAAGTTTATGGAGCACTGACCAATATCTGAACTGTCTTTCTGTCTGTATGGTGTGTTCACAAGTTTATGGAGCACTGACCAATATCTGAACTGTCTTTCTGAATGGACGGTTATATTTTTGTTTTATTTTAGTCCTTTGACTCCTACACCTTATCCACTAACTGCAAAAACTTAACCTTTTGATTCCCTCACCCTCTCCACCAGCTTCCTGCAGGAATCTGGTGAGTAGGGTGAGGGAATCAAAGAGTTGAGTGAGGGAGTCAAAGGGTTAAGTTTTTGCTTTGCTAGAATGGTTGACAATGCAGGACGCTGGTGGACAGTGTGGGAGTCAAAGGGTTAAACTGTAAAACTCTTTTTTTCCCCTCCTTTTTCCCTCTGTTGATTTATTGGTCTTATGTATGTTTTTGTAGATGTTTAGGTTAAATACATAATATGTATAACTGTATATGAATAATACAAATATATTTAATGTGTATGTTTGTGGGTGTATTGGGAGGGTGTTTGGATGTGTACTTGGGGGGTGAGGTGACATGAGGGTTGATTATGTAATTAGTAAAGTGGAAGTGTAGTAATATGCAGGTGGAAGGGTGAAGTTGATTTAAAGGTTTAATTCAGTAATGTTTGACAGTTTGGCAATTTATTAGTCTGAAAGATTATCTGGTAATGTATCAGTCAAATGTGTTGGAAGAGACTAAACATGCCTGTACATTGTGAAAGTGAATTGTACCAGACAGCAGCAGTAGAGTTAACTTCAACAGTTGTAAATGTACTGTTTCAGAACTGGGACTTGGTGAAGCTGACCCAGAACTATATGCAAGCTTTAATTCAGATTCTGGATAAAGGTATGTACACAGAAAATGTTCTAGGTTGGTGGTATTTGCTACTTTGTGTATGAAACTTGATAATTATTAAGTGTTTGAGGTTTTGGTACTTTTCCAAGGAAAAATCTTCATTCTGGGTTCAGATCACCATCCTGATTTTTCCATTCAAACAGAAAATGAAGCTTATTGGTGCACACACAGTCACATGCATACACACACACACACACTCACACACACACACTCACACACACACTCACTCACTCACACACAAAACACACACACACACACACACACACACACACACAAAACACACACACACACACACACACACACACACACACACACACACACAAACACACACACACACACACACACACACACACACACACACACACACACACACACACACACCACTATTCAAGAACAGGATTGTTGAACGAAAAAATATCATGAAAAAAGAAAAGAAACACACCGCGAAACCTTGCCAGCAAAGAAGTTTATACGCTGGCTGAAAGACTCTGCCAGATAATTGCTGGCAGATTTTTTGAGCAGCACATATGGAACTACCTGAGTATGGTGCGTTCCTCTTGCGAAAACTCCATACACCAAATCAGAATGAGTCGGCTCACACAAGTTGTTACCAAAGTTTTACAATTTATGGGGACATTGGACTCCGGATTTGGGTACGAGATGTCATAAATTTTGAGCAGATAGGAAACAGAAGGGTATTCATGGACTTAGAGGGGGGGGGGGGGGGGGGTTGTTGTTTGTTGTTTTTTTTTTCCTGTGCAGTTTCCTGCATGACTTTCATTGACATTTTTTGGTTGTTTGTCCTTATGTTGTTGTTGATGTTGTTGTTCATAGGCTCAGTTGTGCTCAAGCATAGGCATGCTTATTTGAACAAGTGTATAGTCTGTCGTGTGTGGTGCTCTCTCTCTCTCTCTCTCTCTCTCTCTCTCTCTCTCTCTCTCTCTCTCTCTCTCTCTCTCTCTCTCTCTCTCTCTCTCTCTCTCCCCCTCCCTCTCCCCTCTTTCTTTCTCTCTTTCTCTCTCTGTCGCTCTCTCCCTTTCTCTCTTTTCCCCCCGTTCTCTCTCTCTGCACTGTTCCCATCATATCACCCTATTCACTTGTCAGCAAGCTGTATTTTGTATAATTTTCAGGTTCATCAGGTGTTCTGGTCCACTGCGTGTCTGGTTGGGATCGCACTCCTCTCTTTATCTCCCTCCTGAGGCTGTCGTTGTGGGCAGATGGTGCCATTCACAAGTCTTTGCCTCCCTCTGACATCTTGTACCTTACACTAGCATATGACTGGTATCTCTTTGGGTGAGTGAATTGAAAGTCTGTGTTAGAAATTTCTTTTCCATCAATCTCTTCGGTTTTTTTGCTCTGCTCCTATGCTGTCTGTCATCTCTTCGTGTCATTTTCTGCCTTGCTAGTCTGTTCACCTGTATGGGTTCTATAAAGCCTTACATTATTTTCTCTTGGGATTAGTAGCTGGGTACATCCCCTGTGGTGATGCTGGGGGCTGTTTCAGTATAAATATGCATGTCCTTAGATTATGTGCACGAATGCATTGATATGTGTTCTTAATTTTTTTTCTGTCTTTTTTTCCTGTTGAAGTTTTGTATGTTTTAAAGCGGTTACAGCCCGGATATGGCTCTACGCAGTCGGCTTGGCTTTAAAGAACAATAACTGGGTACATGTGTTAAGTGCATTTTTGACTAAAGGAAATGTTAAGTGTGGAGGCAGTTTTCTGTAATTTAGGAAGTTTTTGTATGTTTAGTGTCTTAGTTATGTGTACATTTGTATTCAAGTTTGTGGTTTTTAAATCCCCAATGATAAATTGGATAGAATGGTCTACGCCAGGGATATGTCCTTAGATTTTTTGCACGAATGCATTGATATGTGTAGTAAATTTTCTTTTCTAGGTGATGTTTTTTTTTTTTCCCAGTGAAGTATTGTGTAATTTTTGAAATGATAAAAGCCTTGATATGGCTTTGCACAGCTGGGCTTTAAACAACAGTAACAATAACTTAGTGGTCTTTTATAGGATTTTGTGGTTGTTTTCTGTGATTTTTAAATCTTTGGGTGTGTGTGTGTGTGTGTGTGTGTGTGTGTGTGTGTGTGTGTGTGTGTGTGTGTGTGTGTGTGTTTAAATAGTGCACTCATTTATTTTCTTTTATGAATTTTACTTTCCTGTCAATTGTCTCAGCTGCTTTCTGTCTTAGCTTATTTTCACAATGTGTGATTTTTTTTTCAGTCATGGACTCCAAGATAGAATTAACAAAGGACAAGAAGTAAGTTTTTCATTTGTTTGTTTATCTGTATATTTGTTTTCCTAATGCAGGAAATGCCATGCATACATTTTTCTTTTTTCTTGTTTTTAGTTATCTTCCCCTGTATATTTGATCACAGAAGATGCATACACACACAACTAGCTATCTTGGGGGGAATCAAATGTAGTAGAAGAAAATATTCAGAAATTCGAACGAAGTTATTCTATTGTCGTACAATCCTAAGTACTGGGATTTTATAAATGAAGTGTTGCTTGCTTGTTCCATTGTTTTGGCTGTTTCATTTTAAACTGAAATTGGTGATTAGATTTTGGATTATTCTTAACTAAATTCTGGACAAGAATAATTTGGTGCATGTGCAGTACTTGCAGTTGTCTCATGTATTATCTGCTGATACAGTGGTGGTTTGATTTGTCCCCCCTACAGATTATGTACTTTTGCTTCAAGATGCTACAGTACATTGGAGGTCCAGAGTTTTCTGTCAACCCACACAGGTAAGATGAAGAAACATGTCATTTCTTTGGAGTTTTAGTGTAAGCAGAAATGAATATGATAGTTTTAACCTTTGACTCCACACTCTATCTACCAGTTGCAAAAAGTTTACCTTTTGACTCCCTCAACCTATCAGGAAGCTGGTGGATAGGTTGAGGGAGTCAAAGGGTTCAGTTTTTGCTTTGCTAGCATGGTTGACAATGCAGAATGCTGGTGGCAGGGTGCAGGAGTCAAAGGGTTAAATGGTGATGATAGTGGGGAAAGAGAAAAAGAAATACATAAGTTACTACAAATAGATTAATTTATGGCATAGGTTTACTTATACCATCTTTGCAGTTAACATAAACTCAAACGAGCAAAAAGATAAACAACCAAAGGACATAACTCTTGATAGTCATGCAGAAATTATCTCCGATGTTGTGGAACTTCTCAAATCTAACATAGTTTGCACTACCCATTCAGCTAGCACAGAAGCAGATACAAAACATGGGAGATAATTCCTACGTGACTCTTAACCCTACCAGACCGAGTTCCCGCTATTGCGGGAATGACGAAAATGACTATATACCGAGTTCCCGCTATAACGGGAATAGCACACTCACATGATCGTCACTTTATCAAGAGCTAAAAATAGCCACCGAACCGTTGCTAAGCGTCGTGTGAGCGTGTGTTCAGCCTATTGCAAATGTCTGCCTTTGTGTTGATGGTATTTTGAGGTGATTTGGGTGCAAAATTGATCATGAAGCGAGCTAGTGATGAACCAAGCACTTCAACAGGTAAACGGGCGAGGCCAACTGGCTTCACAGTTCAACAAGTGGTGGACATTTTGCAGATTGGAGAATTTGATCAGGAATACGTTTCCGATTCAAGTGACGATGATTACGTTGATGAAGCATTGAGTGAAAGTGATGATTCTGACAATGAAAGAAGTAGGTCGAGACAGAGTGTTGGAAGAAGGGGGCGTGCCCGTACCCCCAACCAAGTGATAGGGGAGATGCTTGTGTGATTGAGGTTGGACTGGCGTTAGATGAAAAGTAGGCCTATTTTCTACAATCTCTCCACGTTTCATATAATTCTAACCATTGGTGTGCATGATATGAACAGTTTTCTAACGTATATACATTTTTTTTCAAAATTTTGCTCAGGAGGCCAGGCAGGGGGCACAATTACGCTCAGGGGCTAAGGTCTGGTAGGGTTAAGAGTTATGTCCTTTGGTTGATATTATAAAAATTCTCCCTGCTTCCCTCTTATTTCTTTGGTAAAAAGATAAACATTAACATAAATTCAAACAAACAAACAAAAATAAAAAAGCAACATATCTGAAATATTGAAATATATTAAGTGTTTGCAGACCTCATGTTATATCAGGAAGCATTCTTGAATATATTAACCATTGAGTGCATCGTTTTTTGACATCCAGTGTTTTCTATGTGCCAGGGAAAAAATGTTGCATTGCTACCATGTACATTAAAACAACTGTTGCTTTCATATTTATGGGAATCTGTGCATGAAATTACACAGAATGGTGCATTAGGCATAAAACTAAATGTATTTTCAGATGATTTATTTAGTAATTTCTTGAAATTTCAAGAAATTACTACATCTTTGTAATATTTTGTAGAAATTCCCGTAAAAAAATCATAACCGCTCGCGATAGAAAAAAAACAAAAAACAAAGGAAAAAATAGAAGATATGACCCTCCTGATGAAATCTAAAAGTATTCAGACTTTGGCAGATCTCCTACTGACAGATCACTGACAGCTGACGAGTTACAAAGAACCACAGTGTGCTTGTGCACTGAGTGGCTTGACTGGGTCAAGTCGACTGCTGCACGCTCCCCCCACCCCCATCCCACTCCATCACCCCAGTCTTCCCCTTGCCTTTCTAATACTACTCACTGACAGTGTGGCTTATATAATTCTACAATGTGGTCCCGTCTGTCTCAACGTGCGAAGTGTTGGCTAGCTGCCAGTATTGCCTGTAGCCTCAAACCCTTTGAGTCACGTGCTCGGAAAATCAATACTTTTCATGTTGGGTCTGTGTGCTGCACATTTCATACCAACTGCAAGTAACTACTGCCGTTTTCAACCTCTTCTTATGTCAGAATTGTCTTCTGAATCATTCTACAGTCATCTGTAAGTTCTTGACTAAACTCACATGCTTTTAAAGGCTGAAAACGTGCAGCATTGTAAGACAGTCCTGGTGTCAACATTTTGCTGAAAACTAGTGCCTCTTTTCAGATAAATAAAACCAATCTGGTGAGGGTTGCATAGGTCAAAAAGTCATGTAAGGGAAGCCAGTCACTTTATGAACCTTCTCTGAGACTGACAACATCAGTCAGTGCTTCTCTCCCATTTAAATTAGGCTGAAACATGCGTCAGACTACCTCCGTAAATTTTACATATGTAGGCACCACAGAAGGCTCCGAGAGCTCCGTAAATTTTACGTTGACAGCACTCAAGAGGTTGAACACACGCTTATGTGTTTTTGTATCTGTGTGGGCCCATACTCACGAGCACATGTATATGCGTGTGCACACACACGCACACACACACACAAAAAAAACACAGCACCACACCACACTACAGTGCAGCACGATGCAACACAGCACCACAGAGAGAGAGAGAGAGGGAGAACAAAAGAAAATGATGAGAGATTGGCTCAGAGTATGTTGCTTGTCAGGAGTAATTGAGATGTGAAAATCAAACTGACATACAGATAATTATGTCGCTTGTCAGGAGTAATTGAAATGTGAAAATCAAACCAACATGCAGATAATTTTCCATTGTTGACCTCTTTTTTTCTTGCGTTCAGTGACGGACCACCACAGCAGACCACACAGCACCCATCATCTGCACACACCAGTGATGGTAGGCATCCGTCTTCAGCATCGTCCAGAGGTAACATTTCTGTTCTTTTTACTTAGTTCAGTTTCCATGGAAGATATAAGCTTTAGCCACATTGTTGTGTTTAGATATTAGCATTGTGAAAGAGACTGGAAAGAAAACCAGTTTAGTGCTCGTTGAGGTGGTTTCCATGCAAGACTTACCTTGAATCACATTTGTGTGTTTAATTGAATAGTATTGTGAAAGAAACTAGAGAGAAGACTGTCTTTCTCACCTTTCTCAACTGTCAGCATCATCTGGTTCGGTGCTGGCCGCTGCACATCTGGACACCACCAGCTCCCTCCCAGCCACTCTGTCTTGACGTTTGTGGTCAGTTTCTTGAATGTTTAGGCCATTGATGTTGATTATGTTCTCAATGTATGAGATTGGAGGTCTGCCTTTCTTCCTTTTTGCCACTGTATTTCCTTGAATGATGGTTGCCAGGAGGTCCGTCACGGCTGTACAAATGCTGCCATTTCTCACCGCTTAGGCAGGCCTGGCTGGCTCATACATGCACCGCCTGACCTTCCCCCCCCTCCCTTTCCCCAGCTCTATCTCTGGCACTGGTGCCTGCTTGCAGGTGCTGCGGCTGGAATTGCTTCTTTGTCATCTGTTATACTAACACAGTCCATGTACTTAATGCGAAAGCAAGCAGTGTCCGCCTCAAACTTCGTAGGGGCAAAAGAAGTGTGCACACAATTAGACAAAAGACTGTTCTTTCGTTCTGTGCAGTCTATTTTACCGAGTGATTTGTTGTGGTGCCTGGTTTATCTACTTTTTACGGAAAATATGAACTTTGTGTGTTAATGTCTACACAAAAGGATTAACAGAACAAATCGGTTTGTGTGTGCGCATGCTGCTAATTTAGTATGTGATTTGTTTGTGTCTATTCAAAACAGTATGGAGACAGAACATTCAAAGCAGTTGCATTTAAAAAGATTACATTTATTGTGTAGAGTGTGTGGTGGGCGCTCAAAAAGAACAGCAGATCCTAGTGTAAAATTTTGCAGAAATATAGACACTGAACTACAGGCATTTCACAATATAAACCTTCAGTCAGACAGAGAAGATACTCATTCGGAAACACTCTGTAAAAAATGTCACTCCAGACTTATCAATTTGAAAAAACAAAGCTCAAGCAATCTATCTGTGACAACACTTCAAAATGCTCAAAGGGACATAGAAAACTCGGCAGCCCTGTGGGTTCCATATGATCAGTCACTTCAGATTAGTGACTGCTCTGTGTGTTCACAGTTTTGTGAACAAAGAAAAGGTGGCAGACCAGTAAAACGATCAGGAAGGCCAAAACAAACAGCAGTGAAACACAGAACAAGCACTGAGAATGAAGACATAGCAGAAATCAACTTTGATTCTGATTCCGGCAACACATCCTTGTTTTTACCTCAGAGCTCATCAACTCCAGTCAAACTGACGTCATGTTCCAAAGACGCACAAACGTCACCAATCAGCCCAGCTGTGTTGTCAGCAAGAGAGACTGTCCATACCCCTAGGAAGAAAACAACAGTTGATGCAGCAACGTCACCGTTTAGGACACCCCCCAAAAAACGAATCCGACGTAGCGCAGAACTATCACTGCCCCTTAATCCAGAGGAAGAATGTCACTTTACTGTGTTTGCCAAATTGAAACTCAATGCATCATCTGACCAGTCCACTGTCAAGTGTAAAAACGAAAGGCCAACCCATTGTTTTGAAAAAAATCACAATTCCACGAAAACAGTCACATGAGGCATCCTCTCCCGTGAAGAAAAAAAGAGCCAAAATGTTACAAAACATTAGACAGGGTGTATCTGGGAGTTTTCCTGATGCAAGTTTGATTCAGCAGAGCACAGAACTAAAAAAGACAACCAAAGAGAAAAGAGAGAAAATATTAAAAGCAGCTGGATTTCGCAAATCATTCATATCCAGTAAACATAGTTCAGCACTGAGAACTCAGACAGGAATGAGCTGGAACAAGTTCCGTAAACAAAGCAGGCTCATGAAAACATTGGGCATACAGGTAGAAAGTGAGAGAAAACAGAGAGTTTATCAAAACAGCCTTATGTGTGGAGAAATCAACATCACCTACAAACCGCTGGATGGAGAGCGTGTTCCTGTTGGCTATGTTGGAAATAATGATCTCCCTGGCTTTGTTAGTAATGTTCTTGATCAAATGGAGGAAGAAAACCTACTGTCTTGGCACAATGAAACCATCCCTCCAGACACAATTTATGTCAAAATAGGAGGAGACCATGGGGGAGACATTTTCAAACTCATGCTTCAAATTGCAAACACTAAGGACCCAAATTCAAAATTCAACACATATATATTAGCTGCAGTGTATGCCAAAGATTCACATCACAATTTGAAATCTGTCCTACAGCCTTATAAGAAACAGATTGAAAATCTTGAAAAACACACATGGAACGGAAAGAAAATTAAGGTTTTCTTGTTTGGTGATTATGATGTCCTACTGAAGATTTTTGGCATCTCAGGCACTCAGTCTGTTCACCCCTGCCTTTGGTGTAAAGCATCAAAAACGCAAATTCAGAAAGCTCCATCAAAACAGCCTGAAATTGAAAACAGATCTTTGAAAAACCTGAAGCATGATTTCAACAAATTCTGTTTGAAAGGAAAAAAAAAAGGAAGTGGCAAAAAAATGCAACAATGTGATCCATCAGCCTTTGTTCATTACAGAACCAACTGAAGTTGCCCCCACCTTACCTTCACATACTACTGGGTATTGTGAAAAAACATCACACACTTCTGGAGAAAGAGTGCCATAGACTGGATGAAAAGATCGCTGCTAGTTTCGCTGCAGATCAAGAAAAAAATGTTGAAAATGATACTTCCTTTAGCCAGTATGTGAAAATGTTGACAGAGATAGAAAATGATGAATCAAAGAAGAGATTTCATGAAACTGAGCTCTGCTGGTTGGAAAGAGATCAGTTTAAGTCAGAAAAGGAGTACCTTGAGAAGGAAAGACAGCTCATAGACATGATCAGTGAACTAGAGGAAAACATAGAGCACAAACAGAAGTCTAACAAACTACCTAAATTGTCTGGTCCAGGCTGGAAGTTTGGATAGAATTTTAAAGGAAAACAAAATTGAAGTGCAAGCATACCACGGACGCAGTTTTGTTGGAAACCATTGTCATACATACCTACAAACAACACCAAGAGAAAACATTTGTCAAAGTGTCATACATACAACAGTTCAAACAACCAAGGATCCTGACCTCCTTCAACAAGCACATGACATAGCAAACAAGTTTTTACAGTTGAACTCTCTCTTTTCTGAAGTTCACAGACTTGTGTCTCATACACGGTCTGTCACTGAAGCAGATATTTTGCAAGCAAACAATGCCATCAATGACTATATGGACTATTACAGAAAACAGTTCCCAGACATACAAATCACACCCAAGCAACATATTCTTGAGGCTCATTGTGTTTCCTTTCTGAGTGCATTTCATCTAGGACTGGGTCTATTCGGGGAGCAAGGAGGAGAAGAAACCCATGCCTTTATTAATGAACTCAAAGTGAGAGTAAGAGGGATCAACAACCCAGCACAAAAACTCCGAGTTCTTATGAAAGAGCACATGACCATTGTGTCACCTCGTTTACGATCACTCATGGCCAAAACACGGAGAAAAAAACAGAATTGAGAACATACACACACACACACACACACACATACAGAGACTGAGAGAGAGAGAGAGAGAGAGAGAGAGAGAGAGAGAGAGAGAGAGAGAGAGAGAGAGAGATCTTCATACATACACAAACAAACTTTCGTGCAAAGAAAGAATTTAAGTGCATATCAGGATAACAGGACAAACATGATCTTTGCTCTAGTTTGACAGGAAAACAAATTTCAAACAATTGAATTATTGAAATTTTCCATGTTGTGTGTTTTCCCCATTCCACTTCAGGCCGCTCTTTATATATATACAAGAAACCTGAATTATAACTGAATGCACCTGGTCTCTCGACTTTTCACAACAAAGCCACCATGTAGGCCGTTGAGACAAGTGATCAAAGTGTTGTGGAGGGCAGTCTGGCCCGTATCTGTGTTTGCTATCTTTCCGCTGTCAGTGGAGTAATTAACGCTGGCCTGCAGGGAACCGTGGGAATAACTCGCGCCTTTGGGTGAGTGGAATGGCATGCAGACTGATAGTGTGTCACTGTGTGAGCAAACTGCATGAATGGAAAGTCACATCTTTGTGAAAATGAAGTTTAAAACTTCACATATTATTTTAATTGTGTATGTTTTATGGTTAGTACTGCTTCAAACACTCGCATTCAACACAGTCTCTTTGAGGTGCATGCAACTTTTTATAGGCCATGTTTGGTCTTGTTTTGTTCAGAAATTTCTTCTCTATTCATCTCTATGCATGTTGTATAACTGTAAGCACATTAAGAAAAGAAAACAACGAAAGTGTAAACCAAGTGATTTTTTTGTCTGGCTAAGCGCCTGTGCATTGGGTGGGGAATACCGCATTATGTGTGTGATGCGCGAAAGAGCGCGGCAGCAGTCTTGTGCGGTACTGGCACGCGCTCACCTTAAACCGTCTTACAACCGACCAGCGTGCTGTCCGCCAGGCAGGCGGGCTGGGTCAGGATAACACATTCCTCCGCGCGTACGGGGAGTTTCCTCCCAACTAAAGGGAACGGAAAGAACAGCCGTGTTCTTGTCGATGACACATGGCCAATGTATTTTAATCTTCTCTTGTTGATGTCTGCTGGTAGTTTTCTGGTGGTGTCAGGTTCTTCCAGGACACTTTCATTAGTTCTTCGATCTGGCCATTTGACACGTGGTAGTCTCAGATAAAACCACATCTCTGCTGCCTCAATTCTTCCGCAGTCAGTTTTTCTCAGAGTCCAGGCATCGCAGCCATAAATCATGACTGGCCAGATCAAACATTTTAAAAGTCTTAACTTTCAGGCCATTTGATATGCCTCTGTCTTTCCAGATATTGTTGAGTTGGACCATTTGTTGCTTTGCCATTCCAATTCTTATACATACAAATATAGATATAGATATATTTGTGTGTGTGTGTTTGTATGTATGTATGTATATATTTTATGTATATTAGATAGATAGATTATATCTATATGTGTATATATATATATATAAAGTGTGTAAATGTTGTATATGATTATATATATATATGCAGATGTGGATGGCCTGAGACATCGAGGTAGCAATGTCAGTCTCACCAGCGACACCAGCTTTGGTAGCGATGGGGTTCCCTTCATTATGGACACCACACAGGATGAGGATTCTGTCCCACCTTTGTAAGTCAGTTGTGCGAGAGCCTGCTGTAATGCAGTCAGATTTAAGAACCTGAAAAACAAAAAATCATATCAGAATGTGTACTTGATATAACAAAACAAGACAGGTGCAAATTTTCAGCCAACTTGCCTCTGTCGGGCATAATTGAAAGACCACATAGAACAAATACACAAAATTTAGGGGGAAATAGCAAGATTTCCCTGTTCTTTTGTTGAACAGGAGACACTGACTGATGTGTTTGAGGACAACAGTGGAAAAGACGTATTAAAGCATCGGTTTGAAAAAGATTTAAAGTATCAATAAGTTTCTCTTGGTCAACAAAACACCAGGAAAGCCTTGTTGTTTTTCCACTAAATTTTCTGTATTTGATCTTTGTTGTCATTCGTGTATTTGTGACAGAGGCCAGTTGGCTAGGAGTTCATGCCTATCTTGTTTTGTTACATTAAATATGCATTCTAAAGACTTTGTTTTTTTCTGGTTTCCAGTTGCTTGAACATGTGCTGTCACTTTGGTTTGCAGTCAGCTGTGTTAACATTTGCTTTAAAACAGTCAGTTGTACGAGTTTTGTAAATCAATCAATTGTTTGAGTCTGTTGTGCTTTAAAGTTTGTTTTAAATGAAGAGAGTCTGTTGTAAGGTAGTCATTTGTGTGAGAGCTTTGTAAAAAAAACAAAGTTATCAGTTGTGTGAGAGTCTGTTGGAACTTTTGGCAGGATTTGGACTCTTCATTTTCAAACTGACTGACTGTTGTCTCGTTTTTCGTTTTTGTTTTTGTTTTCTTCTTTTTCTGTCTCTTCTTGTCTGCATCTGTCCTGACTGTTTGTCTGTTGTGTGTCTGTTTCTTCGCTCGCTCTCTCTCTCTCTCTCTCTCTCTCTCTCTCTCTCTCTCTCTCTCTCTCTCTCTCTCTCTCTCTCTTCTCTCTCTCTCTCTCTCTCTCTCTCTCTCTCTCTCTCTCTCTCTCTCTCTCTCTCTCTCTCTCTCTCTCTTGTTTTTCTGTAATCTCTGTATTGGTGTATTTCCCTTTCTGTGTGTCTTATTTTTTCTCTCTCTCTCTCATTGTCTTTGATCTGTATATCAGTGTAATTCCTTATCTCTCTTCTCTCTCTCTCTCTTTGTCTGTAGTCTTCTTTGGTCAGTTTATTTCTCTTCCTTCTTTTTGCCTGTAGTCTTCTTCGGTCAGTTTATTTCTCTTCCTTCTTTTTGCCTGTAGTCTTCTTCAGTCAGTTTATTTCTCTTCCTTCTTTTTGTCTGTAGTCTTCTTCGGTCAGTTTATTTCTCTTCCTTCTTTTTGTCTGTAGTCTTCTTCGGTCAGTTTATTTCTCTTCCTTCTTTTTGTCTGTAGTCTTCTTCAATCAGTTTATATCTCTTCCTTCTTTTTGTCTGTAGTCTTCTTCGGTCAGTTTATTTCTCTTCCTTCTTTTTGTCTGTAGTCTTCTTCAGTCAGTTTATTTCTCTTCCTTCTTTTTGTCTGTAGTCTTCTTCAATCAGTTTATTTCTCTTCCTCCAGCCCCCACTTCCTCTCATTTGTAGTAACATAGTGTATGAACTATGCCACTGATCTCTGTGTTCTTCATGACATTGACATAAATTAAGATGTGGAAAGCAAACTCTCCTCAGGAATGTGTAAAAAAGTGTTAACAGCAGCTCATTGACTGTCCATGACAGTGATTAGCCTGTACATTGTTAACCTGTTGCAGAGGGTGTGAGTCACCACAGAGGTCACGTCACAGCAGTGGCGGCTCCACAGATGGGCAGCGCGGTCGGCGCGGCAGTGCAGGGCGTGGCCCATGGAATATGGATCCACGTCCCCCTCACCGTGACTCTCCGCCCAACAGAGACTCTCCACCTTCACGCTGCCGACGACAGTCCAGTAGCAGTCCCACACAGCATGATGGGGTTAGTGTGTTGTTTTTGTCTTGAACTTTTGGGTGTGTGTTTTGGGTGTGTGTATGTTTGTGTTTTTGTGTGTGTGTGTTTTTGTGTGTGTGTGTATTTTTGTGTGTGTGTGTGTGCGCGCGTGTGTGTGCGCGCATGTGCATATGAGAGCAGTAGTATCACAAGGTTGGCTTTCTGGACCCATAGCTGTTATATATTGCCACTGTATTATTTTTTCTTTGATGATTTTTTGTTTGTTTTAGGAAATAAGATTCTTCTTTTCTGTTTACAGTGATCAGCGTATTGTTAACCAGATGTTTTTATACAGTGACAGCTAAATATCTGCATGAAATGATGCCTAAGGTTTTATCTGTATGAATTATGTGAGTGTATGGCATAGATTTACATTGATAATGAAGTACATAATGCCTCCACAGAGAGGCCGAAGTCCAGAGGTAGGCAGTTCACGAGAGGCTCGTCGAACCCTCAGCACTGGTGTGGCCGACCATCCTTTGTCTGTCTCCATTGTTTCCAACCACTACTCATCGAGCCCCATGAACATAACTCAGCGTCAACCACCACAGCCAGATCACGGCAGTTCCTTCACACCGACTCCCAGCTTTGGCAGGTCAGGCCTGTTAACGTTTTCTGTTTTTATAGAGTATTTATTTGGAAACTCACTCACACCTTGTGTTTTTGCCCTTATGAGACATTTGCTGTTTGGTCTTTGTATTGGTTTATGTGTGTAATTCCATGTTGTTTAACCCTTTCATTCCTGCACCCTGTCCACAGCATCCTGTATTGCCAACCATGCTAGCAAAGCAAAAACTTAACCCTTTGATTCTCTAACCCTTTCCACCAGCTTCCTGCAGGAAGCTGGTGGATAGGATGAGGGAATCAAAGGGTTAAGTTTTTGCAGTTGGTAGATAGTGTGCGGTAGTCAAAGGGTTAATATATAAAGAAAATTATGAACACACATTGTGCACTAGCATGCCCACATAGGTAAGCATATATATTTCGCTTGTGTATGAGTGTGCTGTATTAGTGTGCTATGCATACATGCATTTATAAAAACAGTTTGATTACAGATATTCTACTGTGTCTCACTGATTGGCAATGATTAGCTAAGCCTGTCTTGTACAGAACAACAGCCTTTTATAGAAAGTGATAGCAAAAGTAGGATGCATCATACATTAGTGATTGTATGCAAGAATTAAGTTTCATTTGTTAGCTATAGCTGCCAATTGTTTTTTCCAGGACCTTTGATATTTTCAGTCTATTTCTAACTTTTTGTGTGTGTGTGTGTTGTTCTTTGATGTTTTGGTAAGTGGGAATGAGAGGGGGAGACAACTAGAAAATAAAAACTACTTATATACATAATGCTACCAATTTTGAAGAACAAGGTCTCCCAACAGTGTAAAAATCGCTACTCACAGTTCCGTAGCTTTCGATGGCGTTCTCGCCATCTTCGTCAGCGCTCTAATGCTGTCTGCGTGAATCTCTACTCAGATCTCGCGAACATGGGATGAACCCAGTTCACGAGATCGAATCAGAGAATGGTACACCGGGGGCAGGGTGTAACGGCCCCGGTCCCTGTTGAGCGGGGGGTTGGTGGCTGCGATGTAGATGGCCTCCTTGACTCCTCGCTGGAACCACTTATTTTCTCTGTCCAGGATGTTGACATTGTCCGCACTGAATTGATGTTTTTCGGCGTGTAGGTGAGCTCCTGCTGGAGAAGAGTCCCTCTTGTGTTCTGTTAGTCTCTTCTGAAGGGGGCGTTCAGTTTCACCGACATAATGTTGGTTACAGTCCTGGCAGTCTATTCTGTATATAATGCCAGCTTTGTCGAGTTTGCTGGTTTTGTCCTTGGGGGTGACCAGCTGGCTGTGTATGGTGTTGGAAGGTTTGGAATGTACAGCCACCCCCAGTTTTCTGATCTTTCTGGACAGAGCGTCACTCACACCTCCTACGTATGGGATGGTGATGTGTCCCTTGCGCTGGTGTTGTTTCACTGGCTGTTGGGATGCGGTGTTGGATTTCCTGCCTCCCGGGCTGTTCCAGGCCCACTTTTTGTAGCCCGAGATGGTGAGCACTTTTTTCAGGTGGTTTGTCTCCTTGTCTTTTGCCTCTTGGGTACTGCATATGGTGTTAGCTCTGTGGGTAAGGGTTCGAATCACTCCCAGTTTGTGTTCAAGGGGCTGGTGGCTGTCGAACTGTAAATATTGGTCCGTATGAGTTGGTTTACGGTAGACCGAGAAGGATAGAATGCCATCAGTTCTGGTGATGAGGGTGTCCAGCATGGCTATGGAGTTGTTCTGTTCCACTTCCCTCGTGAATTTGATGGCTGGGTGTTGGTTGTTCAGATGTTCTGTGAACTGTTCGACCAGTTGCTGGGGGAGGATAGTCATGGTGTCGTCTACGTAGCGCCCCCAGTATCGTGGTGGGGAGTGGAAAGAAGCCAATGCTTTCTCTTCAAAATCCTCCATGAACAGGTTGGCTACTATTGGGCTTACTGGGGAGCCCATGGCTGCTCCTTCTTTTTGTTGGTAGAATTCACCTTGGAAGGTGAAGTAGGTGGTGGTGAGGCAGCAGGACAAGAGTTCACATACGTCGTCCACTGTGAGAGATGTACGTTGGTGGAGGGTTTGGTCGTTTTGTAACCTTCGGCGTATGATCTCTATGCTTTCTTTCACTGGTACGCTGGTAAATAGGGCAGAGACATCATATGACACAAGGAGTTCATCATGAGCGAGGGTGTAGTTACTCAGTTTTTCCACTAGGTCAGCACTGTTGTGGATGTGATGATCTGTGTGTCCTACGAGAGGTGATAGGATGTCCGCCACAAATCTAGCCGTCTCATACATGATGGAACCTCTGGATGCGACTATGGGACGGAGGGGGACTTCTTTCTTGTGGACTTTGGGTAGACCATAGAACTTGGGGACGTCGGACACAGTTGGGTATAATTTCCTGTACTGTTCTAATGACAGGCGGTCCGTCTCTTTCAGGCGTTTCAGTGTGTCTTTCAGTTTGTTGGAAAACTTGGAAGTAGGATCTTTCTTGAGGCGTTCATATGTTGTAGTATCTTCCAGAAGTTTGCTTGCCTTCTCATAGTACATGGGTCTAGGCATGATGACTGTGGCACGACCTTTGTCAGCTGGTAGGATCATCGTGGCGTGTTCGTTCTTTAAATCCGCCAGAGCCCGTCTTTGGTCCGGTGTTAAGTTGGATTTCGGTAGTTTGGCCTGTTTCATGATTCTGACACAGTCTGATCTTAAGTGTGTGGCTTCTTCTGAATTAGGGCCAATATACCTGCAAGCTGTTTCAATGCTTGTGATGAGGTCTACCACTGGAAGCTTGTTAGGGGCTACGGCGAAATTTAGTCCTTTCTCTAGTACTTCCTGTTCTGGTTTAGTGAGTTGGCGATCTGATAGATTGATCACCCACCTCTCTTTGGTCTTTCTTTTTGTTTCTTCCGGTACAGGTGTAATCTCGCTTTTGTCATTCTGTTGTCTCCTGTTGTTTTTTGGTGCTAGAAGTTCGAATTTCTTTCGATGTCGTTGGCGTACTTTGTCCCATTCTATTCGTCGTGTGTTGTTTAGCCACTCTTTGATTTCGGAGAGCATAGCATCTGGTAGTGTGCTAGAGCTCAGTCTTTCCTCGAGGTCTTGGATTTTCCCTTCCAGACAAGTGATGCGGGTGTTGATTTGCTTGATGCGTTCGTTCATGAGTGCTCGTTGTGCCTGATTGATGATATTATTTGCTGCTGTTCCTTTCATCGAAGTTTTGATTTTTAGGCTGGTGGGAAAGACGCCGTGATGTTTGCAGTGCAGTGTGAAGTGTAGATGGTTCCTGAACTTCGCTAGGGAGCGGTGTAATTTCTCTGATTCACGAAAGGTAGTGATGATCGTCCGATCGTAATCGCGAATGAGACGTAGGGGAAGTTTCAACAGTTGGGGGGTAGACATAATGCTACCAATTTTGAAGAACATGTTCTTCAAAATTGGTAGCATTATGTCTACCCCCCAACTGTTGAAACTTCCCCTACTTATATACAGATTATAGTTTTTCTTCCTCTGCATTTGAGCTTGGTCACACAGACCTGCCAACCCTTATGCCATGATCATAATTTTTTTACACTCAAAATGATGCTGTTACGCTATTATGATAATATTAAAATTATTATGCTGAAAATACAAAATTCAAGCATATGTGATTATGTGTGTGCTCTTGAGCGAATGTGAGATTCTCAAGGCTGTTTGGCTTCACCTAAGCTTGGTGTTGTCTCAGCCAATCGCCTTTCACAGTACCAAAAACTCAGCCAATCAAAATTTTTTTCTCGTTTTGTTGATCAAACACATCGTTTCCGGTAAAACTGTGAAATTTGTTTTATCCACTGCCATCAAAACTGAAAGAGGTGGTTTGTTTGTTTTTGTTTGTTTGTTTTTTAGGATCATTGTACTCAGAGAGGTTACTTTTGTGCTCCCTTTTTTTTCATCCCATTTTCTATGCCACAATCTGATGATGATAATGTCGATGAGAATGATAATCATGATGCTATGAAGTTCCATTTAGGATTGAGACTGTGTGACAAGGCTGTATTCTATGCTTATTATCATAATGTATCATTGCATCAACCAGGCCTGAGAGATACAGACATCTGCAGTGCTGGTCAGAAGATTTTAGCAACATCCTCAGTGATGCATCCGTGAAGTGGATGAGACTCGATTGTGTGGTCCCAATCTTCCTAACGAGCCCATAGCACACCCAACTCTGGATAGGAGCCCGTTAGAGCCAAAAAATTTCACAATGATTATGTTTTTGAAGGGACTGATGGGGATTCGAACCCACAATCTTCCAGTTGGTAGTCCATTGCATTAATCACCACACCACGGCGACTGGTTCAAACTGAAAGAGTTCTTTCTTTGGGGAAAAGTTTCAACTGATTGAAAATCTTTTTTTTAAAGAGTTATGTTTCTTCAGGAAAAAAATTTCAGCTGATTGAAAATCTTTTCTCTTTTTTCCCTTCCCAGCTGGGTTGATGTTGGAATGCCACAGATGACGCCCCCTCACATGATCACGCCCCCGAAACGTGCCGGTGACTTTGATACACAAGCGAGCGTGAACTCGTAAGTTCAGGCAGTATTTGTGTGTGTGAGATCTGCTGAGTTCTGTTTAAGTAATGTTGGCTTTTACAGTTTTTGTTTCCCTATATGATAAGTAATGTTGGCTTTTACAGTTTTTGTTTCCCTATATGATAAGTAATGTTGGCTTTTACAGTTTTTGTTTCCCAATATGAAGGGAAAGTGGTACTGTGTGGAATTTGATATTGAGTGTGGAGTTTATTCAAGAGGGATTCGTCATACTGGGACAGTACCATATGCCCTCACCCAATTCCGTTATCTGTCAGGCTCCCTCAGCCTGTGAAAAGCCCTGTTCACTGGCAAGATCTTGAACAGGGGAAGGGGAGGAAACAGGACTTTGAAATACTCTCGGACAGTTCCATATGGCCTCACCCAATTTTGTTATCTATCAGGCTCCCTCAGCCTGTGAAAAACCCTGTTCACTGGCAAAGTCTTAAAATGGGGGAGGGGAGGAAACAGGACTTATGGAATACTCTCTGAAAGTTCCTTATGCCTCCATCCTATTCCGTTATCTGTCAGGCTGCCTTAATCTGTGTGAAACTTTGTTCACTGGCAAGGTCTTGAAATGGGTGAGAGAAGGGACAGGACTTACAAAATACTAAGCTGGCACCACCAGAAGGATTTTGGAGCATTTAAACGGGCAGCAAAGAGTCCTAGTTGCTATTTGTGGGCCGGGATTGAATCAGAGATATCAGATCTTGAGTATATGCTTCTGTTACAAGAGCCAGCTGCCTGTTTTTTGTTGTTGTTTTTTTTTCAATTGTACATTCAGATTCCCCCTGCTTGCTGTATCTAAGGTGTCTGAAATGATGTGATAACATGTCCATATAAAAAAAATCATAAGGCAGGCAGATTATTGTGAAGTGAATGTGTGTGTGCGTGCGTGCACATGCGTGTGTGTGTGTATAAGCATACATGCTTGCATGCGCATGCTTCCACCTGTCTCTGTGAACAAAATGGAACCAGAAATTAAAATGTTTTCGTTGTTTTGAGGTGATAAAAAAATTACTGATTTTGCATGAAAGACAAAGTCTTACTGTTTCGAATAGGCATAGATGTTTCTGCTAATGCTGACTTATTTACTTTGAATGGGTATCAGTTGCTTTATGTTCCCATGTTGTTATTGAATTATTGAAAGCAACAGCAGGTTCTCTGTATCACTAAGCCCAGGCTTGTGCCATGGAAACATCTATCCAGCTATACCATTCTATAATCCTTTGGCTTGGAAGGAGTTCAACAATATTAAATGTGTTTAATAGAAAATGGGTTGGTAATTTTCACAGCTTCCAATTATGTATTTTGTTTTTATGTTATAGAAATAACAGTTCAATGAGAAACAAAACAGAAAAAAAGAACCATTATGAAAACTGTTTGGTTGGTTTGATTTCAGATGTCACGAAGCCAGTGACCTGAACAGCATGTCGGTGCGGAGACAAAAGCTGTACGCTGTAGCTGAGATGTTCGAGGATGCCTACTTCAAGACTGTTCTCTCCAAACCGGCCAACAGCTCAGGGACTTTGTCTTCCCTCATCAGCAACGTAGCTGATAAAATATTTTTCCGATCTGGTCCCCGGTTATTGTAGGATGAACTGACCCTGTGATATTGTGGACAGACGTTTGCCACAGAGACCAAAACTCCGTGTGACTTTCTGGGGGAGGGGGGGTGATCAGGTGGTAGGGGATGGGAAGGAGGAAGGGAAAGGGTTGATGAAAAGGAATCATAAGGATTAGTTAATAATAAATGTAGAAGACGGTAGCACAAATGGCATTCTCACTCTCCTAACCCCTTTCATAGTAGAACTGGAAATTCACTAGCCAATCAAAACTTCAGGTAACATAGTCCCATCTCGCTGTCTGTCTCTCTCTCTCTCTCTCTTCTCCTGTTCTCTGTCTCTGACTGTCTGTCTCCTCTCTCTCTCTCTCTCTCCTCTCTCTCTGTGTCTGTCTCCCTTTCTCCCACCCCTCTCTCTCTCTCTGTCTTTCTTTCTCTTTGCCTCTCTCTCTTTTCCTCTCTCTGTCTCTTTTCTTCTCTCTGTCTCTTTCCCTTTTTTCTCTCTGTCTCTGCCTGTCTGTCTCTCTCTCTTTTCTCTCTCTCTCTCCCCCCCTCTCTCTCTCTCCCCCTCCCAGATCCCCTTCTGTCTCTCTGTTTCTCTCTCCCCCCCCTCTCTCTGTGTCTCTCTCTCTCATTTCTGTCTGTCTGTGTGTGTGTCTCTCTCCCCTTTTGTCTTTCTCTCTCTCTCTCCCTGTTCTCTGTCTCTGACTCTGTCTGTCTGGTCTGCCTGTCTTTGTCTCTGTCTCTGTCTCTGTCTCTCTCTCTCTCTCTCTCTCTCCTCTCTCTCTCTCTCACACACACACACACACACACACACACACACACACACACACACACACAACCGCCTCATTATTTTCTTTGCTCAAAATAGCTGTTACTTTTCATGTAGTTTCATATACTTTTCAATTTTCCTTGTTCACAAGTTTGTCGCAGTGTCTCTTACAGTCAAATTGTTTCAGAGTGAAACATTCAATAATACCCAAGCCTAGTGCACATACTTACAATGACTACCAGTCAAATGCAATGAACATGCTTCACATAGATTGTTTGCACTATGCAAGTGCAATTGGAATTAAATACAGATGGAATTTTTATTATTCTTATTAGTTGTTGTTGATATTGGTGGTAGAAGTAGTAGTAGTTATTATGATGATGATTTTTTATTATTATTATTATTATTATTATTATTATTATTATTGTGTTGTGTTGTGTTGTTGTTGTTTTATTATTCATTTATTGTCATTATTATTATTACCATTTTGACGTTATTATATGTATAGAGGAAAACTCCTGTGCAATATATTGCCTTCAAGACAAGACTGTTGCTTGGCTATGACACTTGAGTAATCACAGTTGAGCAGGGTAATCATTGCATGGTTGGTGTAAATATTGTGGAAGGGTGGGAATGAAAATGTTTGTGTGTGTGTATGGTGTGCGTGTGTATGAGAAAGAGAGAGAGAGAGTTTGTGCATGCGTTTGTGCGCACTCTCGCACATCTTATTTTAGCGCGTTAGTGTGTGTACTGGTGGAGAATAATTTTATGTGCTAATATATTTATTATTTGTAATTAGCAAAGGTAGCAGTTGATTAGTCATTCGTTTTTGACAAACTAGACAAGACACTGAATCATTTATGTATATAAACTAGAATAAATCATTTATTTAACCCTTAGACTTCCACACCTTAATCACCAACTGCAAAAGACTTAACCTATCCTACCTCTCTCTGTTTCTCTCGACATGCTCATCCTGGTGGATAGGGTGATGTAGTCAAAGGGTTAAGATTTTGCTTTGCTAGCATGGATGACAAAGTAGGATGCTGGTGGACATGCTGCAGGGATCAAAGGGTTAAATAAACTAGATAAATTAACTTCCCCATCAGATGCTGAATCAGTGCGTACAGTTGACCAACTGGGATACATCTTTATCTAATGAGCTGCTGTGTTAAACTTTAGTTTCAGTATCATTGTGCAAAGAGGTCACTAGCCACATTGGTTTCAGTATCATAGTGCAAAGAGGTCACTTGCCACATTGGTTTCAGAGTCATAGTGCAAAGATGTCACTAGCCACATTGGTTTCAGAGTCATAGTGCAAAGAAATCACTAGCCACATTGGTTATCTTCAGTTATCAATGTTCAGTGCAAAGAAATGTCACTAGCCACATTGGTTTCAGTATCATAGTGCAAAGAGATCACTAGCCACATTGGTTTCAGTATCATAGTGCAAAGAGATCACAAATATAGCCTACACATTGGTTTTCAGGTATCCACGTAGTGTTAGAGATCACTTGCCACATAAGCGTGTTGAACCGGTGAGTTTGTATTTAATATATTGTTGCAAGTGTGTAGGTTTCTGTCAAATAGATAACAAAGAATATTGGTTGTGCCCTTAGAAAAGCGGTAGCCTCAAGTAGAGAACAAAGAATTTTAATAGTTCCTTTGGAAAAGCGGTAGTCTATGCATTACTGCATGCTTTTGTTCCTGAATGTGTATTGGGTTTTATGGCCGTTTCCGTCTCGAACCATCCATAACAAGCACTGAATTTTTAATGTGTGTTTGTGTATAGGTATACATGGGCAGACAATTTTGTTCGTTCTTTGATTTAACGTCTTTTTACTATGAGTGATAGTAGACGGAAAAAAATGTAAGTATGGAGGATGAAAAGGGGGGGTTGGGTGGGAGACTCTGTGTGTGTGTGTGTGTGTGTGTGTGTGTGTGTGTGTGTGTGTGTGTTGTGTGTGTGTGTGTGTGTGTTTAACTTACCTATTCAGACATACACACAGACATAGGCCATTTTATGAGGAAGGGGGATTTGGAGCACCTGATCACAACGGGAAAGCTGGAGGGAAAGAGAGCACCAGGTAGACCCAGGGAGAGAATGCTGGACGGACTTGCAGAGTGGCTGGGGATGAGGAGGGTGGGGGAGATGCTAGGGGCAACGAGAGATAGAGATGGTTGGAAGTCCATGGTCGCCAACGCCATGCGGCAGGGCACCTGATGATGATGATGATGATTCAGACAAAGATCTTTCTTCGTGTTCAGTCCTGCTTCCAGATTCAAAACTGGTCAAGCAAATTAATGTATAAAATTACAGTAACAGCGATAGTTTCTGAAGGTTTCCTGCAGCTTGCATTCAACATTAGGTATCTACTGTGTATACAGCTATATATAGACGAAGAGGGTGGAAGAGTTGCTTGAGGCAACAAGAGATAGAAACAGATGGTAGGCCATGATCGCCAGCGCCATGTGGCAAGGCACCTGATGATGATGATGATGTATATATATGCAATGCGTACGGCTTTATGTGACCATGTCTGCACTGGTTTTGTGCCTTGCAGTGATTCTGACTCTGCATGTGCATGCACATGTGGCAGGTGAAATTGTTTTGGAGCTTGGAGGAGGATGGGTTTTTAAAAAGTAAGTCTTTATGTGTACATGTGAGAGAGAAAGGCAAATATTCAGACTAACACTGAGACAGGCAGAGAGGAATGAGCAAAAGATAATGCGAACATGTTTCAGGAAGGGTGAATCCGTGGTTTATGGACAGAATGTGGTTAGGGACTTATGCTTAACAGAGAGTTACAGAATTTGGCTTAACAGGTAGTGACAACCTTGTAACCTTCAGTGAGCTTGTTTATGCAAGAAAATATTGACTGGTGGTGGCAGTATTACCTTTTTTGATTTTTTTTCCCCTCGCGAGGGATAATGCTTGTCTGCCACATTGATTATCATTATCATGATATTATACATTCTTCATTGAAATGCAACCTTGCTGGTATATCCTATTATTTTTTCAACATATCATTTGTAATCTAGCAGTGCAGTCTCTGCTTATATATTTATTGGTTCTTTTGACGCACATTTATTGGAGTATTGAAGACGTTTGTTTTGGATCACGTGAGAGATGGTCTTTTCTTTTGGTACGGAGTATATCAAGATGCTAAACATGTTTATTATATTATGCACTGCTGCTGAATGTATGACATTCATTGTTTTTCATGGACCTCGGACGCATGCGGTTTATGTGGTGACATCTGTCTGTAACGTTTCTGTTACATTTGTTGATTGCTGATCCTCCATGCCTTAAAACGGGTTAAGAAAACATGCTCATTGTCCATTGTTTGTTGTTTGTTTGTTTTAAGGACTATCTGTTTATGTGCTTTTAAACAATTGTTCAGTGTGTGTGCGCGCACATGTGTGTGTGTGCGCATTACATTTTAATGTTGGGCATTATTTGATCCTGTGAACAAGAGTAATTTTAGCCTATGTGTTTGTTTTTAGCGTCGGGAGTTGTCTTCAGTGGTATGTAGTGATGGTTGTGAATGTGTACATCTTGTTTTAAAACTTTTTCTTCTTAGACTGGTGTTTCGTTTTTGTTTTTGTTTGGGGGGGGGGGGTAATTGGGATTTTTTTTCAGGTTTTCTGCTTTTCAATTTGATTTTGTTCTTAAGTGTATTTCAGTGTCTTTTGCTCATATTTCTTTATTGTCAGTATGCTTGTTAAGCTATAGAAATTAACATTCTGTTGGCTTAGAAATGACATCATCAGGATCAAACAGGAATTGTCTTAAAGTGGCAAATGAGTCCATTGGTGATATTTTTATTTTTTCAAGACAGTCACAGTGCTGGCTGTTGGGGTCGTGGGATATTTCGATTTTAACATGAATGTTTCCAGTCCACTGAGACATTGTCCTGTATTTACTTGAGGCAGACTTCACGGAATGCCATGTTGTTAAAACATCTTCCATTTCATTGAAATTGTAATAAAACGCCAATAATTTCCAGAGAATTGTGTTCATGTGTGGGTTTGTTTGGGTGGTCTTTTAAAATAAATGTCTTAGTCGATTTCTTTTCCGTTTTTTTTTTTCGTATTGAAGTTTTGTGTATATTTTGAATCACTTGTAGCCCTGATATGACTCTATGCAGTCGGCTGTGTTTTAACCCTTTGACTCCCGCACCTGTCCACCAGCATCCTGCACTGCTACCAAAGCAAAAACTTAACCCTTTGATTCCCTTACCTATCCACCAGCTTCATGTTGGAAGCTGCTGGATAGGGTGAGGGAGTCAAAAGGTGAAGTTTTTGCGGTTGGTGGATAGGGTACGGGAGTCGAAGGGTTATTAAACAAAAATAACAATAACAATCTGGGCAAAAAACGAGCTGGCTCTATACGTTGGTCGTTGACTGAAGGAAAATGTTATAGTTATTTTAACAATTCTGGACCAGGCCAGCCTGTGGGTGTCATGTACAGGCTTATGGCTTGTGCCGTGATCATTCTGGATCTTCTGTGAGGGTTAGTGCATATGGAATTCATTCCGAGCCGGAGACGTCATCTTGAGATATTGAAACTTACAATTCTGCACAGAGAGATGTTATCAACAGCTTTAATTTGGAAAAAAAAACGAAAAAAAAAAAACAACTGCTCTTACTGAAATCTGATTCTGTCTCATGATGTGATTAAGAATATTCAGTAGATAATAATTGGTTGTGATGTGAATGAATAGTTATATCCCAGAAATTTCTCCCCTCCCATTATTATCTCATACCAGCCACATTACTTCCATCATCCAACATTCTGAAATAAATCCATCATACTTGAAGAATGGCCAGGTCTACAATAGGAATGCAAAGCTCTTTCATTCTGTTCCAGTTGTGTGCTTTAAAAAAAATCAAAAAAAAGAAACAGACATTCTATTCAATGAATGAATGTGAATAAAGAACAGACACAAGACAATCCTATTCAATGGTAATGAATGTGATTAAGGAAACGAACAAAAACAGACAATCCTATTCAATGGAATGCAATGCTGATTCATTCAATGGTAGAATGTGAAAGAAACAAAAAAGACAATTCTATTCAATGGTAATGAATGTGATTAAGGAAACAAAAAGACAATTCTATTCAATGTAATGAATGTGATTAAGGAAACGAACAAAACAGACAATCCTATTCAATGGTAATGAAGTGAATAAGGAAACAAAAAGACAATCTATTCAATGGTAATGAATGTGATTAAGGAAACAAAAGACAATTCTATTCAATGGTAATGAATGTGATTAAGGAAACAAAAAAGACAATTCTATTCAATGGTAATGAATGTGATTAAGGAAACAAAAAACAACAATCTATTCAATGGTAATGAATGTGATTAAGAAAGAAACAAAAAGACAATCTATTCATGGTAATGAATGTGATTAAGGAAACAAAAAGACAATTCTATTTCAATGGTAATGAATGTGATAAAGGAAACAAAAAAGACAATCCTATTCAATGGTAATGAATGTGATAAAGGAAACAAAAAGACAATCTATTCAATGGTAATGAATGGATTAAAGGAAACAAAAAGACAATCCTATTCAATGGTAATGAATGGATAAAGGAAACAAAAAGACAATTCTATTCAATGGTAATGAATGTGATAAGGAAACAAAAACAGACAATCCTATTCAATGGTAATGAATGTGATAAAAGGAAACAAAAACAGACAATCCTATTCAATGGTAATGAATGTGATTAAGGAAACAAAAACAGACAATCCTATTCAATGGTAATGAATGTGATAAAGGAAACAAAAACAGACAATCCTATTCAATGGTAATGAATGGATAAAGGAAACAAAAACAGACAATCCTATTCAATGGTAATGAATGTGATAAAGGAAAGAAAAAACAACAATCCTATTCAATGGTAATGAATGGGATAAAGGAAACAAAAACAGACAATCCTATTCAATGGTAATGAATGTATAAAGGAAACAAAAACAGACAATCCTATTCAATGGTAATGAATGTGATATAAGGAAACAAAAAGACAATCCTATTCAATGGTAATGAATGGGATAAAGGAAACAAAAACAGACAATCCTATTCAATGGTAATGAATGGATAAAGGAAACAAAACCAGACAATCCTATTCAATGGTAATGAATGTATAAAGGAAACAAAAAGACAATCCTATTCAATGGTAATGAATGGATAAAGGAAACAAAAACAGACAATCCTATTCAATGGTAATGAATGGATAAAGGAAACAAAACAGACAATCCTATTCAATGGTAATGAATGTGATAAAGGAAACAAAAACCAGACAATCCTATTCAATGGTAATGAATGGGATAAAGGAAACAAAACAGACAATCCTATTCAATGGTAATGAATGGGATAAAGGAAACAAAAAGACAATCCTATTCAATGGTAATGAATGGGATAAAGGAAACAAAAAGACAATCATATTCAATGGTAATGAATGGGATAAAGGAAACAAAAACAGACAATCCTATTCAATGGTAATGAATGGGATAAAGGAAACAAAAAGACAATCCTATTCAATGGTAATGAATGGGAATAAAGGAAACAAAAAGACAATCTATTCAATGGTAATGAATGGGATAAAGGAAACAAAAAAGACAATCCTATTCAATGGTAATGAATGGGATAAAGGAAACAAAAAGACAATCATATTCAATGGTAATGAATGGGATAAAGGAAACAAAAAGACAATCATATTCAATGGTAATGAATGTAATAAAGGAAAGAAAAAGACAATCCTATTCAATGGTAATGAATGTGATAAAGGAAACAAAACAGACAATCATATTCAATGGTAATGAATGTAATAAAGGAAAGAAAAAGACAATCCTATTCAATGGTAGCGAATGTGATTAAGGAGACAAAAACAAAAACAAAACAGACAATTGTATTCAGTGGTAATGAATGTGAATAAGAAGACAAGCAAAAACAGCCGGACAATAGACAAACAAAATCATACAGACAATTCTATTCAGTGGTAATGAATGTGAATAAGGAGACAAACAATCCTATGCAGTGGTAATGAATTTGAAGAAGGAGACAAGCAAAAACATATGAATGTGAAGGAGACAAAAACGGACAGCCAATCCTATTCACTGGTAATGAATATGAATAAGGAGGCAAGCAAAAGCAAACGATCCTATTCGATGGTAATGAATATGAATAAGGAGACAAGCAAAAGCAAACGATCCTATTCGATGGTAATGAATATGAATAAGGAGACAAGCAAAAGCAAACAATCCTATTCACTGGTAATGAATATGAATAAGGAGACAAGCAAAAGCAAACAATCCTATTCGATGGTAATGAATATGAATAAGGAGGCAAGCAAAAGCAAACGTTCCTATTCGATGGTAATGAATGTGAATAAGGAGGCAAACAAAAACAAACAATCCTATTCGATGGTAATGAATATGAATAAGGAGGCAAGCAAAAGCAAACGATCCTATTCGATGGTAATGAATATGAATAAGGAGGCAAGCAAAAACAAACAATACTATTCGATGGTAATGAATATGAATAAGGAGACAAGCAAAAACAAACAATATTATTCGATGGTAATGAATATGAATAAGGAGACAAGCAAAAACAAACAATCCTATTCGATGGTAATGAATATGAATAAGGAGGCAAGCAAAAACAAACAATCCTATTCGATGGTAATGAATATGAATAAGGAGGCAAGCAAAAACAAACAATCCTATTCGATGGTAATGAATATGAATAAGGAGACAAGCAAAAACAAACAATACTATTCGATGGTAATGAATATGAATAAGGAGACAAGCAAAAACAGCCGGACAATAGACAAACAAAATCATACAGACAATTCTATTCAGTGGTAATGAATGTGAATAAGGAGACAAACAATCCTATGCAGTGGTAATGAATTTGAAGAAGGAGACAAGCAAAAACATATGAATGTGAAGGAGACAAAAACGGACAGCCAATCCTATTCACTGGTAATGAATATGAATAAGGAGGCAAGCAAAAGCAAACGATCCTATTCGATGGTAATGAATATGAATAAGGAGACAAGCAAAAGCAAACGATCCTATTCGATGGTAATGAATATGAATAAGGAGACAAGCAAAAGCAAACAATCCTATTCACTGGTAATGAATATGAATAAGGAGACAAGCAAAAGCAAACAATACTATTCGATGGTAATGAATATGAATAAGGAGGCAAGCAAAAGCAAACGATCCTATTCGATGGTAATGAATGTGAATAAGGAGGCAAACAAAAACAAACAATCCTATTCGATGGTAATGAATATGAATAAGGAGGCAAGCAAAAGCAAACGATCCTATTCGATGGTAATGAATATGAATAAGGAGGCAAGCAAAAACAAACAATCCTATTCGATGGTAATGAATATGAATAAGGAGACAAGCAAAAACAAACAATACTATTCGATGGTAATGAATATGAATAAGGAGACAAGCAAAAACAAACAATCCTATTCGATGGTAATGAATATGAATAAGGAGGCAAGCAAAAACAAACAATCCTATTCGATGGTAATGAATATGAATAAGGAGGCAAGCAAAAACAAACAATCCTATTCGATGGTAATGAATATGAATAAGGAGGCAAGCAAAAACAAACAATCCTATTCGATGGTAATGAATGTGAATAAGGAGACAAGCAAAAGCAAACGATCCTATTCGATGGTAATGAATGTGAATAAGGAAACAAGCAAAAGCAAACAATCCTATTCGATGGTAATGAATGTGAATAAGGAGACATGCAAAAACAATCATCATTATCATCATCATGTATCCTGCTGCATGGCGTTGGCAATCATGGCCCTCCATACGAATCTGTCCCTTGTCGCTGCAAGTACATCTCCCACCCTCTCTGTCCTCAGCCACCCTGCAAGTCCATCCAACATGTTCTCCCTGGGTCTGCCTGGTGTTCTCTTTCCCTCCAGCTTTCCTGTTGTGACCTGGTGCTCTTATTTCTCTTTCCGAAGAAAATGTCCTATAAATGCTGCTCGTCTTTTCCCAATTTTTACACGTTATCTTTTCAAAGCTACACTTAGATTCTGAGCTTCAGCTACCTCTCACTTGAAGACAGCGCAATTGCAGCAGTGCCTTCGGTATGTCAGTTGCCAATACGAGTGCTGACAGATGCTGGTACATGTACTCTTATCTGGTCAAGTCTGACACGCGACACCAACATTGAAATGTCGCCTATGTGCACTAGATTATTGTCTCTTTCTCAGCCATCAAGAGAATCAACAAACTCAAGATCAGAATCAGCACCTTGAGTAATGAGATCTGCTACTTCTTGTGCCGTAAAAGTTGATTTTCTTATCCAAGTGCTGCTTGCAACGTCTGCCATGTTTCAAGTCATTGAATGAAAATCTGCTGTAGGGGATAATATTTTCCATTGCACGAGGGAGAAAGATCTGAAAATCAATATACCAAATTATCATCTGTGTGTAGAGGAAATTTTAAAGTTGAAAGTCATATTTCATACATCATGGATACGATTGGGGTTTCACTGCTAACAATAGGGAAAGTTGCCGACCGATGGCAAAGGAGAGGTATGTTTTTTTCCAAATTGATATTCAGTGTGAAAACAGGTTTTACCTTAAAGTACAGTTTTCACCCTATTTAAAAACTTGTGTTTCAGTGGGTTTTTTTTCCTTGTGTAGGTCCCCCACCCCCCTCACCCTTGGATGCCTGGGGCTCTTTCAGTATTTATATAGTATCCTTCCTTCTGGAAATTCTATGCTAGAAATTTCCTCTTTTCTGTCACTCTCTGCACATCAAATTTCCTTAGAGCCAAAACGAGCCAAAAATGTAGGCTACTCAGTTATCGATCATAAGAGAAGGTATGTAAGCTTTATAGAACGCATACAGGTGAATGGACCAGCAAGACAGACGATGACGGGAAGCGATGACAAAAGCAAAGGAAGAAGACAGCAGCACACTAGCAGCAGCGCTTTCGGTATGTTACTTACAGGCGCAAGTGCTGACAGATGCTAGTAATCTCATTGTGTCCAGTCTGACCCACGACATCAACATTGAAATATCCCCTGTGTGCATGCACCCCATCATTGTCTCTTTCTAGTCATCCAGAGAATCAACAAACTCGAGATCGGAATCAGCACCTTGGAGTAATGAGATCCGTTCCTTCTTGAACCGTAAAAGTTTATTTTTTTTTTTCATCCAAGTGCTGCTTATGCTGGGAAATGCAACGTCTGCCATGTTCATGTCATTGAATGGAAATCTGCCGGAGGGGTCATATTTTACATTGCACGAGGGACAAAGATCTAAAAAAAATCAAATACTAATTATTACCTGTTTATAGAAGAAATCTTAAAGTCATATTTCATCATGGAACGGTGGGTTACCTGCTAACAAAACGTAAAGTTGCCGACCGAATATGCAGTCAATGGCAAGGAAGTTATGTAGGCAAAGATTTTAATTTCCAACTTAATATTCGTTTAGAAAACATTGTTAATTTTAAATAAGGTTTTCAAAATCTTAAAAAACCGGTTTTTAGTTTTTTTTTCCCGTGTGGTTCCTCCCTCCTACCCCCCCCCCCTCCCCGTGGGGTTGCCTGTTTTTTTTTCAGTATATATATAGTATCCTTCCTTCTGGAAATTCTGTGCTAGAAATTTCCTCTTTTCTGTCACTCTCTGCACATCAAATTTCCTTAGAGCCAAAAACGCAGCCAATACATGTAGGCCTACCCAGTTATCAATCCTAAGAGAAAGTATCATCATCATCATCATCAGGTGCCCTGCCGCATGGCGTTGGCGACCATGGACTTCCATCTTCTCTCTACCTCTCGTTGCCCCTAGCATCTCCCCCACCCTCCTCGTCCCCAACCACTCTGCAAGTCCGTCCAGCACTCTCTCCCTGGGTCTACCTGGTGCTCTCTTTCCCTCCTGCTTTCCCCTTGTGACCAGGTGCTCCAAATCCCCCTTCCTCATAAAATGGCCCATAAATGTTGCCTGTCTTTTCCTAATCTTCCTTATGAGTGATCTACTTGTGTCTGCCTCCATCAAGACTGTCTCGTTTGTTTTCTTTGCTGTCCATGGAACTCTCAACATTCTTCTTAGAAACCACATCTCGGCTGCCTCAGTCTTGCTATGGCTTTGCTTGCTGACTGTCCACGCCTCGCATCCGTACAACAGTATTGGTTCTATATAACATTCAAGGACTCTCTTTCTGATGTTAATTGATAGGCATTTGTTGGTAAGAATGCTTGTCATCTTCTTGAATGCTGTTTTGGCTTGGCCGATTCTGCTGGCTATTTCCGATGTGCATCTGCCGTCTGATGAAATTACCGTTCCCAGGTATTTGAACTTATTAACCTGTGTCAAGGTTGTGCCATTTGCTGTTATTTTGCATGAGGAGATTTCATGTTTTTTACTGATCACCATGACTTCAGTCTTCCTGCTGTTTAGTTCCAACCCCTTACCTTTGCTTTCTATTTCTAGTATATTCACAAGGTTTGTAGGTCTCTTTCTTTTCTGCAATTAGCACAGTGTCATCTGCGTATCGACTGTTGTTTATCATTTTCCCTTCAATCTTTAATCCAGGGTCTTCTTCTAGGTTTCTCATGATGTTTTCGCTGTAAAGTGAAAAACGATTGGTGACAAAACACAACCCTGTCTGACTCCTCTTTTGATGTTTTGGAAAGAGCTTATATTGTTTTCTATTCTCATTGCAGCTGTTTGTTCCCAGTACATATTCCTGATTATTCGTAGATCTTTTCCATCAACATTGAGTCTCTCCAGTTGGTTGATCAATTCTTCATGTCGTACCCGATCGAAAGCCTTGGTATAGTCAACAAAGCATAAATACAAATCCGTATTCATCTCAATTGACCTCTCTACGATAGTTCTTATGATGTATATGGCATTAATAGTTCCCTTCCCTTCCACAAATGCACATTGTTCTTCTGCTATTTCTCTTTTGATTCTATTCCTTGTCCTCATCATGATTATTCTTAAGAGGATTTTTGTTACATGACTCATTAAACTGATTGTGCGATGGAGTTCGCATTCTATAGCCCCTGTCTTCTTTGGAAGTGCAATGAAAATTGATTTTGACATATCTTTGGGGATTTTTCCAGTGTCGTAAGAAAAAGAAAAGTATGCGAAGCTTTATAGAACACATACAGTTGAATGGATCAGCAAGGCAGAAGATGACAAGAAGAGATGACAGAAAGCAAAGGAAAAAGGCAGAAACAAAGAGAGTGACAGAAAAGAGGAGATTTCTAGCATGGTATTTCCAGAAGGTAGGGAAACTATTTATAGTGAAAGAGCCCCCAGCAGACCCACAGGAGGGATAACTGCCAATCGTATTAAATTGAAAGAGGAGGTTTGGGGAGACTGTAAGAAGTCTGAAGGCAGGAATTCACCTCAGCGTTGTGGACAACTTTCAAGCCGCTTAAACATGGTGGAAAAGAAAAACACAACACAGGTCCTAAAAGCATTATATCAGAAAACACGAGACTTTAAAAACAATTACTCAAACGACTTCGCAGCCAGGCTGCGAAGCCTGGACACTCAGAATAACTGATTGCAGAAAAATTGAGGTAGCAGAGATGTGGTTTTATCGGAGACTACTAGGCGTCAATGGACAGACAGAAGAACTAATGAAAGTGTCATGGAAGAACTTGATATCACCAGAAAACTACCAGCAGACATCAACAAGAGAAGACTAAAATACACTGGCCATATCTCGCACAACAAGAACACGGACCTAATGGCAACCATCTTTCAAGGAAAAACAGAAACAAAAAGGAAGAAAGTCAGACCTCCAATCTCATACATTGAGAACACAACCAACATCAGTGACCTAAATATTCAAGAAATTGTCCACAAAAGTCAAGACAGAGCGGTCTGGATGGAGACGGTGGTGTCATGGTGTACAGTGGCCAACACCGAACCCGGTGACACCGACAGGTGAGACAGGTGAGACTCAAACGACCATGAAAGGTCAAGGTTACAACTAAACAGAACACGATTGTAAACTTCAGCGAGGATTTACCGACAGATAAGATGATTTTCACCAGACGTAGACTGTAACATGTACTATTCACTGTAGCACAGTGCATGAGACTCGGTACTATGAGCTCCAAACTATTTGGGCCGCCGGAGTGTTCAAACAAGAACTCTAATGCTATCTCCTGACTGTACATGAATCGATTTAAATCTCACTGAAGACTTGTGTTTGGTGCTGTTAGAAATTAAAGTAAGCAGTGAAAAATAATCATCGACATTAAATGCCTTTTAGAGCAAACATACCACAAACTTGAGGTAACTGAATTGTGGTTTCTAAAAAGAATGTTGAGAGTTCCATGGACAGCAAAGAAAACAAACGAGACAGTCTTGAAGGAGGCAGACACAAGAACATCAATAATAAAGAAGATTAGGAAAAGCAATCAACATTTATAGGACATTTTGTTAGGAAAGAGAAATTAGAGCACCTGATCACAACAGGAAAGCTGAAGGGAAAGAGAACACCAGGTAGACCCAGGGAGAAAACATTGGACGGACTTGCAGGGTGGCTGAGGACAGAGAAAGTGGGAGATGTACTTGCAGCGACAAGTGATAGATTCGTGTGGAGGGCCATGATCGCCAACGTCATGAGGCAGGGCACATGATGATGATCATGATGATAATAATACGGATTTGTTATAAAATGCAAAACAGGAGATTGATAGTAGGTTTTGACAACTTTTTTAATAACAAAAAAATGCCGATCGAAAAGAAAAGAAATATGTGCATCCGAATACGGTGCAGCTTTAAAATTGTGCGTGCAACACGAGACAACCGCTCACACATCCGCCATGGAACTGTATAGAATGTGGGACTACCACATTGAAGAAACAAGCTACTTGTGATCATTTTTCGTCCACAGTTGCCTTGGAGCCCATCGTGTGCAGACGACAGACTGAGGAAGATCTGATATTTTTTATTGTTTTGATGCATTGAGTAATATTCTCCAAGTTTTGACATTGTCGTAAACTATCACAAACGATGGCGGACGAAGAACTGAAGAGAAAAACGAGCGAGAAAGAAAGTACTAACCTCCTAAAACATGCTGCCTCAAGCGTGTACCATCCGGCAGAAGACGATAAGGTAAGTGAACTGGCAGAGTTCGTAGGCTAGTGATTATTGCATGACAGATAATGAGCTACCGTATGTTACTCGTTAAAAATCAGAACACATGAGCAAAACTTCCGAGTAACTTGGTGCTTCTCCAGAAGATATTTAAAAGCGTCGAGATTGATTCGAGTAATTGATTTGGTTCAGTTTTTACGCCGACACCCACCTCAAGTGACATGGTCGACGGGGATAACCATCCCAGGGAAGGAGGGAAAGGGGGACTTATCTAATCCTATACTGACACCACCAGAACAACGATGATGTTAAGATGGGACAGTGAGAAGGCCAATTTTAATGTAGTACACCTCGGGATTCGAACCCATTCGAAACCATTAGCATGTAAATCCGACGCTCAACCAACTGAGCTATTGAGGCCTGCTTGTGTCGAGATTGAGGCGCTATCTTCAAACTTATTTGGACTAGCTGCGCATTAACATAATCAAACGTTCTTTTAGTGGAACATAGAGAACTCAAGCCATGTTAGGCGATCTGAGCAAAACTTATGTTGTTGCACAGTCTACATCTTTAGTGGACGTGCACGCTGGGCTATTTCATGTTTCCATAAGCAAGCCACTGACACGAGTCGCCGCGGTGTAGGGATTAACGCAACGGACTACCGACTGGAAGGTTGTGGGTTTGAATCCCCATCAGTCCCTTAAAAAATCATGGTTGGATTTCTCGGCTCTAACCGGCTCCTACCCAGAGTTGGGCATGCTACGGGCTCATTGGGAAGACTGGGGCTACACAGTCGAGTCTTATCCACTTCACGGATGCGTCATTGAGGATTTTGCTTAAATCTTCTGATCAACACAGCAGGTATCTGTATCTGTCGGGCCTGGTTGACGCCAGGATATATACTGATAGTAAGCGTAGAGTAAGCTCTGTCACACAGTCTCAATCCTAGATGGAACTCCATAGCGTCATGATTATCATCCTCATCGACATCATCATCTCATCTGTGGCCATTAAAGTGGTGAAGAAATTGTGACGAAAAAAAGTGACCACAAAGGTAACGTTCCTGAAAGCAATGATCCTTAAATATATATATATAATATATATATGTGTGTGTGTGTAAAAAAAAAGCCAGCATCTGACATAAAACACAGGATCTTCAACGTGCATGCGTATACATACATACACACGAACGGGGTAAGGCACCGTCAGGTCTGCACACACACACACTGACTCGCGAGATCGGAAAAATCAGCACCCTTTATCCACCAGGTGAAGATTTTTAGGCGGATCGAACTCGGGGCCTTCCGACTGGAAGTATGATAATGACGTTTACCTACCTGACTACCGTGTTTTTTGTTGTAAGAATTAGAAGTCGATCCGTTCAGAAAGTCATCATGTGCCCTGCCACATAGCGTTGGCGATCATGGCCCTCCATATGCATCTGTCCCTTGTTGCCGCAAGCACATCTTCCACCCTCTCTGTCCTCAGCCACTCTGCAAGTCCATCCAATATTTTTCCCTGGGTGCTCTTTCCGTCCAGCTTTCCTGTTGTGACCAGGTGCTCTAATTCCCCTTTCCTCATAAAATGGCCTATAAATGTTGCATGTCTTTTCCAAATCTTCCTTATGAATGATCTTCTTGTGTCTGCCTCCATCGTAACTGCCTCGTTTGTTTATTAGAAAGAGTGGCATTGTCTATCTCGGTGGAACTGTTTGCGAGGCTCTGTTGACACTACATCGCTGGTTGAGATTAGACTTTAAAACTGATTTTTAACATCGAACTTTATGGATCAGACTTACAAGCAGTGACAACAGTTTCCAAACTATTATCAAGTGTACCGTCTTTTGTTTTTTGATAAGCGAGTTCCACGTAGTTTCCAGACTATTATCAGAGTACCATCTCTCGGGTTTTGGTGAGTTCCACGCACGCAGCAGATGTTCTTCTTTCCCCCCCCCCCCCATTGGAACAGTAAACAGGCCCTAAAAAGCTTTTAATCCCGAAAGGTTCACGTTCTCACATAATTCTTTGCATTCAGTTGGGCACTTGGCCTTATGTACAGCGTTTTGCGTGCGTGCGTGCGTGCGTGCGTGCGTGCGTGCGTGCGTGCTGTGTGTGTGTGTGTGTGTGTGTGTGTAGTGCGCGCGCGCGCGCGCGCGCGTGTGTGTGTGTGTGTGTGCGTGTGTGCGTGTGTGTGTGTGTGTGTGTGTGTGTGTGTGTGCGCGCGCGCTAAGCGTTGTACATTTATTCTTTGTTGTCTTTTGTATAGGTTTAACAAATGCCAGCTGGCCGAAAATTTGCGCCTGTCATGTCATATTGAATACGTGTTCAAGTGGTATTTTTGTTTTTCTGATTAGTTTCACAGATTTTTGCAATACTGATGTGTAGACAGTGCACTTGTACCACTTTGTGTGTGTGTGTGTGTGTGTGTGTGTGTGTGTGTGTGTATAATTTACTACTCTGTAAATAATTTGCAAGCATTAGTTTGGCATTGGAGCACTTTGACGTAAAGTATTTTGAAATCCAAAACAAGTGTGACTGCCCGCATTCAAGCAAACAGGAATCAGAAAAAAACACAAAAGAAGAATACGAACGCGTATTTTATACAAGACAAGACAAGACAGACGTAAATTTTTGGCCAACTGGCCTTTGTCAAGCGTAAGATTACACACAAACACCAGATACAAAAATTTTGAAAAAAAGACTGAAACTTCCAAGCTGCTGTGGACAATGTGAGAAAAGGAATAAACTGACTAGGATGACATCATAATGTGTTTTTGAGTAAATATGATGTCAGAGCGGAAATGAGAACTATGACGCACTAGCGGAGAGTAGTGTTTGGAATGTAAAGGATACCAGTATTAGATAATGCAGAAGAGAAAATATAGGCATATGTTCGACAGAATGGGAAAATATTTAATCAAGAGATACTGAATAATTATTATATCAAGAGTATTTTCCTCCACATTGGATATCGTGAAATTTAGACAGATCAGTGCCCGCAGCTATGATTGTACAATACATGAACATCTTTGTGTGGGTTTAATGTATCATAATTTAAGATTAGGAGGTGATGACGGGGGTTCTTTCAGTATAAATAGTATCCCCACTTTCTGGAAAATCTGTGCGAGAAATTTCCTCTTTTCTGTCACCTTTTGTTTCGTTCTTCCTCTTTCGCTTTCTGTCATTTCTTCCTGTCGTTTTCTGCCTTGCTGGTCAATTCACCTGTATGTGTTCGATAAAGTCTTACATACTTTTTCTTAGGATTGATAATTGGGTACATGTATTGCATGCATTTTCGGTTCTAAGGACATGAGATATGCGGGAACTATTTTAGATAATTTAGGCCCGTTTTTGTATATGTTTTAGTGCCCTTAGTTACGTTTAAATTTGTGTTTTTTTTAAAATCGCCTGTGCAATAAATTGGACGGAGTGGTCAACGCCAGGGGCATCTCCTTAGATTATGTGCTTGAATGCACTGATATGTGTACTTAATTTTTTTTCCTGATGAAATATTGTTTTGAAACGGTTAAAGCCCAGATATGGCTCTCAGTAGTCGGCTGGGCTTTAAACAAAATGACAGTGTATCTAAATAATTATAACACCAATGACGATTTTTATTGAATATGGCAAGGACTTTATGACGTTGAAGTTTATTTCTGTGTTTTTTGTTTTCTTACAGCCAGTGAAGACACACGCGGTAAGATTTTTTTTTCTTCCATCATTATTTTGTTCCTGGTTCTTCGAGTATGAAAAACTGGTAATTTTATTTTTGTGTAGGGGCATCGTTTGTAAAAGCCTCTATCATAGCCGGTAGCTCATACTGCAGTGTGTGTGTGTGTGTGTGTGTGTGTGTGTGCGTGCGTGCGTGTGTGTGTGTGTGTGTGTGTGTGTGTGTGTGTGTGTGTGTGAGAGAGAGAGAGAGAGAGAGAGAGAGAGAGAGAGAGAAAATTTCTGTGCTAGAAATTTCATTTTCCTTTTTTCTGTTACTCGCTTTGTTTCTGCGTTGCTCTTTTGCTTTCTGTCATTTCTTCCTATAATTTTCTGTCTTGCTTGTCCATTCACCTGAGTGTGTTCGATAATTCATCGATCGATCGGTCGATTCGCTGGCGAAAGCAGCAGTTGGGTGTAGGGATGGGTGTGGGGAGAAATGTTTGGACTGATAAGACATGTAGAGTGTGTTTATTTGTTTGAAACATTTTCCTGAATGTTGCGTTGATACGCCAAAATGTATAAGAAAACCAAAAGGCAATTTAATGCATTTCTTTGTTTCATGACTTTCATAATAATATGTTAATGTTGGTCTGTTGATTATAATCTGTTTTATTTTTTCGATCTCACTTCAGGGACAGCATGCCATGCAAAATTGCATTGATCTTTTTAAACTGGATTACGACATCGAGGTAAGTGAACAGTTTAAAGAATTAACTGAAGAAACGACCTGGATAGAAACATCCTTATCTGCAGACTGTAGGCTTATTTGTCTCCTTATAAAGTGTCAGACTTTTTCTTTTCTACTCTTAGGAAGAAAACGCAGAGAGAGAGAGAGAGAGAGAGAGAGAGAGAGAGAGAGAGAGAGAGAGAGAGAGAGAGAGAGAGAGAGAGAGAGAGAGAGACCCCACTGATTCCATGTACCGACCAACCAGCAGCCAGCCAATCAACCAACCAAATAAGATATTCTACAAAAGTCTTCTTCCACTTGAGCAGTGCATTGCGTAAAAAGGGACTCGAAGACTAGCTCTGCTTTTGGAAGGATGACCAAGAGATGTCGCAAGACCGTGACATCAGGCTCGCCACAAAGATTGCTGTTTATAGGGGGCGGTAGCCCTGACCGCCCTGTTGTGCTGCTGCGAGACCTGAACGACCTACCGACGGCACATTCAACAGCTGGAAGGTTTCCTCTAGACATGTCTCTAGGCAAGATCTGCAACTTCACGAGGCAAGATCCCCCATGGGGATGCCGGGGGCTCTTTCAGTATAAAATTAATAGTATCCCCATCTTCTGGAAATTCTGTGCCAGAAATTTTCTCTTTTCTGTTATTCTCTTTGTTTCTGCCTTGACCCTTTGCTTTCTGTCGTTTCTTCCTATAATTTTCTGCCTTGCTGGTTCTTTCACCTCTGTGTTCGATAAAGTTTCACGTACTTTCTCTTAGGACTGATAACTGGATACATGTAATAAGCGCATTTTTGGCACCAGGGAATGGGATATGCGGAATCAATTTCAGGTAATTAAGGCTCGTTTTTATGTATGTTTAAGCGTCCTTAGTTATGTTTGAATTGAATTTGTAATCAGGTATGTTTTTAAATCTCATGTGTGGAAATTGGAAGGAGTGGTCAACGCCAGGGGCATCTCTTTAGATTATGCGCGTGAATGCATTGCTATGTGTTCTTATTTTTTTCTTTTCTCTTCTTTTCCTGTTGAAGCATTGTGTATGTTTTGAAACGAGTTATAGCCCTGATATGGCTCTACGCAGTCGGCTGAAGAAAAGTGTACTTATCAAGTGTCAGCCTCGCTGATCAGGACACATTGTCCTTACGGAAGAGAATTGTAGTCCAAAGATGTTCTTGTAGTGTACGGGAAATTTTAGGACATCCGAAGGGAAGATAAAATAACAGAGCAAGCTGGAAGAGCACATCCAAGTTTTGCACTGGTAGCTCTTCCAGCCGTGTGCTGTAGTGTCAGCGGGCAGGCAGTGTGTTTATCTTTTCAAAACTGCCTTTCCCCTTGCTGCCCAGCACCTGACCTCTGGGTCATGTTTACTGGGTCAAACAACTTAATATCTGGCAGTGAGCAGGCGTGACATGTATGCACACACACACACATTATTTAAAGGTTAAAAGGTTAAAGGTCCCATGGTCAATATGGCCGTAGGGGCGGTGAACTGTTAAAGATTCACCGTGTCTAGGGCACGGCATTATGAAAGGCGGAGCCCATCCCTTCCTTTCGCCGCCTTTTTAAACCTCCCCCGACCGAAGTCAGGTACCCATTCACTGCTGGGTGGACAGAGGGAGTTTTCAGGCCGGAAAAATCGAACCAGCGTTTAGCGGATTCGAACCACCGACCTTCCGCACCGCAGACGAGCGCTCTAACCACTCGACTACAGGCCCCCCACATTATTACATTGACACATTATTACAAATATGTAAATACAAATGTGTCAAGCGATACAAGGATACTTTGAAGGCCAGCCTCATGAGCTGTGCTATTAACCCTTTGACTCCTGCATTCTATCCATCAACTGCAAAAAAACCCCTTTGACTCCCTCACCTATCCAGCAGCTTCCTGCAGGAAGGTGGTAGATAGGGTGAGGGAATCAGAGGGTCAAGTTTTTGGTAATTGCTGTCATTGCTAACAATGCAGGTTGCTGGTAGATAGGGTGAGGGAGTCAAAGAGTTAATACTATCTAGGAAGAGCAGCGAAGATACGCCATCCATATTTGTTTTTGGTCTGTCTGACATTTCATATTCATATTCATATTTTCATACTCATCTATTCATATTCATGTTCATATTTCTTTCGTCATAGTGGATTTACCATGTGACTACATAACATGGCAGAATTCCTGATAAATGAAATAACAGAACTGATTTGTATTACACAATTTACCTTTCTTTCATTGTCAGTACGAGTAACATGAAAAACTTTTCCTATTCCCTCAGCTGATCGACAACAAAGGAGCCAAGCTGTGCAGCCACTATCCGTCAGAGATCGTTCTGATGATAGAAAAAGGAAGCCAGCATTGCCCTGTGAAAGGCGAAGAGTAGGTTGAATGGTTTTTGTGTTGTGCTCTACCACCTTTTCCGTATCCTATCAATACTTTATGACCGTTAGTATACCATACACGACTGTTAGTATAATTATCATACGTCCTACTCTCTCTTTGTGTCCACAAATTCCATGAGCAACTTTTGTCCCCCGGTAGGTTGCCGGGGGCTCTTTCAATATAAATAGTATCCCCACCTTCTGGAAATTCTGTGCTAGAAATTTCCTCTTTTCTGTCACTCTCTTTGTTTCTGCCTTGTTGCCTTGCTTTCTGTCATTTCTACTTATTTTCTGCCTTAATGGTCCATTCACCTATATTTTTTCGATAAAGTCTTACGTACTTTTTTCTTCGGATTGATAATTGGGTACACGTATTAAGTGCATTTTTGGCTCTAAGGAAGTGAGATATGCGGAAGCAATTTTAGGTAATTTATGCCTGTTTTCATATATGTTTTGGTGTCCTTATGTATGCTTATATTTGTATTCAGGTGTGTTTTTTAAATCTCCCCTGTGCGGTAAATCGGACGGAATGGTCATACGCCGGGGGCATGTCCCTAGATTATGTGCGCGAATGCATTGATATATGTACTTAAATTTTCTTTTCTTTTTTTTTTTTCCTGTTGAAGATTTGTGTGTTTTGAAGCAGTTATAGCCCTGATATGGCTCTGCGCAGTAGGCTGGGCTTTAAACAACAATAAAAGAAAGAAAGCACAGTGACGGAAGGGACAGTGTTGTGGATAGAATTTCTCCCCAAAGGTGAAGGATGCACGATCGAGCGTGGGTGCCAGCTAGACGGGTGATCCGGCTCGTCTATTGGCTTGAAGACGCGGCCACAGTTTAACAGTGCCATAATTTGCACTTAAATGCTAGCTTCGTTCGGCAGGACTCATTGTTGTTCATATCGTCCAATATCAACTCATAGTGAAAAGACGTTAAATCAAAAGAACGAACGAACGAACGAACGAACTTTTTTTCCATATTGCAGACGACCACATTCTCAAAAATGTTCTTGTTAGGGGATCTTAAAGCAAGAGCACTACCGCAACCAGGTAGTTGGAGTTTTAGGGTTCTTTATTCATAAGGGATTCATCGCATTCAGACAATTCCATATGCGCTCCACTCATATTTGTCAGTAGTTATCTGGCAGATCCCCCCCTCTCCCTGTGGGGATGCCGGAAGCCCTTTCAGTGAGAAATAGTATCCCCACCTGGAAATTCTGTGCTAGAAATTTCCTCTTTTCTGTCCCTCTCTTTGTTTCTGCCCTGTTCCTTTGCTTTCTGTCGTTTCTTCCTATCATTTTCTGCCTTGCTGGTCCATTGACCTGTATGTGTTCGATAAAGTCTTGCGTTCTTTTTCTTAGAATTGATAGTTGGGTACATGTATTGAGTGCATTTTTGGCTCTAGGGAAATGAGATATGCGAACGCTGTTTTAGGTAACTTATGCCCGTTTTTACATATGCTTCAGTGTCCTTGGGTATGTTTCAATTTGTATTCAGGTATGTATTTTAAATCCCCTGTATGATAAACTGGATGGTGTGGGTCAGTGCCAGGGACGTCTCCTTAGATTATCGAATGCATTAATATGTATATTTAATTTCCTTTTCCGTTTTTTTTCCTGTTTAAGTATTGTGTCTTTATTAAAATGGTTATAACCCTGATGTGGCTGTACGCAGTCGGCTGGGCTTTAAACAAAAAATAAGTTATTATAACAATCATATGATCATGTATTTTATTGTATCGCATGGCATCGCGTTGCATCATATTGTATTGTCCTAAGATTTTGCATTGCATTGTATTTGTGAGAGACGCAGTAGTCAAGTAGGTTAGAAAGTCGAACTTCTAACCCTTTAACTCCTGTACCCTAGCTGCAACTGCAAAGCTTAACCCTTTAATTCCCTCACCCTATCCACCAGCTTCCTGAAGGATGCTGGTGGATAGGGTGAGGGAATCAAAGGGTTATGTTTTGGTTTTGCTGGTATGGTTGACACTGCCGGATGCTGGTGCTCAGGATGCGGGAGTCAAAGGGTTAATCGGAAGGTTGAACTTTGAACCTGCCTGGGTTGCATCTGGGGAGTGAAGAAAGGGTGGAGATTTTTTTCCTATCCACCAGGTCATGTATGCAGAGCTGCTAATACTGCTTTTGTGTATCATCATCATCTTCAGGTGCCTTGCCGCATGGCGTTGGCGATCATGGACTTCCATCTGACTCTATCTCTTCTTGCCCCAAGCATCTCCTCCACCCTCCTCGTCTTCAGCCACTCCGCAAATCCGTCAAGCATTTTCTCCCTGGATCTGCCTGGTGCTCTTTCCCTCCAGCTTTCCCGTTGTGACCAGGTGCTCCAAATCCCCTTTCCTCATAAAATGGCCTATAAATGTTTTCCTAATCTTCCTTATGAGTGATCTACTTGTGTCCGCCTCCATCAAGACGTCTCGTTTGTTTTCTTTGCTGTCCATGGAACTCTCAACATTCTTCTTAGAAGCCACATCTCGGCTGCCTCAATCTTGCTCTGGCTTTGCTTGCTGACTGTCCACGCCTCACATCCGTACAACAGTATTGGTTCTATATAACATTCAAGGACTCTCTTTCTGATGTTAATTGATAGGCATTTGTTGGTAAGAATGCTTGTCATCTTCTTGAATGCTGTTTTGGCTTGGCCGATTCTGCTGGCTATTTCCGATGTGCATCTGCCGTCTGATGAAATGACCGTTCCCAGGTATTTGAACTTATTAGCCTGTGTCATGGTTGTGCCATTTGCTGTTATTTTGCATGAAAGGATTTCGTGTTTTTTACTGATCACCATGACTTCAGTCTTCCTGCTGTTTAGTTCCACCCCCTTACCTTTGCTTTCTATTTCTAGTATATTCACAAGATTTTGTAGGTCCCTTTCATTTTCTGCAATTAGCACGGTGTCATGTGCGTATCGAATGTTGTTTATCATTTTCCCTCCAACCTTTAATCCAGGTCTTCTTCTAGGTTTCTCATGATGTTTTCGCTGTAAAGTGAAAAGAGATCTGGTGACAAAACACAACCCTGTCTGACTCCTCTTTTGATGTTTTGGAAAGAGCTTATATTGTTTTCTATTCTAATTGCAGCTGTTTGTTCCCAGTACATATTCCTGATTATTCGTAGACCATTTCCATCAACATTGAGTCTCTCTTGTTGGTTAACAATTCTTCATGTCGTACCCGATCGAAAGCCTTGGTATAGTCAAAGTATAAATACAAATCCTTATTCATCTGAATTGACTTCTGTATGATAGTTCTTATGATGTATATGGCATTAATAGTTCCTTTCCCTTCCACAAATGCACACTGTTCTTCTGCTATTTCTCTTTTGATTCTATTCCTTGTCCTCATCATGATTATTCTTAATAGGATTTTTGTTACATGACTCATCAAACTGATTGTGCGATGGAGTTCGCATTCTATAGCCCCTTCTTCTTTGGAAGTGCAATGAAAATTGATTTTGACATATCTTTGGGGATTTTTCCAGTCTCGTAAATTTTATTTAGGAGGACTGTTAGTTTGTCTATGCCAAATTCCTCCAGGGCTTCAATCATCTCTGTAGTAATGTTGTTTGGTCCTGGGGCTTTTCCTGGTTTCATCTTTTTCAGTGCTGCTCTAACTTCATCTTTGGGTGGTCCTTCAAAGTTCTTTTTTATAATGTGTTCTTCGTTTCTGTCATCCTCAAAAAGGTCTTTAATGTCTCTCCCCATCTGTCCAGTATTTTGTCTTTTTCCATGATAAGCGTGCCATCTTTCGATTTTAAGCAATCAGTTGATGTGCATGTATTTTTCGTGTGGACAATTTCTTCAATTCGTCTGTACATACCCTGAGGATCCATTTTGCGTCGGTTTTCTATCTCTTTGCATTTTGTGTTCAGCCAAGCTTCCTTAGCTTCATTGCACCTATACCTGATTTCTTTATCTTCCTGTATATCTCCTCGTTTCTCTTTGCCTTCCTCCTTTCCTCCATCAAGCCCAGAATTTCATTAGTCATCCAACTCTTTTTTGCTTTTTTATCTGCCTCAGGGATTTCTTCACAAGCTTCATTTATCGAATTTCTCAACTTTGTCCATTGTTCCTCACTGTCACCAACGTCTCCCAGAGCACTGAATTTGTTTTGAACATGTACATTAAACTTTTTACGTATTACTTCATCTGTCTTTAAGAGTCCAAGGTTTAGTTTGATGTTGCTTTTGGTCTGTTTCCTTTTCCTCAATTTCAGCCTAAACGCATTTGTATATATGTACACAGAACATCAAACACTCATGGTAAACATGTAAACTATGTCAGTGTTCGGTGGCTTATGAAAGGGAGAAAACACCCAGCATGCCGATACGGGCGTTTGACTGACTACATGTAACTCGTCGAAGACGGAACATGCAGACTGTGCAGCAAAATATCGTATGCATAATGTCTCAAACGAACAGAAGAATGTGCAAATGTACATACGAGAAAACGTCATTCGAAATTGGAAAACGACACTCCCTCCCCTAAAAAATCCTCCACCACAGCAGAACATACATTGTATCATATTGCATTGTATTGCATTGAACTGCCACAGCAAGGTAATATATACTGAGTAAAATTCCTGCACTAGGAAATGGTGGAAGGCAACTGATGATTGAAGGTACTGTCTTGTCATAGTAGAACTTGGCCCATAGAACTGGGCTGCGTTTGCAAGAGGCTATGGCTGTGTTGTCTCTTACATGGAAACAACACTCTTGACATCTCAAAAACTGGTCAAAGTACCTGCTTGTTCTTATTCTTCTCTTTTCGTTAGCTATGCCATCTACATGGTCCGGCTGTGGTAAATGTGGCCGTGCTTTTTTAAATTAAAAAAATGGTATAGTATCTGTTCACCGTGGAGGGTAATGCTCTTTAATGCATCAGCTATATCTATCAATCATCATCATCATCATCAATCATCATGTGCCCTGCTGCTTGGCGTTGGCGATCATGGCCCTCCATACGAATCTATTTTGTATTTTGGCTGGCATGACAATCTTGGGAGTATACATGTACGATTGTGGTTTCCCATTGCCTTCCAACGGTTTTTTGCTTTTGTGCGGACTCTCTGCTAGCCTTTGTCGTTCCCACGACATACCCACAAGGCAGTAGGGGTGATTTTCTGTCAGGGTTTACTCCCTTAGCCTTATTCTCTCCCGAGATAACCACACAGGGCAGTGGTATTTTTTCTGTCAGGGTTTACTCCCTTAGCCTTGGTTTCACCCGTCTCCCACATGGCAGTGGAGCTATTTACCCACAGCTGGGGTCTGGTTCGTGGGCACCAGGGCATGTCCACACGCCGGTGGGCCTGCGTGCCGCACGTCTGAGGGCCAGACCTCCTCCGAGTCCCTCGAGTTTAAAATTCCCAGACAGTTATTTTTCAGTTTATTTAGGGGATCCTAAGTTGAGGTAAAGCTCTTACTTTGCACGTAGTCTGACTGCACGAATCGGACTCTGGCTCAGGTTCGCTCTGCTGCCTCCGATCCACACATGTGTGAATGGGTACCTGATCCTGTTCAGGTTTGCCGAAGGTACAACGTGAGTAAGAAGAGTGGGACCTTCCGTCAGAAAGTAGTGAAGTCTCTACCAATTCACTCTCCAAAGGGTTTACGTTTTAACGCTTGAAATGACTTACCGCTTCTCACTTTGTTTCGGTTCTTTATTTACGTGGTTTTGTGTTTGTTTCGTTATGTTTTAATTTGTTTTGTTTATTTCGTTATGTTTAATTTGTTTTGTTTGTTTCGTTATATTTTAATTTGTTTTGTTTGTTTCGTTATGTTTTAATTCATTTAGGGACCGTCAGCTGTCTCTGAAGGAGGCCAGGTATCTACTACAGCCCCTTATGGAAGATGCTGCCTACTCCCGTTGTCGTTCCAGATTTGTCGTCCCAACCATTGTATTCAACGGACAGGTTGGTAGCTTGTAGACAAGGATTTTGTTTTTCTATCGTCCTACTGTTCGCGAACAAGGTTTTCTTCTGGTAATTGTATAGTTCGTGGACAAGGCATTCTGGCAATTATACGCGTTTGTCGCGCAAGGTTTTCTTCTTCTGGTAATTATATAGTTTGTGGACGAGGTTTTCTGCTATATTATATGGTTTATGGCTGGGTTTTCTGTCTTCTGGTAATTATATGGTTTATGGACTGGGTTTTCTGTCTCTGGTAATTATATGGTTTATGGACTGGGTTTTCTGTCTACTGGTAATTATATGGTTTATGGACTGGGTTTTCTGTCTACTGGTAATTATATGGTTTATGGGCTGGGTTTTCTGTCTGCTGGTAATTATATGGTTTATGGACTGGGTTTTCTGTCGTCTGGTAATTATATGGTGTGTTGGCTGGGTTTTCTGTCTGTTGATAATTATATAGTTTATGGGCTGGGTTTTCTGTCTGCTGGTAATTATATGGTTTATGGGCTGGGTTTTCTGTCTGCTGGTAATTATATGGTTTATGGGCAATGTTTTTTTTTCTTCTGGTAATAATTTGTTTTGTGGGCAAGGTTTTCTGATGTTTATTATAATTCGTGGACAAGAT
>JAPXFY010000018.1:43125931-43173431 GCA_030674185.1 Monoplex corrugatus | reverse complement strand
ATTTTTTTCTGTTGAAGTTTTGTACGTTTTGAAGCGGTTATGGCTCTGATATGGTTCTACGCAGTTGGCTGGGCTTTAAACAACAATAACGACAACAATATGTGTTATGTGTATGTGTATGTACATCTGTATACATACATGTGTGTGTGTATATGTATATGTATATATACATTGCAAAGTATGGTTGTTCTTTTTACATTTTGTTAGATCTGTTGCTTATGCTTTGTATACATTTCAAGATGTTTGTAAACGCTATGTATTCGAAAATGAATAACAGAAATATAAATAAATAAATAAAAAAGATAATTTATTTATTTAATAAAAGTTAAAAAAAGATAATAACAATTTATTTATTTAATGATACTATTCTTTGTGGTGGTGGAAAACTGCCCATGTAGCGTCAGAAGCTGTGGAAAGAGTGAAAGACATGCTGGTCTACACCTCGGACTGGTTCTGGGGTGTGCAAGCACCAACGGAAGAGGAAGTGGAGGAGATGGCAGAGGAGGAAGGGGCGGACGAGGAGCCCTTAGTGTCCCAGGTGAGGCTAGAGGAAGCCAAGCAGAAGGCCAGAGAAGAGGAGGAGCGCCGAAAGGCCGCCGGGGTGGAGAGCTACTGGTGAGAGGGGCCTGCACGTCCACGCGTGCATGCGTACCAACACACACGCACGTATACACATGCACGTACGCACGCATACACATGCACGTACGCACGCATGTATACACAAGTGCACGCACGCACGCACACACGTACGTACGCAGGCACGCACACATAGACGATACGACACGAGAGGACATTTCGTCTTGTTTATTTATTTATTTATTTATCTATTTATTTATTTTTATGTTTATCTATTTGTTTATTTTTTATCTATTATTTGTTTATTTACTTTTTTAATCAATTTGTAAAGCTTACTTAGCGACGGGTCGATATCTGTATCAGCAGCAGAGTAAAATTACATTTGCATCATATGATGTATGATTTAGCGTGTTTGCAAGACATAGTTTTCATGACAAGCAATTTGAGAGTGGACTGTCCCCGTGCGTGCAGGACAGAGTACAACAATTACTGCAAGACCAAGATTGAGAAGGACAAGGAGCTGTTGGTCAGGTTGAACGTGAAAAGCATCTTCGACCTGATGGTAGAGGACGCCAAAGTCAAGTATGGTCTGATGTAAGTAGATATGTTCGACTGACATAATTACAGAAGTACATGGTATATTTTTTACTATTTAGTATATTTTTTGTTTATTGCTTCTTTAACATTCTTTTAGTTCGTCTGTTTTACCATAGTTGTAGCCCCCTACCCCCCCACCACCACCCCCCGTGGGGATGCCGTGGGCTCTTTCAGTATAAGTAGTATCTCCACCTTTCTGGAAATTTCTGCGCTAGAAATTTCCTCTTTTTTTCACTCTGTTTCTGCCTGGTTCCTTTGCTTTCTGTCATTTCTTCCTATCATTTTCTGCCCTGCTGGTCCATTCACCTGTATGTGTTCGATAAAGTCTTAACGTACTTTTTTCTTAGGATTGATAATAGGGTACATGTATGAAAATGCATCTTTGGTTCGGGGGAGGTGAGATATGCGGAAGCAATTTTAGGTAATTTATTCCTGTTATATAATTATGTTTTGGTGTCCTTATGTATGCTTATATTTATCTTCAAGTGTGTTTTTTTTTAATCCCCTGTGCGATAAATTGGAGTGGTCAACGCCTGGAGCATGTCCCTAGATTATGCGCGTGAATGCATTGACATGTGTACTTAATTTTTTTTTTTTTTTTCCCCTGTTGAAGTTTTGTACGTTTTGAAGCGGTCATAACCCTGATATGGCTCTCCGCAGTCGGTTGGGCTTTGAACAACAATAACAATAATAACAATAACAACAACAATAACATTAACAATAGTGTATCTCTTTTCACCATAGCCGTAGCCCCCCCTGTGGAGATGCCGGGAGCACTTTAAGTATGAATAGTATATCCACCTTCTGTGCTAGAAATGCCCTCTTTTCTGTCAATCTCTTTGTTTCTGCCTTGCTTCTTTGCTTTCTGTCATCTCTTCCTATCACTTTCTAACTTGCTGGTCCATTCACCTGTATGTGTTTTATAAAAGCCTTTTCTTTTAGGATTTATAACTGGATCCATGATACGTATTTAACTGAAATTTTGGCTCTAAGGAAATGTATTGCAGAAGCAATGTTAGGTGAATTAGGCCAGTTTGATGTATGGTTTTAGTGAACTTAGTTAAGTAGATACATATGTATTCGGTTTTTCTAAATCACTCTGGTGATAAATTGGGCAGAACGGCCAAAGCCAGGGGCATATTCTTAGATTATGTGTGCGAATGCATTGATATATGTACTTAATTTTTCTTTTTTCCAGCTTTTCCTTTTAAGGTCAACAAAACGTTGTGTATATTTTCACATAGTTATAACCCAGACGTGACTGTGCAGTCGGCTGAGCTTTAAACAACAACGACGACGACAACGACAACGACAAAAACAACGATAACAACAACGATAACAACAGCAACAACGACAACGATAAGAACGACAACAACAACGATAACAACAACAACGAAACAACAAACAACAACAACGATAACAGCAACAACGACACCAACAACAATGATAACAACAACAATGATAACAACAACAAAGATAACAACTATAACGATACTACTACACTACTACTACTACTACTGCTCTGCTCTACTACTCTCTGATACTACTACTAACTATACTCTTACTACTACTATACTACTACTACTATTACTACTATATAATACTACTACTTAACTATTACTACTATACTATACTGTATGATTACTACTGATACATATTACATTATATTATTACACATATTAATACATATTACTTCTTTATTCTACTGTTATTACTACTGACTATCTTACTGTTGACTCCTTTTTACTCTTACATCTCATTCATACTTTGGAACACACCCACTAACTACACACACACTATGACAGTTTCTCTACGAATGCCTAGTTGCCATATAACTACTACTATTACTACTACTATTACTACTACTATTACTACTACTATTACTACTACTATTACTACTACTATTACTACTACTATTACTACTACTACTACTACTACTACTATTACTATTACTATTACTATTACTATTACTATTACTATTACTATTACTATTACTACCACTACCACTACCACTACCACTACCACTACCACTACCACTACCACTACTACTACTTGTAATCATTATTAAGCATTTAGGCCTCCTGTTAGATTCGGGTCTGAACAAGTAGTCATGAATATCACAATAACATGAAATATTCTGTCAGCTGGTTTGGCTCGCTGGCTTTGTTGAACTCCTTTTCATCTCATTCATGGACTTTGGAACCACCCCCAACATACACCACACTTGACAGGTTTCTGCCACAGAATGGCCGGCTGAGTTGCCATAAACTCCAGTTTTGAGTGGAACCCCCATCAATCCCCCCACCAACATCATCCTCATGTGCCCTGCCGCATGGCGTTGGCGATCATGGCCCTCCATACGAATCTGTCCCTTGTTGCTGCAAGTACATCTCCCACCCTCTCTGTCCTCAGCCACTCTGCTTCAGTTTCAGGTTCAGTTTCTCAGATGACGTCTCCGCTCTCGGAACGAATTCCATATGCACTAACGTCACAGGTGCCATGTGCACAAGCCTTAAGCTTGCACATAAACCCATGAGCTGGCCAGGTCCTGAGGCCCTACACAATGTTTTATCTAGTCTATATTTTATACTGGTATTTTATAAGCCTCTGTGCATTTCCGTTCAACATTTTCTCCATGGGTCTACCTGGGGTTCTCTTTCCCTCCGAACTTCCCTGTTGTGACTAGGTGCTGTGGTTTCCCATGCCTCATAAAATGTCCTATAAATGTTGCTTGCCTTTTCCTAACCTTCTTTATTAATGTTCTTCTTGTGTCTGCCTCCTTCAAGACCGTCTCGTTTGTTTTGTTTGCTGTCCATGAGACTAGACAAGACTGGAGCCTGTCTTGTCTGGTTGTATTCTTTTTTCGTGTTTGTTTTTCCTGGTTCCTGTTTGTTTGAACGCGGGCCTCAACTTGTTTTGGATGTCCATGGGACTGTCAACATTCTTCTTAGGAACTACATTTCAGTTGCCTCAGTCTTGTTCTGACTTTGCGTGTTGACTGTCCACGCCTCACAACCGTATAACAGTATCGGTTCTATACATCACTCAATCGCCCCTCTCCCCCAAATATTGGAGGATCTTTCGGCATCAACACCCGTCCTTCCCAGAGATGAGCGAAAGAGAAATGTAATCACTGCTTATGCTTAACGATTTTATGCATCAGACACCTCATCCTCGATTGCTGGGACTTGTACGATGTGAGACAAAAGCACTACATGGCGGACTCCTTTAAACTCTTCCGAGACGTCCCTCCTGATGCAATTTTCCAGTTTTTACGAGAGATTAATCGATTTCACCTTATATATATTTACGTCTGTTTTTGTTTAATTGCATTTTAGACTTGCAAGGTTAACAGTAAGCATGGTTTTTCACTGTTGTCTTTTATGTTAACGGGTTGTCGTTTTTTGACGTATAAGTAGTATGAACTGAACTGAACTATCATGGCTCTACGCAGTCGGCTGGGCTTTAAGCAACAATAAGAATAAGAAGAATAATCATGGTCGTCGTAATAGTGATTAACATATAGTCGTTTTTTTTTCCACATTCACAGTATATTTTGTGGCCCCCCCCCTCCCCCCGTTTGGTCAATGCAGTGTGAGCTTGCTTGTGCTTTGTGTGTCTGTGTCCACCTCTCACTTATGTATTTTGTGACCCATTTATGGCTCTTGCCAGATGAGGCGTCATTGTCATTATCATAATCAAAACTGCCTTGTTCTTCTGTCAATGCATAGTGTTTCATCATCGGAGAAAACTGACGAAGAGAAACGGTACAAGGATTTCCAGCTGTACTCATTCCCGTATCCAGGTAAGCATTCTGCCAGTAAATAATTTCATTAGTTTGCTGAGGGTAAGTATTTACAAACAGACGTGTGATAAATTGGACGGAGTGGTCAACGCCAGGGACACCTCCTTAGATTAGGTGCGTGAATGCATAGACATGTTGTACTTAATTTTTTTTAGTTTTTTTGTTTGTTTCTTGTTGAAGTATTGTGTATGCTTTGAAACGATTATAGCTCCCTGGTATGGCTTTAGCAGTCGGCTGGGCTTCAACTCTTCCACTCCTGCAGCCCGTCCACCGGCATCCTGCATTTCTAACCATACTAACGAAGCAAAAACTTAACCCTTTGACTCCCTCACCCTATCCATCAGCTTCCTGCAGGAAGCTGGTGGATAGGGTGAGGGAGTCAAAGGGTTAAGTTTTTGCAGTTGGTAGGTAGGGTGCAGGAGTCAAAGAGTGAATCAAACTGAAAAACAAATAACGGCGGATGGTGAACGGCCGTCAGACACAGACGTTTATGCGAAATAAGGCAAAAGCCCGCTGGAACGGATGCAAAAGCCCGCTTGAACGGATGCAAAAAGCCCGCTTGAACGGATGAGCAGTCCCGAAACGACAGGTGATGGTTTCTGTCAGGACTGGGAGAGGCGCCACTCGGCAAGAGCACACCCACCCACCCCCCCACCCTCCCACCCCCAAAAATGCACGATATCAGAGTCATCAGGTGAATAAAGGCCACCTAACTAAATCCCTAACCCTCTGCTCTCACAAGAAAGATCTTTTTGGCTGCGAGCTAAAGGCGAAATAAACCAGGTCGATCCCTAAACGCACCCCTTCTCAAAGTTGCAGACACAGACGCAGACACATACACAGAGACACAAACACACACACAAACACAGATACAGACACACACACACGCACAGATATAGACACACACACACACACACATAGATATAGACACACAGAGTTCAGATACACACACAGATACAGACACAGGCACAAACACACAGAAACGCACAACACAGATACAGACACGCATACAGACACGCGCACAGACACGCACATAGACAAAAAACACAAACACACACAAACATGCACAAACACATACACACACACACACACACACACACACACACACACACACACAGCACACACGCACACACGCACACACGACACACACACACACACGCATACACACACATACACACATACACACACACATACACACTCGCTCACTCTCACTCACTCACTCTCTGCCTGTCTGTCAGTCAGTCTCTCTCTCACTCTCTCTCTCCCCACCCTCTCTCTCTCTCACTCTCTCACTCTCTCTCCCCTCTCCCCTCCCCCCCTCTCTCTCTCTCTCTCTCGTATTTGACTACGTGTGGGAGTCGACGACTTTCTATTAGTTTCAGCCCATGAACGCAGAAGATCATTGCTAGAATCTTCATGGTATTTACTTTATGTGGGTTGACAGGTTGTGAGTTCTTTTCCCAGTGGAAGTACAACAGACGAAGAAACGACGTTCATTACGACTGGAGTGCCGTGAGTTGATTGCATTGTGACTTTAACTAATAGCTGGTTGTACCATAGCTAAAGCAAAATGTTCCCAGATATTAACTGCGAGTTATTGTGTGTGTGTGTGTGTGTGTGTGTGTGTGTGTGTGTGTGTGTGTGTGTGTGTGTGTGTGTGTGTGTGTGTGTGTGTGTGTGTGTGTGTGTGTGTGTGTGTGGGTGTGTGGGGTGTGGGGGTGGGTGGGTGTTGTGTCTGTGTATGGGGTGTAGGGGTGGGTGGGGGTGTTTGTGTTGTGTTGTATTTTGTGTTGCGTTTGTTCTGTTGTATGTGTGTTGTGTGTGTGTATGCGCGCGCGCGCGCGTGTGTGGTGTGTGTGTGTGTGTGTTTGTGTGTGTGTGTTTGTTTGTGTGTGTGTGTTTGCGTGTGTGTGTGGTGTTGTGTTGTGTTGTGTTGTGTTGTGTTGTGTGTGTGCGTGCGTGGTGTGTGTGTGTTTTGTGTGTCTGCGTTGTGTGTGTGTTGCGTGTGTGTGTTTGCGTGTGTGTGTTTGCGTGTGTGTGTTTGCGGTGTGTGGTGTGTGTTTCGTGTGTCGTTTGGTGTGTCGTGTGTTCGTGTGTGTGTGCGTGTATACGTGGTGTGTGTGTGCGTGTGTGTGTGTGTGTGTTGTGTGTGTACAATTTCATGTACATGCGAAAAGCTTGGCAGTCACACAAACACGAGATTGCAAATAGGAATCTATAGTAGATATTTTCCAGATCTCTTCATACAAAATACGTGCGTGTTTGTGTGTGTTGTGTGTGTGTGTGTGTGTGTGGAAAGAGGGAGAAGCAGTTTTTGATTTGTTTAGTCTTTGGACGATATTGTAACACTCAAATTTTGTTTTCAAGGGCACTAATAAACAAAATCACCGTACGTTTTTGGTTCGTCAAAATTCATTGTAGGAGTTTTTTGGCTCCAAACAGCTCCTACCCAGAATTGAAGACTGGGACCACACGGTCGAGTCTCATCCACTTCACGGAGGCATTAAATCGCCTGACCAACAGCTGCAGGTATCTGTATATCTCGGGCCTGACAAAGGCCAGGACATATTATGAAAGAAAGCGTAGAGTACAGTTCCTGTCACTCACACGCAGTCTCAATCCCAGATGGAACTCCGTAGCGTCATGATTATCATCATCCTCATCGGCATCATCGACCAACACCGCAGGTGTCTGTATATCTCGGGCTTGATAGGGGCCAGGATATATTATGAAAGAAAGAGTAGAGTGTAGTTACTGTCACTCACGCAGTCTCAATCCTAGATTAAACTCGGTAGCAGCATGATTATCATCCTCATCGTCATCATTAATGCATTACGAAAAAAAGAAACCAACTGTGCTAGCTTCAGTGGCCATCAAGGCGGCGTAGAAAATGGGACAAAACGAAACAGAAAAGAATATTAAAAAAAGGTGGGCAGATAGGAAATTTCCGTAAGTGCGATGATCTTAAACTAAATACATGTCTTGTTTCTGTTCTGTGATCCCAGAGCCAGAACACGGCCAGAATGAACATCGGGGGCGAGTCGTCCATTCTCCATCAGATGGGCATTGACTGGGACAAGTACAGGGTGAGGGGTAGTGTGTGAGTGTTTGGGCATTGACTGTGACAAGTACAAGATGAATGGTAGTGTGTGAGTGTATGGGCATTGACTGTGACAAGCACAAGGTGAGGGGTAGTGTGTGAGTGTATGGGCATTGACTGTGACAAGCACAGGGTGAGGGATAGTGTGTGAGTGTATGGGCATTGACTGTGACAAGCACAAGGTGAGGGGTAGTGTGTGAGTGCATGGGCATTGACTGTGACAAGCACAAGGTGAAGGGTAGTGTGTGAGTGCATGGGCATTGATTGGGACAAGTACAAGGTGAGGGGTAGTGTGTGAGTGTATGGGCATTGACTGGAACAAGTACAAGGTGAGGGGTAGTGTGTGAGTGCATGGACATTGACTGGGACAAGTACAAGGTGAATGGTAGTGTGTGAGTGTATGGGCATTGACTGGGACATGGACACTGACTGGAGCATGAGCATTGACTGGGACAAGTATAAGGTGAGGGGCAGTGTGTGAGTGCTTGGAATTTGGGGTTGGTTCCAAAGGTTTCAGTTTTAGTTTTTCAAGATGACGTCTCCGCGCTCGGAATGAATTCCATATGTGACCTCCCACCACGAAATCAGTCTTAACTAGGATTTTGGGCATTTTGAGATATACATGTCACTTAAAAGTGTACATTCTGCTGATTATTTTGGTACTTGAATAAAGCTTGTACTCAAACAAATGTAGAAGTTATGTATGTCTAAAGTCATTAAGTTGTATGACGGCCATTTTGAGAAAACGGCCTCTAAAGTTGTGTGCTTTCCTAAACAATTTCCTTAAATTTCTTTATTTGGTGGCTTTGACCCAGTTTGTTTCTAATTTTCGCTGTCATTATCTGAAAGGTGCACCAAAGAGCTTTTTCGTCAGTATATTACATGTGCGGGTACTGCACAGGTTACGGTTCATAATAACAGACAAAAATAGGTACTTTTGGTAGGAAATTGCGTTCTTTCTGCTGCGATCAGTGCATTAAAATGCCATTTTAAAATGATTAATAATATTTTTTCAAGAAAAAAAAATTCTGTGGGGGATAGATTATAGTCTACAGAAATCAATTTTGAGAAAAAGTTAAAACACCCCAGATAGACCCTCAGTCACCTTTTCAGCTCCTAGTGCTGTTCGACTGACTGCGAGTTAAGACTGATTTCGTGGTGGGAGGTCACATATGCACTAACGTCACAGGTGCCATATGACGGAGAAGATCCAGAAGGATCACGGCACAAGCCTTAATTAAGCCTACGTATAAACCCACGAACTGGCCAGGTCCTGAGAGAGAAATTCATCGCAATCGGACAGCGACATATTATATTATGTGCTTCACATAAATCTGCCCCAAAATCTTACAAATAATTTCATGTGTATAGCGCAAATATTCCGTGTCGAAAGTATTCTCGTTGCACTAAAGAAGCAGGTGATCTGTGTACCATTTTATGTAATGACCATGTAAATCAATCTATCTATGTATCTATTTATATCTGTCTGTCTGTCTATATCTGTCTGTCTGTCTGTCTGTCTATCTATCTCTCTATCTCTCTATCTCTATCTCTATCTTCTATCTCTATCTCTATCTCTATCTCTATCTCTATCTCTATCTCTATCTCTATCTCTATCTCTATCTCTATCTCTATCTCTCTATCTCTCTATCTCTCTATCTCTCTATCTCTCTATCTCTATCTCTATCTCTATCTCTATCTCTATCTCTATCTCTATCTCTATCTCTATCTCTATCTCTATCTATCTCTATCTCTATCTCTATCTCTATCTCTATCTATCTCTATCTATCTATCTTCTATCTCTATCTATCTCTATCTCTATCTCTATCTCTATCTCTATCTCTATCTCTATCTCTATCTCTATCTCTATCTCTATCTCTATCTTATCTCTATCTATCCTATCTATCTCTATCTATCTCTATCTATCTCTATCTATCTCTATCTCTATCTCTATCTCTATCTCTATTCTATCTATCTATCTATCTAATCTAATCTATCTATCTATCTAATCTAATCTATCAATCTATCTAATCTAATCTATCTATCTAATCTAATCTAATCTAATCTATCTAATCTATCTAATCTATCAATCTATCTAATCTAATCTAATCTATCAATCTATCAATCTAATCTAATCGAATCTATCAATCTATCTAATTATCAAATCTAATCTATCTAATCTATCTAATCTTAATCTAATCTATCAATCTAGTCTAATCTAATCTAATCTATCAATCTATCTACTATCTAATCTAATCTATCTAATCTATCTAATCAAATCTATCTAATCTAATCTATCTATCTAATCTAATCTAATCTATCTAATCTATATCTCTAATCTAATCTATCTAATCTATTATCTAATCTATCTAATCTAATCTATCTATATCTATCTAATCTATTATCTATCTATCTAATCAATCTATCTATATCTAATCTAATCTAATCTATCAATCTAATCTATACTAATCTAATCTAATCTATCAATCTATCTATCTAATCTATCATCTAATCTATCTAATCTATTCTAATCTACTATCTAATCTATATCTAATCTTATCTCTAATCTAATCTAATCTATCTAATCTATCTAATCTAATCTAATCTATCTAATCTATCTATCTAATTATCTAATCTAATCATCATCTATCTAATCTATTCTAATCTAATCTAATCTATCAATCTATCTAACATCATCTAAATCTAATCTATCTATCAATCTATCTAATCTAATCTCTAATCTTAATCTTATTCAATCTCTATCTAATCTAATCTATTATCTATCAATCTATCTATCTAATCTATTATCTAATCTATCAATCTAATCTATCTAATCTAATCTATCATCTATCTATCTAATCTAATCTAATCTAATCTATCTTCATCTAATCTAATCTATATCTATCTATCTATCAATCTAATCTAATCTATCACTATCTAATCTAATCTATAATCTATTATCATTATCAATCTACTCAATCTAATCTATCTATCTATCTATCCACATCTAACTATCTAATCTAATCAATCTCTAATCTATCAATCTATCTAATCTAATCTAATCTATCTATATCCAATCTAATCTATCTATCTAACTATCATCAATCTAATCTAATCTATTATCTAATCTATCCATCTAAAACTATCTATCTAATCTATCTAATCTAATCTATCTATCTAACTATCCTAATCTATTATCTTATCTAATCTATTATCTATTATCTCAATCTATTACTATTAATCTAATCTATCTATCTAATCTATCTATCTATACTATCTAATCTAATCTATTCTATCTAATCTATCATATCTATCTAATCTACTATCTAACTATCAATCTAATTCTATTCTATTCTAATCTATCTATCTAATCTAATCTAGTCTATCTAATCTATCTAATCTAATCTATCTATCTAATCTACTAATCTAATCTAATTAATCTATCTATCTAATTAATCTATCAATCTATCTAATCTATCTATAATCTAATCTAATCTATTAATCTAAATCATCTATCTAATCTATCTAATCTAAATCTAGTCTAATCTAATCTATAGTCTAATCTAATCTACTCTAGTCTAATCTAGTCTAATCTATCATCTAGTCTAATCTAATCTATCTATCTCTAGTCTAATCTATCGAATCTATCATCTAGTCTAATCCAATCTATCTACCCAATTAGTCTAATCTAATCTAATCTATCAATCTAGTCTAATCTAATCTAATCTATCAATCTAGTCTAATCTAATCTAATCTATCAATCTAGTCTAATCTAATCTAATCTATCAATCTAGTCTAATCTAATCTAATCTATCAATCTAGTCTAATCTAATCTATCAATCTAGTCTAATCTAATCTAATCTATCAATCTAGTCTAATCTAATCTAATCTATCAATCTAGTCTAATCTAATCTAATCTATCAATCTAGTCTAATCTAATCTAATCTATCAATCTAGTCTATCTAATCTAATCTATCAATCTAGTCTAATCTAATCTAATCTATCAATCTAGTCTAATCTAATCTAATCTATCAATCTAGTCTAATCTAATCTAATCTATCAATCTAGTCTAATCTAATCTAATCTATCAATCTAGTCTAATCTAATCTAATCTATCAATCTAGTCTAATCTAATCTAATCTATCAATCTAGTCTAATCTATCTAATCTATCAATCTAGTCTAATCTAATCTAATCTATCAATCTAGTCTAATCTAATCTAATCTATCAATCTAGTCTAGTCTAATCTAATCTAACTAGTCCAATCTAATCTAATCTAACTAGTCCAATCTAATCTAATCTAACTAGTCCAATCTAATCTAATCTAACTAGTCCAATCTAATCTAATCTAACTAGTCCAATCTAGTCCAATCTAACTAGTCCAATCTAGTCCAATCTAACTAGTCAATCTAGTCCAATCTAACTAGTCCAATCTAGTCCAATCTAATCTAATCCTACTAGTCCAATCTAATCTAGTCTAGTCTAACTAGTCCAATCTAATCTAGTCTAGTCTAACTAGTCCAATCTAAACTAGTCTAGTCTAACTAGTCCAATCTAATCTAGTCTAGTCTAACTAGTCCAATCTAATCTAGTCTAGTCTAACTAGTCCAATCTAATCTAGTCTAGTCTAACTAGTCCAATCTAATCTAGTCTAGTCTAACTAGTCCAATCTAATCTAGTCTAGTCTAACTAGTCCAATCTAATCTAGTCTAGTCTAACTAGTCCAATCTAATCTAGTCTAGTCTAACTAGTCCAATCTAATCTAGTCTAGTCTAACTAGTCCAATCTAATCTAGTCTAGTCTAACTAGTCCAATCTAATCTAGTCTAGTCTAACTAGTCCAATCTATCTAGTCTAGTCTAACTAGTCCAATCTAATCTAGTCTAGTCTAACTAGTCCAATCTAATCTAGTCTAGTCTAACTAGTCCAATCTAATCTAGTCTAGTCTAACTAGTCCAATCTAATCTAGTCTAATCTAACTAGTCTAGTCTAGTCTAGTCTAGTCTAGTCTAGTCTAGTCTAGTCTGTCCAATGTGTCCAATCTGTCCAATCTGTCCAATGTGTCCAATGTGTCCAATCTGTCCAATGTGTCCAATGTGTCTAATGTGTCTAATCTTATCTAATCTGTCTAATCTTATCTAATCTGTCTAATCTTATCTAATCTATCTAATCTTATCTAATCTATCTAATCTATCTAATCTATCTAATCTATCTTATCTATCTTATCTATCTTATCTATCTTATCTATCTTATCTATCTTATCTATCTTATCTATATGTGAGTAGAGTGAGGAAGAGAGACAGACAGATACGTAGGTGGATTGATTGATTGACTGATTGAATGATCCTGATCGACCGATAGATCGACCAAAAGATCGATAGATAGATCGATCAATGGATAAATAGATTGATCCCGATCGACCAAAAGAACGATAGATAGATCTATAGCTAAATGGATAGATATAGAAGTGTTTGTGTGTGTGTGTGTGCGCGTGTGTGTATGTGTGCGTGTGAGTGTGTGTGCGCGCGCACGTGCATGTTAGCGTATTATGCATAAATGAGTATGATGAATATATGTTAAGAACAGAAAACGTAATCAGTGTCGTGTAAATCCACCCACCCTCAAATTGGCGCGACTATGGCCTTTTCCTTGAATAAATGTCATATTTCAGTATTTCTGTGTGGCTCTTTGCATAGCATGTAAGCCTTTGACAATATTGTCTGCAGGGCTGGGACCTGGCCGATATAACGGGTCATTATATGCAGGCCCTGGTCAAGCTGATTGCACAGGGTAAGTCTGTCCTTGGCTGGTTGCACAGGGTAAGTCTGTCCTTGGCTGGTTGCACAGGGTAAGTCTGTCCTTGGCTGGTTGCACAGGGTGTGTGTCCTTGGTTGCTTGTACAGGGTAATTGTGACTTTGGCTGGTTGAACAGGGTAAGTCTGTCCTTGGCTGGTTGCACAGGGTAAGTGTCCATGGCTGGTTGCAGAGGGTAAGTCTGTCCTTGGCTGGTTGTACAGGGTAAGTGTCATTCGACCCTGGCTGGTTGAACAGGGTAAATCTGTCCTTGGCTGGTTAAACAGGGGAAGTCTGTCCTTGGCTGGTTGCAGAGGGAAGTCTGTGCTTGGCTGGTTGCAGAGGGTAAGTCTGTCCTTGGCTGGTTGCACAGGGTAAGTCTGTCCTTGGCTGGTTGCACAGAGTATGTCTGTTCTTGGCTGGTTACATAGAGTAAGTCTGTCCTTGGCTGGTTGCACAGGGTAAGTCTGTCCTTGGAACTTGGCTGATTGCATAGGTTACATCTGTCCTTGACTGGTTGCAGAGGGTAAGTCTGTCCTTGGCTGGTTGTACAAGGTAATCTGACCTTGGCTGGTTGCACAGGGTAATCTGTCCTTGGCTGGTTGCACAGGATAATCTGACCTTGGCTGGTTGCACAGGGTAATCTGACCTTGGCTGGTTGCACAGGGTAAGTCTGTCTTTGGCTGGTTGCACAGGGTAAGTCTGTCTTTGGCTGGATGCACAGGGTAAGTGTCCTTGGCTGGTTGCACAGGGTAAGTGTCCTTGGCTAGTTGCACAGGGTAAGTGTCTTTGGCTGGTTGCACAGGGTAAGTCTGTACTTGGATCTTAAAGACGCGATCAACATCTGCTGTCGCTGTTTTAATTAAGATGACGAGTCTGCAGTACGTTCAAGACGTATTCATCGTACCAAGACACGTTCCATATGCTCTCCACCCAAATCTGCCAAAAGTTTTCTGGCACACCCCCCCCCCCCCCCCCCCCCCCCCCCCCCCCCCCCCCCCCCCACCGGTGTGGGGATGCCAGGGAGCTCTTTCAGTATAAATAGTATCCCCACCTTTTGGAAATTCTGTGCTAGAAATTACCTCTTTTCTGTCACTGTGTTTTTGCCTTGCTCCTTTGTTTTCTGTCATTTCTTCCTATCACTTTCTGCCTTGCTGGTCCATTCACCTGTATGTGTTCGATAAAGTCTTACGTGTACATTCCATGTTTTCTCAAAGCAATTAATTCACAAACGAAAGGAACGAAACTATTTTATGAAATTTAACCAATGACGATAAGCGTCCAAATTGTTGCATGAAAATGGGAATTAACATTTGGAGAAGAAATTAATTGGACGCGATGCTTTACAAACTTACAGAACATTAAAGAAAATAAACTTAAATGGTTTCAGATAAGAGTCATCCATCGAATACTGGCTACTAACGTTGTACTCAAAGAAATGGGCTTAGTACAAAACAATTTGTGTAATTTCTGCAATCGAGCAAGAGATAGTATACAACACTGCCTTTGGGACTGTCAGTATATACAGTCATTTTGGAATGAATTTGAAACGTATGTACAGACAAATTGCACAAATGTTAACAATTTAAAACTGTCAAACAAATAATTATTTTGGGATTTGACAAAACTTTTAAAAGTGATAACATTTTTGATTTTATTCTGCTTTTCGCAAAATGTTTCATTTATCAATGCAAATGTGAAAAATTGATGCCAAATCTGCACATCTTCAGGAAAAAACTTAAACGGAGATATGATATAGAACTGTATAGTCAAAAATTGAGAATGACTACACAAAAGTACAAAATGGATTGGACGTACTACCGCCCAATTATTACTTTTTAATGATGACTAATTTTTTTTTCCAATACGCACAGCCAAATTCTGCAGACTACGACTTAACATACCGCAGTATTACAGTTAGATAAACAAATAAGACTTTATATAAACATAATAACACCGCAAACAAACAATGGGTTAATTGTTGCTGTTGTTGATGTTATCATTATTATTATAAATATTATAATTATTACTATTATATTATTATTATTATAATTATTTTCTCTGAGGAGTGTGTGCGGTTCTTTTCTTAAGACAGGGTTGATACACTTATGCCTTTTTGCTTTACTGTATTGTTCGTGTCTTTATCAAAATATTCAAATGTCAGCTTGAGATTAAGTGTACAGATGATTGTATGTCTTTATGCAATCTGTATACACGTGTGTATGTGTGTGTGTGTGTGTGCGTGCGCGTGTATGTGTGTGTGTGTATGCGCGCGCGTGCGTGCTCACATGCGCTCGTGCGTGTATGTGTGTATGTGATTTTGATCATAAATGAGTATACACACATATCTGTATACTTGGATTGTCATATATAATATCCATTTAAGTGTGTGTGCTACAAAAATGAAGTTTATATTTGTATTGTATGAATTGTTCCCTAAACTTGAATAAAAAAGAATTGAAGGAAAAAAAAGTCTTACGTATACGTACTTTCTCTTATGACTGATAATTGTGTACATGTATTAAGTGTGTTTTTGGCTGTAGGGAAATGAGATATAGGTAATTTAGGCCTGTCTTTACATAAATTTTAGAGTTCTTATCAATTAAGTAGCATAACTCTTGAGAGTCACGGAGTTATCTCCCATGTAGAATTTCTCAAACCCAACAGTTTGCGCTACCCATTCAGCTAGCATAGCGCAGCCACAAAGCATAAAGTGGTAAGCTCAGAACATTCTTTATGCTTTGTGGCTGCGTCTACGCTAGCTGAATGGGTAGCGCAAACAGTGTTGGGTTTGAGAAATTCTACATGGGAGATAACTCCGTGACTCTCAAGAGTTATGTTACTTAGTTGATATTTATAAATTCTCCCTGCTTCCCTCTTATTTCCTTTAGAGTTCTTAGTTGTTTTTTAAATCCCCTGTGTGATAAATTGGACGGAGTTGTGTACGTCAAGGGGCATCTCCTGAGATTATGTGCGCGAATGCATTGATATGTACACTTAATTGTTTCGATGCAGAACAAAAATGTTCCCCCGCATCATAACACTGTACCAGTGTTCTGCAGGTGAAACTGGGGTGTTGGTGCACTGTATATCGGGGTGGGACCGCACCCCTCTTTTCATCTCGCTCCTTCGCCTGTCTCTGTGGGCTGACGACCTCATTCACAAGAGTCTGGAGCCGGCAGAGATGCTGTACTTCACGCTGGCTTACGACTGGTACCTCTTTGGGTAAGCTGGCTCTCATGTCGGGGGAAAAACTAACAAATATTTATTAAATAATAGATTGATTAGATAGATTGATCAGAGAGATAGGATAAATTAATTAGGTTAGATAGATAGATTAGGTTAGATTAGATAGGTTAGATAGATTACATAGTTGGATATATTAAAGTAGATAGATGGATTAGATAGATTATATAGATTAGATAGATTAGATATAGATAGGCACATGCAGATTAGATAAGATAGGTTAGATAGGTGGGTGGGTGGGTTGGTTGTTGGATGGGTAGATAAACCAAACATAAATAACAAATAAATAAGTAAATTGATGAATAGATAAATAAACGGATAAATAAATGACCGACTAAAAAAAAAAAGAAATAAAGAAAGAAAGAAAATGCAGTAAGACTGGGTGGACGAATAGAAATGGTTTAGAGGTACAGACGTTCGCCTGCCAATAACTAAACTCAAGGTTCCAGGATTTACTCCCAGTAGAGGCATCCTGTTGTATGCTTATCTCTGGAACTCACATTAGATGAGTGTACTTCATCCTCGTACCTGACTAATATTTCTGGAAGCGGCGAAGATGATGACACTGGAGCGTGTGGCCATGTTGGCTGAAGCACTTGTCTAGTATGGCCAGTTGAGTACTTAGACTTGATGTCTCACTGTCTGAACAATGAAATGCAACAGTTTCAGTTTCAATTTCTCAGGATGACGTCTCCGCGCTCGGAATGAATTCCATATGCACTATCGTCACAGGTGCTGTGTGATGGAGAAGATTCAGGATGATCACGGCACAAGCCTTAAGCCTGCACATAAACCCATGAGCTGACCAGGTCCTGAGGTCCTACTTAGATCTAGATAATTTCATAACCCTGGGGTCATAGGGGAGTGAGGTGGCAGAGACCTCGACTTTTCCCGGGGCCAGCACCACGAAGGCGGCGCCCATCCCCTCTCCCTCGCTTCAAATTCATATTCGTATTCACCTTTTTTTTTTTTTAACCAAGACTTCAGAAAGGTAAGAAGGCTAATTGGTCTCCAAGGGGTGGGACCAGGGAAAGCCACTTAACTCGCAAAAGTTTTAAACCAAGGCAGCCGGGTAATGCCCTGCTCTTCACGATTTTCAACTGCCGTGGGATCTTTAGCGTGCGCAGCCAGAAGGCACACGGGTCCGACTCGTTTTCCATACCCTTCCGAAGAACTAGACGTTCAAAATTCGATTTTCCAGTCAAACTGAGGAGAAAAGACGAGGCCTCTACGGGGAGTGAACCCTGGAACTCGAGTTTAGTTATTGGCAGGCGAACGTCTGAACCATTCTGCCACTCTTCTCCCTATTTGACACGCAACAAAACACGGAATACACGTTATTCTACGAATGTAGCTGAAAACGGTAAATAGTCCGATAACCCTAAGCTAGGCTGGAGTCCGGAGTCTAGACGTCCCTCCTGATGCAGTTTTCCAATTTTTGCAAGAGATCAATAGATTTCACCTGATCTGATTTTAAGTCTGTTTTTCTTTGATTGTATTGTAGACTTGCAAGGTTAAAAACGAGCATAGTTTTTAACTGTTGTCTTTTATCTTAACGAGTTGTCGTTTTTATGGCTATAGCTGCATGGGTCTAGTAGTCGACTGGGCTATAAGCAATATGAACTGAACTGAACAGTCTGGAGTCTCCTGCTGCTAATCAACGTATACCAAAAACAGCAGAAAACGGGACAGTGCAAAAGAATTGAAAGTGAAACAAATTGGACAAGTCACAAAAATTAATTAAGAAAAGGAAAAGGAAGAAGAGACAGGAGTGAAGGACAGAAGCACGGGAAGGCGGAAAGAAAATCTGTGCGCAATGGTCTGATTCTTTTTCAAATACAAATGTGAGGAAAAATATGAAATATGTACTCTGGCATGATAACTCACGGTCTGCGCGTGCGTGCGTGTGCGAACAACATACTGCTAAGGCAAAAAGCTTGTCTTTCTGACATTAATTAGAACAACATACTGTTAAGGCTAAAAAGCTTGTCTTCCTGACATTAATTAGAACAACATACTGTTAACCAACCCTTTCGCATTTGCACTGCTAGATGTAAAGCTAGCTCCTAGTATTCGCATTCGAATGTAGCACAGCGTCAGTACAAAGTCTTTCAGTAGTGAATGGAAAGTTCCTTGCATCCCAGAATGCTCGTACTGTTTTTAGAACATTCAACGCGAGACTGACCAAGATTCTAACCACACGCGCGATAAGACAGCAATGCCAGTAGTGATGGAAATTTCCCACACATGTGCCGGAAAAGGTCGGGCGATCTCAACCGCTAGGAATGGATCGGCACATTCTTCAGCAGGGTGGTTACCGGCTTTGTGAACAGCTAAGGGATAATTATTAAGGCAAAACGCTTGTCTTTCTGATATTAATTAGAACAATACACTGTTAAGACAAAAAGCTTGTCTTCCTGACATTAATTAGAACAACATACTGTTAAGGTAAAAAGCTTGTCTTCCTGACATTAATTAGAACAACATACTGTTAAGGTAAAAAGCTTGTCTTCCTGACATTAATTAGAACAACATACTGTTAAGGTAAAAAGCTTGTCTTCCTGACATTAATTAGAACAACATACTGTTAAGGTAAAAAGCTTGCCTTCCTGACATTAATTAGAACAACATACTGTTAAGGTAAAAAGCTTGTCTTCCTGACATTAATTAGAACAACACACTGTTAAGACAAAAAGCTTGTCTTCCTGACATTAATTAGAACAACACACTGTTAAGGCAAAAAGCTTGTCTTCCTGACATTAATTAGAACAACATACTGTTAAGGTAAAAAGCTTGTCTTCCTGACATTAATTAGAACAACATACTGTTAAGGTAAAAAGCTTGTCTTCCTGACATTAATTAGAACAACATACTGTTAAGGCAAAAAGCTTGTCTTCCTGACATTAATTAGAACAACATACTGTTAAGGTAAAAAGCTTGTCTTCCTGACATTAATTAGAACAACAAACTGTTAAGGTAAAAAGCTTGTCTTCCTGACATTAATTAGAACAACATACTGTTAAGGTAAAAGGCTTGTCTTCCTGACATTAATTAGAACAACATACTGTTAAGACAAAAAGCTTGTCTTCCTGACATTAATTAGAACAACATACTGTTAAGGTAAAAAGCTTGTCTTCCTGACATTAATTAGAACAACATACTGTTAAGACAAAAAGCTTGTCTTCCTGACATTAATTAGAACAACAAACTGTTAAGACAAAAAGCTTGTCTTCCTGACATTAATTAGAACAACAAACTGTTAAGGCAAAAAGCTTGTCTTTCTGACATTAATTAGAACAACAAACTGTTAAGGCAAAAAGCTTGTCTTTCTGACATTAATTAGAACAACAAACTGTTAAGGTAAAAAGCTTGTCTTCCTGACATTAATTAGAACAACATACTGTTAAGGTAAAAAGCTTGTCTTTCTGACATTAATTAGAACAACATACTGTTAAGGTAAAAAGCTTGTCTTTCTGACATTAATTAGAACAACATAGTGTTAAGACAAAAAGCTTGTCTTCCTGACATTAATTAGAACAACATACTGTTAAGGTAAAAAGCTTGTCTTCCTGACATTAATTAGAACAACAAACTGTTAAGGTAAAAAGCTTGTCTTCCTGACATTAATTAGAACAACAAACTGTTAAGGTAAAAAGCTTGTCTTCCTGACATTAATTAGAACAACAAACTGTTAAGGTAAAAAGCTTGTCTTCCTGACATTAATTAGAACAACATACTGTTAAGGTAAAAAGCTTGTCTTCCTGACATTAATTAGAACAACAAACTGTTAAGGTAAAAAGCTTGTCTTCCTGACATTAATTAGAACAACAAACTGTTAAGGTAAAAAGCTTGTCTTCCTGACATTAATTAGAACAACATACTGTTAAGGTAAAAAGCTTGTCTTCCTGACATTAATTAGAACAATACACTGTTAAGACAAAAAGCTTGTCTTCCTGACATTAATTAGAACAACATACTGTTAAGGTAAAAAGCTTGTCTTCCTGACATTAATTAGAACAACATACTGTTAAGGTAAAAAGCTTGTCTTCCTGACATTAATTAGAACAACATACTGTTAAGGTAAAAAGCTTGTCTTCCTGACATTAATTAGAACAACATACTGTTAAGGTAAAAAGCTTGCCTTCCTGACATTAATTAGAACAACATACTGTTAAGGTAAAAAGCTTGTCTTCCTGACATTAATTAGAACAACATACTGTTAAGGTAAAAAGCTTGTCTTCCTGACATTAATTAGAACAACACACTGTTAAGACAAAAAGCTTGTCTTCCTGACATTAATTAGAACAACACACTGTTAAGGTAAAAAGCTTGTCTTCCTGACATTAATTAGAACAACATACTGTTAAGGTAAAAAGCTTGTCTTCCTGACATTAATTAGAACAACATACTGTTAAGGTAAAAAGCTTGTCTTCCTGACATTAATTAGAACAACATACTGTTAAGGCAAAAAGCTTGTCTTCCTGACATTAATTAGAACAACATACTGTTAAGGTAAAAAGCTTGTCTTCCTGACATTAATTAGAACAACAAACTGTTAAGGTAAAAAGCTTGTCTTCCTGACATTAATTAGAACAACATACTGTTAAGGTAAAAGGCTTGTCTTCCTGACATTAATTAGAACAACATACTGTTAAGACAAAAAGCTTGTCTTCCTGACATTAATTAGAACAACATACTGTTAAGGTAAAAAGCTTGTCTTCCTGACATTAATTAGAACAACATACTGTTAAGACAAAAAGCTTGTCTTCCTGACATTAATTAGAACAACAAACTGTTAAGGCAAAAAGCTTGTCTTTCTGACATTAATTAGAACAACAAACTGTTAAGGTAAAAAGCTTGTCTTTCTGACATTAATTAGAACAACAAACTGTTAAGGTAAAAAGCTTGTCTTTCTGATATTAATTAGAACAACAAACTGTTAAGGTAAAAAGCTTGTCTTTCTGACATTAATTAGAACAACATACTGTTAAGGTAAAAAGCTTGTCTTCCTGACATTAATTAGAACAACATACTGTTAAGGTAAAAAGCTTGTCTTTCTGACATTAATTAGAACAACATACTGTTTAAGACAAAAAGCTTGTCTTCCTGACATTAATTAGAACAACATACTGTTAAGGTAAAAAGCTTGTCTTCCTGACATTAATTAGAACAACAAACTGTTAAGGTAAAAAGCTTGTCTTCCTGACATTAATTAGAACAACAAACTGTTAAGGTAAAAAGCTTGTCTTCCTGACATTAATTAGAACAACAAACTGTTAAGGTAAAAAGCTTGTCTTCCTGACATTAATTACAACATACTGTTAAGGTAAAAAGCTTGTCTTCCTGACATTAATTAGAACAACATACTGTTAAGGTAAAAAGCTTGTCTTCCTGACATTAATTAGAACAACATACTGTTAAGGTAAAAAGCTTGTCTTCCTGACATTAATTAGAACAACATACTGTTAAGGCAAAAGGCTTGTCTTTCTGACAGAACAACATACTGTTAAGGCAAAAGGCTTGTCTTTCTGACAGAACAACATTACTTAATTTGGCCATAAGTGGTTGTTGAATTGTGTGTACATGAAACATCACTTGCTTTCTGTTAACCATTGTTTTGAAATGTTTTGTTTCTCCTGAATTCAGTTTCAAATTTTTGTTTATTTTTTTGTTTGAATTATGTGTATACGAAACGTATTGTTTTGCGTTTTTGTTAACAAAAGAAATGTTAACATTTTTCTTCTGATCTCACTTTAACATGTACATATAATTCATTTTCTGTTCACCAGACACAACTATCCTGCTCGGAGGAAGAAAGGAGAGGACGTAAGTGTTGAAGCAAATTGTGATAACTGGACAGTAGGATATTTTGCAGTAACCTTCCTGACGTTAATCAGAACCAGTCCTGTATATCCCCATTTTTTTTATTTCATTTTTTCGGGTGCCTGTATCCACCTTGTTTTGTCCACACTGTGCAGGCAGTACATTGCTGCGCAGTGTGCATGCTTGGTCTTCGGTGGGCGTGCTTGCTGGGTGTTTCCATGTTTCCATAAGCCAGCTACCGATATGATTTTCAGGATCTTAAACAACACCCCCCCCCCCCCCCACGGCCAAGTGGGGATGGGATGGGGCTCTTTCAGTGCAAATAGTATCCCCACCTTCTGGAAATTTTTGTGCTTGAAAATTTGTCTTTTCTATCACTTTTTGTTTTTGCCTTGTTCCTTTGTTTTGTGTCATTTCTTCCTATCATTTTCTGCCTTGCTGGTTCATTCACCCGTATGTGTTCGATAAAGTCTGACACACTTTCTCTTAGGATTGAGCGTTGGGTACATGTACTAATTGCAGTTCCCCCCCGTGGAGATATCGGGGGCTCTTTCAGTATAAATAGTATCCCCACCTTCTGGAAATTCTGTGCTAGAAATTTCTTCTTTTCTGACAGTCTCTTTTGTTTCTTTCTTCCCTCTTTGCTTTCTGTCATTTCTTCCTATCATTTTTGCCGTGTGGTCCATTCACCTGTACGTGTTCAATAAAGTCTTACGTATTTTCTTTTAAAATTGATAATTGGGTACATGTATTAAATGCATTTTTTGGCTCTAGGGAAGTGAGATATGCCGAAGCAATTAGGTAGTTTGGGCCCTTGTTTGTGTATGATTTGGTGTCCTTAGTAATGTTTAAATTTGTAGTCAGGTATATTTTTTAAATCCCCTGTGCGATGAATTGGACGGAGTGGCCAACACCAAGAGCATGTCCTTAGATTAAGTGCGCGAATGCATTGATGTGTGTACTTAAGTTTCTTTTCCTTTTTTTTTCCTGTTGAAGTATTGTGTATGTTTTGAAACGGGTAAAAGCCCTGATATGACTCTACGCTGTCGGCTGGGCTTTAAACAAAAATAACAATAACAGTGGTAGTATGAACAAGTTAAATACTTGAAGCGTGAAAAATGATTATAATTTAAACGTAATTGTTACTTAGTTGATGAAGTGGCAGTGATGTTTCATGTTCATTTTTTTTTCTCTTTGCAGGTTCTGCCATTCTGTTTCTTTTTTCTACAAGTATTTATCGACGAGAAGTTTTCATTCCAAAGCATTTCTAAAACTGGAGGTACGTTTTGCCGATATGTTTGAAAGGCACTGTAATGTTGTTGTTTTTTTTGGTTTTTTTCATGTTTTATGGAAACAATTGCGTTTTGAATTTTTCGAGAGGGCTTCATCGCAATCGGACAGATTCATATGTGCTCCATTCAAATCTGGCAGTGATGATTTCATCATCATCATCATCATGTGCACTGCCGCGTGGCGTTGCGATCATGGCCCTCCGTACCAATCTGTCCCCTGTCGCTGCAAGTACTTCACCCTCTCTGTCCACAGCCACTCTGCAAGTCCATCCAGTATTTTCTCCCTGGGTCTACCTGGTGTTCTCTTTCCCTCCAAGCTTTCCCTCTAGCATTTCTCATGTGTAGTGGAAGTTTATTTTTTAGTGAAGATGAGAGTACGCATTTCAATTTGGTTAGTATGTGGAGATTTTGTGCCTTATGGGTAGTATTGAGATTCTTCGTCTTCTTCTTCTTCTTTCTTCTTTTTTCTTTCTTCTTCTTCTTCTTCTTTCTTCTTTCTTCTTATTCTTTCTTCTTTCTTCTTTCTTCTTCTTCTTTTCTTCTTCTTCTTCTTCTTTTTCTTCTTTCTTCTTCTTTCTTCTTTCTTTCTTCTTCTTCTTCTTCTTCTTTTCTTCTTTCTTCTTCTTCTTCTTCTTCCTTCTTCTTCTTCTTCTTCTTCTTTCTTTTCTTCTTCTTCTTCTTCTTCTTCTTTCTTTCTTTCTTTCTCTTCTTCTCTTCTTCTTCTTTCTTCTTCTTCTTCTTCTTTCTTCTTCTTCTTCTTCTTTCTTCTTCTTCCTTCTTCTTCTTTTCTTCTTCTTCTTTCTTCTTCTTCTTCTTCTTCTTCTTCTTCTTCTTCTCTTCTTCTCTTCTTCTTCTTCTTCTTCTTCTTCTTCTTCCTTCTTCTTCTTCTTCTTCTTTCTCTTCTTCCTGCTTCTTCTCTTCTTCCTTCTTCTTCTTCTCTTCTTCTTCTTCTTCTTCTTCTCTTCTTCTTCTTCTTCTTCTTCTTCTTCGTCTTTCTTCTTTCTTCTTCTTCTTCTTCTCTTCCTTCTTCTTAGTATTATTATAATTTGTCAGGAAATCCAAAGGCAAAGAAAGCTGCCCAACGTGAAGAGTCGGAAGGGGTCCGCAGATCGTCACGACTGGCCAGTCTCAAAGCTGAAACGCCCACTGGAGGCTCTGACAAGTCCACCCCAGATTTTCTCCCTACAGTACTCAGCACCCTTCAACTTCAGGCGCTTCTCCCACCCCATCCACAAGCAAGAGCAAGTCCCCTGCCACAGCCAAACCACCAGTCCTGCGGCTGCCTTCGTGAGTGTTGTCTAGTGGTATTTGTGCGTGTAATGTGTGTATGTTGTGTGGTGTTGTGTGTGTGTGTGTGTGTGTGTGTGTGTGTGTGTGTGTGTTGTGTGTGTGTGGTGTTGTGTTGGTTGTTTGTGGTGTGTGTGTGTTGTTGTGTTGTGTTGTGTGTGGTGTGTGTGTTGTTGGTGTTAGTGTTGGAGTTGGTTGTGTGGTGGTGGTGGTGTGGTGATTGGTGTGGTGGTGGTGATGGTGTGTTGTTGTTTGTGTTATGTTGTGTGTCTGTGTGTTGCGTATGTGTTGTGTGTGTGTTGTTGGTGGTGTGGTGCGATGGTTGTGGTTGTGTGTGTGCGCGCGCACACGTGTGTGTGTGTGTGTGTGTGTGTGTTTGTTTTGTTGTTGTGTGTTGTTGTTTGTGTGTGTGTACGTGCATGCGCTCGTGCGCGTATGTGTGTGTGTGTTTAAGCGTTCCGGTGTGAAGGCGATATATTGCTGTATTTTCGGTGTGTATACTTATTGTTTTCATGTTTCCACACGTCATCGAACACTGACATGACTTACAGGATCAGGAACCAGCACTTATACGAGAGCGCTTATACGCACGACCCGCACCACACACACGTTTACCCAGCTCATGGGTTTATGTGCAGGCTTAAGGCGTGTGCCACGGTCACCATACAATTGGCACCTGTGACGTTAGTGCAGATGAAATTCGTTCCGAGCGAGCAGACGTCATCTTGAGAAACTGAAACTGAAGCTAACCCTTTGGCTCATGCACCCTGCCCACCAAGTATCTATCATTGTCAACCATGCTAGCATAGCATTTTTAACTCTTTGACTCCCTCACTGTCAACCATGTCAGCTAGTAAATTTTTTTTAACTCTGACTTTTTTTTTTATTGTTTTTTTTGTTTTTTGTTTTGTTTAAGGAATTTTTAATAAGCACGTTAACCCTTTGACTCCTGCACCCTGACAATTAGCACCCTGCATTTGTCAACCATGTCAGCAAAGCAAAAAATTAACCCTTTGACTCCCTCACCCTATCCACCAGCTTCCTGCAAGTTAACCCTTTGACTCCCTCACCCTATACACCAGCTTCCTGCAGGAAGCCTGTGGATAGGGTGAGGGAGTCAAAGAGTTAATTTTTTGCAGTTGGTGGATAGGGTGAGGGAGTCAAAGAGTTAACTTTTTGCAGTTGGTGGATAGGGTGAGGGAGTCAAAGGGTTAATGACGACATGAGTTGGTTGGTTACCGCAGAAGCTCTTAACGTTTATCACCGTTTTTCGTTGAATTTCAGGGTAGAGTCGACTTCAAGTCCAAGAAAACGACAAGCTTATGATGAGGGTGATGGGGAATGCGTTTCTCCTGTGAAAAAGGCAAGTAACTTAACTGTGGACTGACTGAATAATTAAAACTAGGCTTGGTTATTTTGAAACCCAAAACAAGTGTGACTGCTCGCGTTCAAGCAAACAGGAACCAGAAAAAAAAAAACACACGAAAGAAGAATATGAACGCGTATTTAATACAACAAAACAAGACAGGCGCAAATTTTCGGCCAACTGGCCTTTGTCAAGCGTAAGATTACACAGAGAGCAGCAGGGACAGGAAGTTTCAAGTCTTTTTCTCAAATTTTTTTTGTATCTAGTGTGGTGTGTGTGTTTGTAATCTTACTTGACAAAGGAATTTGCGCCTGTCTTGTTTTGTTGTATTAAATACGCGTTCATATTCTTAATGGCTACCTGGTTGAACCTGGCTCTCAGTTTCGTGTTTTTTTTTCTGGTTCCTTCTTGGTTATTTTGGTTATTTACTTTCTTTACAATATACGCCTGTATGCTTGGTAATTTACTTTATTTACAGCAGACTTATGTGTGATAGATGGATGCAGTATCTGTATCGACCTGATAAGTAACAGAAAAAAATGAGAGAGAGTTTTGAGTTTATAGGCAGTGTTGCGTTTATCTGTCAAGGGACGTAATCTAGTTTGTAACATCAACGCGCAGAAATTGTACAGCGCAATCCGAACTGATAGTGTGCTCCTTGGTTGAACTTAAATACATTGTAGCTTCATTGATGGTGCACAAATGTCCATGTAAATCACAAAATTTATAGGGTCCATACAATTGCGCAACCCTCCAACGACAGTTTACGAATCACGAATTTTCCATTTTTTGGTGTCATTTTTACCCAGTACGTTATTTCATGTTTTAGTTGTATGGACTTGATATATAGTCTTGCAGCTTGATATAATCAAGTGACATTTTTTGTTTTCTTTTTTTTCTTTTTCTTTCTTTTTTCCAGATTATTTGCCATTGCAACATGTTCTGCAAGGGACATAATAGCTTCTCTGCATGATGAAAGAATGTTTACAATTTGATGTATTTTCTTGCCACTGGCAGTACGAACAAGTTATATTAATTTCGAATTGCCTCATATTTTGTACGATGAAAGACAGTGAGCTTCTTGATTGTAATATTGTTAATAATAATGATGATGATAATAATAAAAATAATAATAATAATAATAATAATAATAATAATAATAATAATAATAATAAATAATAATTAGAAGAAGAAGAAAGATACGATTAAAAACAAACAAATTTAAGAATAACAAAATGATAATAATGATCATGATGATGATAAAGATAGTATCTTTTAGATGGGATGTACTCTTAAACTTCGCATTTTTGGACGATTATTGCACAGAGGGCGTCTATACATGTAATACTTAATTTCGATATTTCCGAGTGAAATAGGAATAGGACATTCTCGCACAGTTTATTTCAGTGATCATGATTCTAGGGTAGAGTGTCCTCTTATAATTGGCCTAGATGTTCGTGAACATTTGTTTATAAAAAGCGCTCCCTCGCAATTTATGCCTGTGTTTTTGTGGACACTGTGATAAAAGAAACAAGGCGATAGTAAGCTAGTGTTCCCTTCAGCGTCTTTGGGGGTGATTATCATCATCATCATGTACCCTGCTGCACGACGTTGGCGGTCCACACGAATCTATCCCTTGTCTTCGTTTCTTACCCGATCAAAAGCTTCGCATGGTGTAATCAACAAAGCATAAAGATAAATCCTTATTCAACTCGACTGATCTTTCTATGACAGTTCTCAGGATGTATACGGCATTGATAGTTCCTTTACCCTCGACAAGTCCACATTGTTCTTCTGCTATTACTCTAGTTCCTTTACCCTCGACAAGTCCACATTGTTCTTCTGCTATTTCTCTAGTTCCTTTACCCTCGACAAGTCCACATTGTTCTTCTGCTATTTCTCTAGTTCCTTTACCCTCGACAAGTCCACATTGTTCTTCTGCTATTTCTCTAGTTCCTTTACCCTCGACAAGTCCACATTGTTCTTCTGCTATTTCTCTAGTTCCTTTACCCTCGACAAGTCCACATTGTTCTTCTGCTATTTCTCTAGTTCCTTTACCCTCGACAAGTCCACATTGTTCTTCTGCTATTTCTCTAGTTCCTTTACCCTCGACAAGTCCACATTGTTCTTCTGCTATTTCTCTAGTTCCTTTACCCTCGACAAGTCCACATTGTTCTTCTGCTATTTCTCTAGTTCCTTTACCCTCGACAAATCCACATTGTTCTTCGGCTATTACTCTTTTGATTCTACTCCTTTTCCTCATCATGATTATTCTTAATAGGAATTTTGTTACATGACTCATCAAGCTGATTGTGCGATGGAGTTCGTATTCTATAGCCCCTGCTTTTCTGGACGTGCCATGAAAATTGATTTTGACATATTTTTAGAGATTTTTCCCGTGTCAGAAATTTCATTTCGGAGGACTGTCATTTTTTCAACACAAAATTCCTCTAGGGCCTCAATCATTTCTGTAGTAATATTGTCTGATCCTGGGACTTTTCCCGGTTTCATCTTTTTCAGGGGTGGTATAGTTTACATAAGTAGGGTTTAGCGGCTTTTAGTCCGAAGTTTGGAGTCTATTAAAGAAGAATCCTTTTGCTCTGGCAATTCCATGTGCGCTTCTTGTCCCTCCCCCCCCCCTCTCTCTGTTGGTTGGTTGGTTTGGTTTAGTTTTTACGTCGAGACCCACCTCAGGTGACATGGCCGACGGGGATAACCATCCCGGGGAAGTGGGGAAGGGGGGCTTATCTAATCCTATACTGACACCGCCAGAACAACAATGATGTTAAGACGGGACAGTGAGATGGCCAGGTTTAATATAGCACACCCCGGGATTCGAACCCACAACCATTGGCATGTGGTGAATCCGACGCTCAAATCAATTGAACTATTGAGGCCCGCGCCCCTCACTGATTGATTGATTTTGTTCAGTTTTTACGTCAACGCCCACCTCAGGTGATATGGCCGACAGGGATAATCATCCCAGGGAAGTAGGGGGGAGGGGGGGGGCCTATCTAATTCTATACTGACACCACTAGAACAACAATGATGTTAAGATGGGGACAGTGAGATGGCCAGTTTTAATATAGCGCACCCCGGGATTCGAACCCACGACCGTAAGCATGTGTGAATCGGACGCTTAAACCAACCAAGCTACCCCTCGTTGAACTGCACTGTTTGTTTTTTATACTACGTGCAACTGTCGGTCGTTATGTTTCAGTGTAACGCTCCTGTCTGGCCTGAATACGAAGCCAAAGCCAGTTCCTCTGCATTTGATGTTGACTTCTCTACAATAGGCGAGTGAGTATCCGCTTTGGTTTTGTATTGTCTGTGCTTTTTCTTTGTTTTCCTGGTCTGTCTGTCTGTCTATCTTTCTGCCTGTCTGTCTGTCTGTCGGCATGCCTGGCTGCGTGCCTGCCTGTCTGCCTGCGTGCCCGTCTGTCTGCCTGCCTGCCTGCCTCCCTGCCTGTTTGTCTGTCTGTCTGTCTGCATGCGTGCCTGTCTGTTCGTTCGTTCTTTGATTTAACGTCTTTTCACTGTAAGTTTTAATATAGCACACCCCGGGATTCGAATCCACGACCGTAAGCATGTGGAATCCGACGCTTAAACCAACTTGAGCTACGGCTCGTTGAACTGCGCTGTTTGTTTGTTTTTTTATACTACGTGCCTGTCTGTCTGCCTGTCTGTGTCTGTCTTGTCTGTGTCTGAATGTCTGTCTGTGTCTGTCTCTTTTCCTGAAATCATTATGCATTCCGAACGATATTTCGTGAATGATATGACATGTAACGTGAATAAAGTATTACATTCGGAATATTAATACGATATTTTATAAAGGTGACATGTAACTCATTCTGTTTCAGTATCTGGCTTTTTTGTTTTTTTTTGTTTGTTCGTACACTAGTGTTTGGGTCTTGGCATTGTGTGTGTGTGTGTTTGTGTATGTATTTGTGTGTGTGTGTTTGTGTGTGTGTATTCGTGTGTGTGTGTGTGTGTGTGTGTCCCTCCCTGCCTTCCTCCCTCCCTCCCTCCGTCCGTCCGTCTGTCTTTCTGCCTGCCTGCCTGTCTTGTCTGTTATGTCTGTCTTGTCTGTGTCTGAATGTCTGTCTTGTCTGTGTCTGAATGTCTGCCTGTGTCTGTCTCTTTGTCTGAAATCAGTGTGCATTCCAAACGATATTTCACGAATGATGACATGTAACTTGAATAAACTGACATTCGGAATACAATATTTTGTGAAGGTGACATGTAACTGATTCTGTTGTGGTATCTGATTTTTTCCCCCATTCATATACGAGCGTTTTGGTCTTGGCAGTGTGTGTGTGTGTGTGTGTGTGTGTGTGTGTGTGTGTGTGTGTGTGTGTGTGTGTGTGTGTGTGTTGTGTGTGTTGTGTGTGTGTGTGTTGTGTGTGTGTGTGTGTGTGTGTGTGTGTGTGTGTGTGTGTGTGTGTGTTTCTATCTGTCTGTCCCTCCCTCCCTTCCTCCCTCCCTCCATCCCTCCCTCCGTCCGTTCCTCCGTCCCTCTCTTTCTCTCTACCCCTTCCCTCCCCATCTCCCCCCCTTGCCTCTTCAATTCTCACACTGAGAAAATCCAGTCAGTTCACTTGGGTTTAATGTATCATGTATTTACCAGCTTGTGTTATAAGTGATGGGTTTGCACTGTGTCTCCTGTGTATCTGGATTTACAGGCAGATAAAACAGGCTGTGGAACGCTTGCAGACACCACAGAAAGACCAAACGACGAAGGGAGAGAAGGTAATTAATGCCCTATTGTGGTCTTCACCTGTCACGAGAGCGAGAGAGAGAGAGAGAGAGAGAGAGAGAGAGAGAGAGAGAGAGAGAGAGAGAGAGAGAGAGAGAGAGAGATGTTAAATCAATGAACGAACGAACACAGACACAGACACACAGACACAGACACGCACACACAGACACACACACACACACACACACACAGACACGCACACGCACACGCACACTCACACTCACACTCACTCACACACACACACACACACACATACACACTCACACACACTCACACACACACACACACTCACACACACACACTCACACACACACACACACAGACACACAGACACACACACACACACACACATACACACACACACACACACACACACACACACACACACACACACATACACACACACTTTCTCTCTCTCTCCCCTCTGTGTCCGTCTCTCTCTGTCTCATTCTCTTTACACGTACGCACCCACACACATATGGATATACATATATATACATATATATATATATATATATATATATATATATATACATACATACATACATACATACATACATACATACATACATACATACATACATACTATACATACATATCATATATATATATATATATATATATATATATATATATATATATATATATATATATATATATATATATATATATATATATATATATACATACATATTTTTTTTTACAATCTATGTGTTTTAGCACAACGTAGTCAGAGAATAAAGTGCCCGTGAGTAAGGCGGGTGTACCGCCGAAAATTTGGGAATATTTTACGTCGGCTTGTTGTCTTTTTATATATGTGTGTGTGTAGATAGACAGACAGATAGATAGATAGACAGACAGACAGACAGATAAAAGAACACACTAAACTCTCACTCAAGCTTATTATTACTCGGTTCTACACTTGGTTGTGCAGGAAAACGTGAAGGATGCCATGAACACGCCAGAGAAAGACACAACACCTGAAAAAAGCGAGAAGACACTCGGAACAAAAGCGTCCAACACGCCGGACTCGGAACGGAAATCGGAAGACTTGGATTATGAAGACTCCCCCAAGGACCCCCACAGGGACAGCTACAGGGACTCTTTCGAAAACATCTCTGGAGATTCTTCCTTTTTGGAGGAGTCTGGGTATGTAGATTAATTTGTTTTTTTGTGTGTGTGTTATTTTATGTATGTATAGTTTATTGCCCTTCAGTGTGTTTAAATTTGTATTCAAGTGTGTTTTTTAAATCTCCTGTGCGATAGATTGGACGGAGTGGTCAACGCCAGGGGCATCTCATTAGATTATGTGCGCGAATGCATTCGTATGTGTACTTAATTTTCTTGAAGTATATTGTATGTATTGAAACGATTATAACCCTGATATGGCTCTATGCATTGTATAGGTTCGATAAAGTCTTAGTACTTTCTCCTTGAGATTGATAATTGGGTACATGTGTTAAGTGCATTTTTGGCTAGAGGGAAATAATATATGCAGAAGCACTTTAAGTTAATTTAGGCCCATTTTTATGTTTCAGTGTCCCTGGTTATGTTTAGATTTGTATTCAAGTGGTTTTTTTTAAAAAATCTCCTGTGTGATGAATTGGACGGAGTGGTCACGCCAGGGGCATCTCCTTAGATTATGTGCACGAATGCATTGATATGTATACACAAATTATCTTTTACTTTTTTTTCCCTGTGGAAGTATTGTGTATGTTTTGAAACGGTTACAACCCTTTACGCAGTCGGCTGAGCTTTAACCCTTTGACTCCCACACCCTATCCACCAACCACAAAAAATTAACCTTTTGACTCCCTTACCCTATCCACCAGCTTCCTGCAGGAAGTTGGTGGATAGGGCGAAGGAGTCAGTGGCGTGCGTTTTTGCTTTGCTAGCATTGTTGGCAATGCATAATGCTGGTGGATAGTGTGTGCAGGAGTCAAAGGGTTAAAAACGAAAATAACAATAACAGTACAGACTGTGATGATTAAATGTGCATATAAAGCAGCTGATTCGATTATTGTTGTTGTTACAGGTATTGTTGCTTAAAGCCCAGCCGACTGCATAAAGCCATATCAGGGCTATAACCGCTTCAAAACGTACAAAACTCTGACCATGAAATGAATGCTATATTAGACAACAAAGTAAAAGCGCAATGTAAAATTCGCCCTTTCATCGTGAACTACCAGGTTTTTTTACAATACAAGACAGGAAATAACTTCAGCTTACAGATTATGTCTCAACTCACTCCGAACTGAATTCAGTAAAACCATCAAATGTATCTGTAGTGATTTTATAATAGTTAATCATCTTTTGTGTTGTCAGCAAATGCTACCTTACTTCCTGCATCAGTTTACAAATTTAAAACAGAAACATACTGATTTCACTCTGTATTTACACATTGCTAGGCATTTACTGCACAGTCCCGTAGGTCGTTTCCTTTGATTAAGCCCGATTGTTTTATACCTGTAACTCCCACCTATCCCTGTTTGTTTCTTAGGTTTTTTCCTTATTCCTTGACTGGCACAACGTTTTTACCTCGATAGGAAATTCCTCTTCTCCATTTTATCCAATCAAACAATAACAGATGATTTATCATACGCCAGCACAGACACCTACATGCTCGTAGCGCGCGCGCGCACACACACACACACACACACACACACATACACATACACATACACACGCGCGCCCGCCCGCCCCGCCCGCCCCCACGCCCGCATGTGTATATATACACACACACACACAAACGCTTACATACACACACACACACCACCACCCTGTACAAACTAATGCAGCCTGGCTGTTCTAACGTTCTGAATGCTTTTCTGTATGATGATACCCTATATGATACAATGCCAATATGACTTCATGGATTCATCCATCCCATAGTCACCTCACTATATTCTTTATTTATCTATTTCAATATTTATTTATTTCTCTATTTCTTGTCCATTCATTTTATTTTGTTTTATTTTATTTCATTTTATTTTATTTCATTTACTTTTTTTTCGTCTAAAAGCACATATGTGAACAGACGTTAAAAGAAATAACGAACATACAAAACTTCAACAGGAGAAAAAAAAAGAAGAAAATTAAGTACGCATATCAATGCATTCGCTTACATAATCTAAGGACATGCCCCTGGCGTTGACCATTCCGTCCAATTGATCGCACAGGGGATTTAAAAACACACCTGAACACAAATTTAAGCGTACCTAAGGACACCAAAACATAAAAACGGGGATACATTACCTAAAATTGCTTCCGCATATCTCACCTCCCTAGAGCCAAAAACGCAATTGATACACGTACCCAATTATTAATCCTAAGAAAGAAAAAAAAAACACTAAGACTTTATCGAACACATACAGGTGAATGGACAATTAAGACAGAAAATGATAGGAAGAAATGACAGAAAGCAAAGGAGAAAGAAAAAAACCCCAATGAGAGTGACAGAAAAGAAGGAAACTTCTAGCACAGAATTTCCAGTAGGTGGGGATATTGTTTATTTTGAAAGAGCCCCCACCCCCACCCCCTACGGGGGATATTCGATAATTAATTAAAGAAAGCCCTTTTTTCCTGATTCTTTGTGGCACCAGTTACGAGCTGATCAAAAACGATAGCTGGACCAACCTGCCCCTACGCCACAAGCGACTGTTGGGCGTCAGCTACATCTTTCAGACTGTGATGGCAGTGAGTGACGGCCTGCCTGTACCCGATTGCTCTGCGATGACGTGGCGACAGTACGTGTACGGATCCATTACGGATTACAAGTTCGATTCTTCCGCCTTTTCCTCCTTGTTGCACCTGTTCAGCAGTCAGACTGTCTCCGAGGTTCCCGCAGAAGAGGAGGAGGAGAAGAAGTGCAACGATCAGTTCATGTCTCTCACGCCTGCTAAGAAGAACTTGGTGTGAACCGACCTGGGACACCACAGAAGACAGACCCCGACAGAGAGAGATAGGGAGAGAGAGAAAGGGAGGGAGTGAGAGGGAGGGAGGTAGGGAGAGAGAGAGAGAGAGAGAGGGAGAGGGGGAGAGAGAAAGAAAGAGAAAGAGATCTGTAACACCGCAGAAGACAGACCCCGTCAGAGAGAGAAAGGGAGAGAGAGAAATGGAGAAAGAGAGAGAAAAAGAGATAAAGGGAGAGAGAGAAAGGCAGAAAGAGAGAAAGGGGGAGAGAGAAAGGCAGAAAAAGAGAAAGGGAGAGAGAGAAAGGGAGAGAAAGGAGAGAGAGAGAAAGGGAGAGAAAGGAGAGAGAGAAAGGGGAGGGGAAGGGGGAGACAGAAAGAGAGAGAGAGAGCGAGTTGAAGGATCTAACAAGATGACTTATTTTGTATCTCGGACTCACCGAAAATCGTTTTTTGCTGTGCGTGGAGTCGGTAGCCAACCAGTAAGAACTATAATAGTATAAATAATAACTATTTGTACAACGCACAATACCCCCTAGGCGTTTCGCAAAAACACGAATCGAGTCGAGACGAGACAAATCAAGTCAGCTGTATTATCTTCAAAAGCAAAATTACTTGTATGGTTTTCTGTAAGAATGCAACACAGATACGTTCAATATTAATTCAATTACCAATTCATGCAAAATAGACTCAGTCTCGCATGGAAAACAAAATCATATACAATCAGACATGTACATTCTTGCCACATACACCTCCTGCCCCCCCACACACCACCATCACAACCACCGCCACCACCACTGCCACCACCACCACCACCACTACTAACACAAAGGTAGAGACATAGGTAGACACGTGAAGCCAGTACAAGTCATCCACTACAACTGTGACGAAAACAGACGAACTATGATAATACAATTGTACAGAAAAAAATCTAGAAACATAATAAAATAATAATTACGATATATCAGTCGCCCGATCATGCAACTACAACAGCAACAGTAATAACAACAAACAACAAACAACAAACATCAAGCAACTTTAAAAATGATGTGTCAATGTTTGCACGCGTTCATATTTAGTAATAGATTTTTGGTTATGGCTGTTGAAATGCTTACGTAGTATTACTGTACTTTCTTACAGCGTATTTGACTTCACTTTGCTCGCGTAGTATCATTGTAATTTGTTACATTGTTACAGCATCATGAACTTCATTTTGTGATTATCATGGATCTTGCTCGCATATGTGGGATTTTTTTTTTCCTTTTCGATTCTTCTTAGTTTTTTGCCTTTTTCGCATTTTTGTCTTCTACCCCCTTCACTCAAATTTTTCTTATAGATGTAACTAGGTATATGTATTAAAGAGCTTATTACATCAAGTTTTCTGGATGCCTTTATTAAAACCGCTATGTATGTGACAATCTTGCTTCGATTTTAATGTTAATTTTGAAGTTGTTTTTTTTTTTTTGCTCAGAATCTTTCTGTTGATAGTAATATGCCTTGCGAATGTTGTACAGGCTTTGAAAATCTTTCATCATGTTTGTTTTGGTTTTTCTTTCTTTCTTTCTTTCTTTCTTCCTTCCTTTCTTTCTTTTTAAGAACATTTTGGGGCTTTCCTTTCCTATTGGTTTACTTCCCTTGAATAAATAAAATGCACGTTGTTTTGGTTCATCGTGTGCGTTGATTTGGTCGTGTGTGTGTGTGTGTGTGTGTGGGAGTGGATAGTGGGGAATTTAGACTATGTTCTTATTCTTTAAGATGGATTGTTTGGATTGGATTGGATGAAGAGAAATTTTCGTTCGTTTTTGAGTTTTGTCAAAACTGAATTTTTTTTTTGGGGGGGGGGGGGGAGCATGAATGCCCGCTGCTCTCCCTTGGAAAGTAGGTCGCTAAGGATGGCACCACTTGTTTTTTTTTTTTTTTTTTTTTAAAGTTCTTCTATACATGTGTATATACTCCTAATCATAATTTAAGGGCCACTTCTTCCTTCCTCTCTAATTTTAAGTTGAAATAATTGACAATGTTTAGAATTGATTCTATGTTTTATTTCATCATTTCCACACCTGTTTTGGAAAAACAAATTAGCACAATGACCCATTAGTGAACAGCACATGCATTTAAAGGAACATCCCCCCCTTTTCAAAAAACAGAAAGTGTCAGATTTGGCCAATCTGTTTTCAATATCGCGTGTGTCCGCCCCGAGCCTGGATGCATGCTTCACAGCGCCGATGCATCGACCCCACAAGGGTACGGAGTGTGTCCTGAGGGATGGCCGCCCACTCGATCTGCAGGATGTCGACCAGCCTGGCCAGGGTGCCCGGTGGGGGGTGGTTGTCCCTGATGCGCCTCCCGAGCACATCCCAGAGGTGTTCAATTGGGTTCAGGTCAGGTGAGCACGCTGGCCAGGCCATACGGACGACTTCATGCTGCTCCAGGAAGTCGGTCACAAGGCGTGCTCGATGCGCAGGTGCATTGTCGTCCTGGAAGATGGCGCCTTGACCAAGGTCCACAAGCGCAGGCAGTGCCACGGCCGCCAGAACCTCGTCCCGGTACCGGACCCCGTTCAGGATGCCGTCAATGGGGAGCAGGGGGGTCCGGGTACCACGGCTCATGCCACCCCACACCATCACCGACCCGCCGCCGTACCGGTTATGCTCTTGGACAGTGGCGTCAGCGAACCTCTCCCCTTGACGTCGCCACACCCGAGCCCGGCCATCGTTAAAGGTCAGGGTGAACCTGGACTCATCCGAAAACAAGACCCGGGCCCACTGTTGCCTTGTCCAGGTCACGTGCTCCCTGGCCCAGGTCATGCGGCGCACTCTGTTGACCGGTGACAGCACGGGTCGGACGGCCGGTCTCCGTGACCTCAAGTTTGCCTCATGTAGCCGTCTTCTCACCGTGCTGCAGCTGATGTTAGCACCTGTTGCGTCCCTCAGCTGACCCCTCAAGGTCACCGCAGTGGATGCCCTTTCCCTCAGGACGGAGAGGGCAAGGTAGCGGTCTTGCTGTCTTGTCGTTACTCTGGGTCGACCCGTGTGATGCCTTTCCTGGACTGCTCCAGTCTCATTGAAGCGCTCCAGCAGTCTCTGGATTGTGGAATGCGACACTTCAAGTCGTCTAGCAACTTCCCGCTGCGCTAGGCCTTCATCAAGCAGAGCGAGGGCTCTCCCCCGCTGCTCATCCGTCATCCGTCGTCTTGCAAGCATGGTTAAAACGAACCAAGAACGGGTCCTTTTTATCCTCGTCTGCGGGCAACTTTGGCTGGAGTAGTGTTCAAAAAGGGCTTGCCTTGCACGTGCAAAGCGAATTTTGTCGCTACCTTGCCTGCGTCGTCAGAGAGACCCTGCTGAAGATTCGACAATTTCGTGTGGAAATTGTCTTCCTTGGGCCGCCCATTGCAAATCGGCAAATCCCCAAACACGTGCCAAAAGGAAACTGCAATGTTGTCTGAGCTCTTATCCATTCAGTTACGGCAACGAATTGGAGAAAAGAGTAAGAGAAAATAGGTTATTTCTCCTTTCAAAAATTGACTCAAAAACGTTCCTGGCCCTTCAATAATGACGTGTAGCATATGTGTATTTAGTGTTGTTGTTGTTGTTACAATAAGTTGACCATATGAGATTCGTGCTGCTATTCTCGGGGGGAGCATGTCGCCGCAGTGCAGCGCCACTTTCTGAAAGTCTTTTTTGTTACATAATTTTGCACAGGACAGTTTCATTGTAGCCGTGGGATCTTTAACCCTTTGACTCCCGCACCCTAGCCACCAACTGCAAATACTTAACCCTTTGACTCCCGCACCCTAGCCACCAACTGCAAATACTTAACCCTTTGACTCCCTCACCCTATCCAGCAGCTTCCTGCAGGAATCTGGTAGGTAGGGTGAGGGAGTCAAAGGGTTATGTTTTTGCTTTGCTAGCATGGTTGACGGTGCATGATACTGGTAGACAGGGTATGGGAGTCAAAGGGTCAACGTGCGTGAGCGTGTGTGGCATAGCAAGAAGCTGGTGGATAGGGTGAGGGAGTCAAAGGGTTAAGTTTTTGCTTTGCTAGCATGGTTGGCAATGCAAGATGCTGGTAGACAGGGTATGGGAGTTAAAGGGTTGACGCACGTAAGCGCGTGAAGTATACAAGACTGACCTCGGTTTTTATTGTCTCGACCGAAAGACTAGTTCCCGAACCACTTAAGATATTGGTGGACGAGGGAGAGAGAGAAACGACCCTGTCTGATCCGTGATCCGAACTCGGGTATCTGGCGTCCTCAGCAGGCTCTATAACTACAACACCAACACCCTCCCCCGCGCAACCCCGTGGGGATGCCGGGGGTTCTTTGAGTATAGATAGTTATTCCCACATTCTGGAAATTTTCTGCTAGAAATTTCGTCTTTTCTGCCACTCTCCTTCCTTTGCTTTCTGTCATTTCTTCCTTCATTTTCTGCTGTGCTGGTCCATGTTTTTAAAATCTCCTATATGATTAATTGGACGGATCGGCACGGGGTGGTCAACGCCAGGGGCATCTCCTTAATATGCGCGAATGCATTGATATGTGTACTTAATTTTTTTCCCCCCAATTGAAGTATTGTGTGTTTTGAAACGGGATATAGCCCTGATATAGCTCTACGCGGTCGGCTGGGCTCTAAACAAAAATGACAGTAACAGTAACGAATAGATGATACACGCCACACTGTAATCTATGGAAGCGTACAATTCTACAGAATTTTTTTCCCCAGGTAAAACGTTTTTGTTGCCTTGGGGTCTTTTATGTGCGGCCTAGTGCGTGCACAGACACAGAGTCTAGTGCTGCACAGACACGAGTTCTAGTGCGTGCACAGAGTTCTAGTGCGTGCACAGACAGAGTTCTAGTGCGTGCACAGACACAGAGTTCTAGTGCGTGCACAGACACAGTTCTAGTGCGTGCACAGACACAGAGTTCTAGTGCGTGCACAGACACAAAGAGTTCTAGTGCGTGCACAGACACAGAGTTCGGTATATCGGTGCATCCAATAAAGCGGCATTCATCCAAGCTCCCAGCGGATGGCAGGGAGGGGGAAGGGAATGGAAAAAATCCCTGCCTGGATTTTGTGAGAGGAGTATTCATCGTATTCTCACAGTTCCGTCTGAGCTGCTTTTTAAAATTTTTTTTAACCCTTTCTGTTTCACTTCCGAACAAACGGCTGCAATGAGAATAGAAAACACCAAAAGAGGAGTCAGACAGGATTGTGTTTTGTCACAAGATCCGTTTTCACTTTACAGTGAAAACATCATGAGAAATCTAGAAGAAGACCCTGGATTAAGGGTTGGAGGGAAAACGATAAACAACATTCGATACGCAGATGACACCGTGCTAATTGCAGAAAATGAAAGGGACCTACAAAACATTGTGAATATACTAGAAATAGAAAGCAAAGGTAAGGAGCTGGAACTAAACAGCAGGAAGACTGAAGTCATGGTGATCAGTAAAAATCATGAAATCCCCTCATGCAAAATAACGGCAAATGGCATAACCAGTAACCTTGACACAGGTTACGTGTAAATACCTGGGAACGATCATTTCATCAGACGGCAGATGCACATCGGAAATAGCCGGCAGAATCGGCCAAGCCAAAACAGCATTCAAGAAGATGACAAGCATTCTTACCAACAAATGCCTATCAATTAACATCAGGAAGAGAGTTCTTGAATGTTATATAGAACCAATACTGTTGTACGGATGTGAGGCGTGGACAGTCAACAAGCAAAGCCAGAACAAAATTGAGGCAGCCGAGACGTGGTTTCTAAGAAGAATGTTGAGAGTTCCATGGACAGCAAAGAAAACAAACGAGAAAGTCTTGATAGAGGCAGACGCAAGTAGATCATTCATAAGGAAGATTAGGAAAAGACAGAAAACATTTATAGGCCATTTTATGAGGAAAGGGGATTTGGAGCCCCTGGTCACAACGGGAAAGCTGGAGGGAAAGAGAGCACCGGGTAGACCCAGGGAGAAAATGCTAGACGGACTTGCAGGTGCTGAAGACGAGGAGGGTGGAGAAGATGCTTGGGGCTACAAGAGATAGAGACAGATGGAAGTCCATGCTCGCCAACGCCATGCCGCAGGGCACCTGAAGATGATGATGTTTCACTTCCGTCTGTACGGACACGACCCAGCTTGCTGAATTGACCTTACAGCTCTAGTGCATAAACCAGAAACCAGTTAGTCATCTAAACAGTTAAAAAGCTGACAGAGAAAATTCGGGTGACTGATTTTAGAATGCTACCTTCCGTGTGTGTATGTGTGTGTGTGTGTGTGTGTGCGTGTGTGTGTGTGTGCGTGTGTGTGCGTGTGTGTGCGTGTGTGTGCGTGTGTGTGCGTGTGTATGCGTGTGCGTGCGTCTGTGCGTGTGTCTGTGCGTGCGTCTGTGTGTGTGTGTGTGTGTGTTCTGTGTGATGTATACATGTTTGTGTGCGTTTGTACAGGTTAGTAGTTATGATGAATCGTCATTAACCGTCGTCAATCATCATCAGCCACCACCACCACCACCACCACCATCATCATCATCATCATCATCATCATCATCATTAACAACGCATCTGGGGTTATTTAAAATAAACTAGAACACTGCTAAGTTGTCTTCGTCAGTGACGTTTGTTTTGTTTCGTTCTGTATGTAAAACTAATGTATTAAAAGTCGAGTGAAAGGCCTGTTTTGTCCTTTTTCCCCTCTTGTAGTTTGTTTTCACCTTCGCAAGAGAGACAACTCTTCTTTCTCTATTTCAGGGCTATGACAATAAATCTATCTACATTTGCCAAACTATATTGTCGGTCCTTGACTACATTCTCTTTTTTATAATCTATACATCTTTGCTAAATATTTAAACAGTAGCCGTTTCCAGTTTGGTATTTGAAACGTGAAGCACAAAGAACAGGTTTGCACTTTTAGACTAAATTTACTGCATTTCCACATATTCAAGGTCACGGAAAATAGAAGTCACAAGAACAGTAATTTATGTAAAAAATGTCTGGCGGTGCGATTCTTTCAGCACTACAAGGAGCCGCACGCGCATATGTGCTGGTGTGGACATGGAGAAAAAGTATAGACTGGATTGGTGTTGACAAAATTCATATCTTCCTCTCCTAGCACAGGTCTGTTTTGTGGAGGTAAAAGCCACAGTAGAGGAAGAGTCGAAAAGTTTATCTGTGTATAAAAAAGAACAAACAACAAATACATACGTGCATGCATACATATGCATACATGCATGCATACATACATACATACATACATACGTACATACGTACATATTTACATATATAACATACATACAATATACATGTACATACATACATACATGCATATTTACATACATACATACATACATACTACTTACATACATACAATTTACACATCACGGATTACATTACATTACATAATATACATCATACATACATACATAATACATACATATATACATATACATACATGCATACATACATACATACTACATACATACATACTACAGACAGACAGATATATATTTACGTACACACGTGCATGCATACATATGTACATACATACATACTACACATACATAATACAACATGCATACATACATAACATACATACATACATACTACAGACAGACAGATATATTTTCGTACACACATGATGCATACATACATACATACATACATACATACATACATACATACATACATACATATACATACATACATACATACATACATACATACATACATACATACATTACATACATACATACATAATCATACATAATACATACATCATCATCATCAATCCCGTAGTCTGGTTGACCGTTGGGGCACCACTGAAGATTTTGCAACCAACTTCCTCCACTCCTCACGGTCCTCAGCTTTCCGCAGAATGATATTCCATTCAAGGCCAGTCCACTCTCTGATATTGTCTTCCCATCTTTTTCTCTGTCTGCCTCTTCGTCTCCCTCCCTGAACTGTTCCCTGCAAGACGGTCTTGGCCAGTCCAGATGATCGTGTGACGTGCCCGTACCACCTCAGTTTGCGTCTTTTCACTGAGGTCAGGAGGTCTTCATACGGCCCGATGGCGTTTTCGATTCGGGTTTTCACTTCCTTATTGGTTATATGATCTTTGTACGAGATACCAAGGAGTTTGCGGAAGCATCTCATCTCCATTGCCTGTATCCTTCTTTCAATGTCTGCTGTTATGGTCCATGTTTCGCATGCATACAAAAATATTGACATGACCAGGGAACGCATCAGTCTGATCTTGGAGCCGATTGCGATATTCTTGTCGTTCCAGATGACTTTTAGCTTGGTCATTGCAGCTGTGGTCTGGGCAATCCTGGAAAGTACTTCGGGCTTTGATCCTTCATCTGATACTATAGCTCCCAGATATTTAAATCTATGGACGGTCTCAAGTTTCTTGTTGTCTATGGTAATGTCAGTGCTGATACCATTGGTATTATTTGTCATCAACTGGGTTTTCTCTGCACTGATCTGCATGCCATATGCTGTGGAGGCCTCATCAAGATGTTTTATCAAGCTGACTAGCTCTTGCTCTTGCCCAGCTAGTCCGTCAATGTCGTCGGCAAAACGCAAGTTTGTGATTGTTCTACCTCCGATGCTGACTGTTCCCTCGTGGTCTTCAAGTGCGTCAGCCATTATTCTCTCTAAGAAGATGTTAAAGAGAGTGGGGGAGAGCAGGCATCCTTGGCGTACTCCAACTGTGGTTCGGAACCATTCTCCTATGTTGTTGTCATGGTAGACTGCACTGGTCGCCTTTTCGTAGAGGCATTCTATGGTTCTGATCAGGTTGGCATTGATGTTGTACAGCCTCATGGTTGCCCACAAGGCTGCGTGCCAAACTCTGTCGAATGCCTTCTTGAAGTCCACGAAGACGTGGTAAAGGCCTTGCTGGTGTTGCAGGTATTTCTCACAGAGCAATCTGAGGTTGAAAATTTGCTCTGTGGTACTTCTTCCTGGTCTGAAACCTGCCTGCTCTTCTTTTATTATCTCCTCAGCTTGTGGCTTCAGTCTACTCAGAAGGATTTTTAGCATGACCTTACTTGGATGGCTGATCAGGCTGATGGTACAGTAGTTTTGGCACAGTTGTAGGTTGCCTTTCTTCGGGAGAGTGATGATCAGGGACTGGGTCCAAGGTGTTGGCCACTCACCTGTCCGCCAGATCTTATTGCAGATGATGAGTAACATATCTATCATGGCCTCTCCTCCTGCCTGGACCAGTTCTGAGGGAATGTTGTCCACTCCTGCCAACTTGCCTTTCTTCAATGATTTTACTGCAGCTTCAACTTCTTCTCGCACGATGGGGTAGCTGTCGTTGTTGGTTGGTGGAGCTAGCTTCTTCAAATGATACCACATATTTACATCCAAACATTTCTGACTTAGACTAAGTCAACTACTAACTGGTACAGACCCACATAAGCCCCAAGGGTCCCGTTTATTTCGTGTGAGGTAAGCCAGGTCCTTGCGAGATAACATTAGAAAGGAGCGTTTCTTTGTTCCACCTAGCGGAAAGCTTGGCTAGGTATTGGCTAGGTCTGGCTAGGTAGCATTGAGAGGATGTTGCCGGTGAGATAAAGACTGGCGGTCGTGTGAGTCGCTTTTGTGTTGGATGACTACTCCTCCTCCAGTTAGCTGAAAATCTACTTTCTTCTTGTGTCCGTTTCATAGCACTCTTCTTCTTCGTCTTTCTTTCTTTCTTCTTCTTCTTTCTTTCTTTCTTTTTCTTCTTCTTTCTTTCTTTCTTTTTCTTTTTTTTCTTTCTTTCTTTTTCTTTTTCTGTCTTTCTTTCTTTCTTCTTCTCCTTCTTTGTTTTTTCTTTTTCTTTCTTTGTTTCTTTGTTTGTTGTTGTTTGTTTGTTTCTTTCTTCTTCTTTCTTCTTTCCTCTTTCTTCTTGTTGTTGTTGTTGTTCTTCTTCTAGTTCTTCTTCTTTTTCTTCTTCTTTTACTATTTCCCTCGCCCTCGCCACTTGCTCGCTTTTCCCCGTGGGGATGCTGGGGGCTCTTTCAGTATAAATAGTATTCCCACGTTCTGGAACTTCTGTGCAAGAAATATCCTCTTTTTTGTCACTCTCTTTGCTTCTGCCTTGTTCCTTTGCTTTCTGTCATTTCTTTCTATCATTTTCTGCATTGCTGGTCCATTCATCTGTATGTGTTCGATAAAGTCTTCCGTACTTTCTCTTACGATTGATAGTTGGGAACATAATTAAGTGCATTTCGGATTTTAGGGAAATGTGATATACGGAAGCAATTTTAGGGTAATTTAGGCCCAGTTTTATGTGTGTTTTGGTGTCTTTAGTTATGTTCAGATTTATATTCAGTTTTTTAAAAAAATCCCTAGGCCCTGTGACAAATTGGACGGAGTGGTCAACGCCACGGGTATGTCCTTAAATCATGTGCGCGAATACATTGGCACGTGTACTTAATTTTCTTTTGCCATTTTTTACCTGTTGAAGTATTGTGTATGTTTTGAAATGGTTATAGTCCTGATATGGTTCTACGTAATCGGCCGATCTTTAAACAAAAATAACAACTCGCTGGCTATCTCGCCACTTGGGGGCTAGCATACTAGCGTGTAAGAAACGAGCCATCGTCCTGTTCCTAGCGAAAGTGTTTCTCATACCACATGATTAGCGTTTTTTTTATTCAGGCAAGAACACGAGAAAAACAAAGGAGAACTGAGGTAGCCTACATGATAAGACATCAGCACGTGGCTTAACCCTTTGACTCCAGCAACCTATCCACCAACTGCAAAAATAAAATCTTAACCTTTTGACTCCTTCACTCTATCAACCAGTTTCCTGCCGGAAGCTGGTGAATAGGGTGAAGGAGTCAAAAGGTTAAGTTTTTACTTTGCTATCATAGTTGGCAATGCAGGATGTTCAACATAGGCAATGCAGGAGTAATCAAGTGGGACGGGTTAACATGAAGACAGCACAATGCAAAGACATTTTATTTATACGTCTTTGGGACAATGCCTTTACTGGAGTCACATGATACAGCTGTCGCCTGGTGAAGTATCAGTACAAGTTCAGTACATGTGTACCATACAACACAATACGCTAAACGTTCAGTACATGTGTACCAACATGACCTTGGATGACCTTGGCTGTTTAACAAACAAACAATACGTACTAATACGTTGGATGACCTTGGCTGTTTAACAAACCCTATGTACCAATACGTTGGATGACCTTGGCTGTTTAACAAACCCTATGTACCAATACGTTGGATGACCTTGGCTGTTTAACAAACCCTATGTACCAATACGTTGGATGACCTTGGCTGTTTAACAAGCAAATAGGTATAATACATTTTGCCGATAGAGAAACATTACGATTGAGACATTTTCATCTTCTTACACTGATACGGCTCAGAAATGTTCAATGTTTAATGTGTCATAGATCTTTTTATCTCAGTTGGGGCATGAAGGATAACAGCAAATAAACGAAAACCCAACAGGATCAACAAATAACGCGCGGCAGACAGCAGTTATATCAGTTTAACAGAAAAAAGGTGTATTTGAAATTGTCTTAGGATAGAATTTTCTAAAGGTCAGAAGATAACTGTGTAATTTTGGAAAATTTGACAAATTTTGCTAATTTCAATTGAATGCATTTTTCTTCCAGAATATGAAGTTACACGATGAGAACATCGATTTTAACTGACAGATATTTTTTGTGAAATAATCTTCCAGTAGTTATTATAGAATTTACAACATTCGAAAATAAAGAGAAACTCGTCACCCAATGTAGTGTCATCATTAAATTTTCGTATTCTGCTTTGTCTTTCTATTCCTTTGTGTCCATCTAATTTAGTCTCAAACTTGTGACAGCTGCATCGAAATCTAATCAAAGGAAAAACGTAGATATTCGGTAAATGTGTAACATATTTCTATATTCCAAATTCGTTCCTGACATATTGATATAATATACATCAACTACTGTTTT
>JAPXFY010000018.1:43108431-43123431 GCA_030674185.1 Monoplex corrugatus | reverse complement strand
TCTTCGTCGCTTCTGTTTCCTCAATCCTGTCATCTTCAACTGTTCCCCGAGGTTATAAATCTGCCATCTTGCTTTATTAAAAGGAAAAGGGGGAGTTGTTATTTCTCGCTTTATATCGCTCTTTGACGTGCAGCTTTTGGCTTTTGCAGTCTAGTGCACAGACTGAAATATAACGACCTTTAAATGTTCTTGAGACAGATTTTCCTATTTGCCATTGCTCCGTTGTTCAGAATTCAGCTTTTTATTTTCCCTTTAGAGAGAGAGAGAGAGAGAGAGGGGGGGGGAGGAAGGGAGAAGGGGAGGGAGGGGGAAGGAGGCAGAGAAAAAACAGAGAGAAACAAAGAGTAAAAGAGAAGAGAGAGAGAGAGAGAGAGAGGAGAGAGAGAGAGAGAGAGAGAGAGAGAGAGAGAGAGAGAGAGAGAGAGAGAGAGAGAGAGAGAGAGAGAGCTGACTAAAGTTATGGAATAATGAAAGGAGGCGCATTTAACACAATGTTTTGTGAACATATATGACTCAGGAAAAGACACGCGCATACGCACGCTCACATAGATGCACACACACACACACACACACACCACACAAAACACACACCAACACACACACACAACACACACACACACACACACACACACACACACACACACACAACAAACACACTATGCATATCACATCTACTACACCACACACACAAACACACACATACATACGCACGCACATCATACACACTTTTCTCTCTCACACACACATTTCCTCTCTCTTTTTATTACTCTGTCCCCTCTCTTAACACTCTTCTCTGCCTCTCTCTCTTCCCCATCTCTTCCTCTTTGCCTCTCTCTCTCTTCTTTTCTCTCTCCTCATTTTTCTCTTCTCGCTCTCTCTTCCTCTCTCTTCTCTTGTCTCTTCTCTTCCATCTCTTCCTCTTTGCCTCTCTCTTCCATCTCTTCTCTTTGTCTCTCTCTCCTCTCTTTCCCATCTCTCCTTTGCTCTCTCTCTTTCCCCATCTCTTCCTCTTTGCCTCTCTCTCTCTCTCTCTTCTCTCTTCCCCATCTCTTCCTCTTTGCCTCTCTCTCTCTTTCCCCATCTCTTCCTCTTTGCCTCTCTCTCGTCTCTCTCTTCCCCATCTCTTCCTCTTTGCCTCTCTCTCTCTCTCTCATCTCTTCCTCTTTGCCTCTCTCTCTCTCTCTTTCCCCATCTCTTCCTCTTTGCCTCTCTCTCTCTTTCCCATCTCTTCCTCTTTGCCTCTCTCTCTCTCTCTCTTCTTTCCCATCTCTTCCTCTTTGCTCTCTCTCTCTCTTTCCCTCTCTCTTCCTTTGCCTCTCTCTCTCTCTTTCCCCATCTCTTCCTCTTTGCCTCTCTCTCTCTTTCCCCATCTCTTCCTCTTTGCCTCTCTCTCTCTCTCATCTCTCTCTTTCCCCCTCTCTTCTCTCTTTCCTCTCTTCTCTCCTCTCTCTTCTTTCCCCATCTCTTCCTCTTTGCCCTCTCTCTCTCTTTCCCCATCTCTTCCTCTTTGCCTCTCTCTCTCCTCTCTTCCATCTTTCCTCTTTCCTCTCTCTCTCTCTTCCCCATCTCTTCTCTTTGCCTCTCTCTCTTTCCCCATCTCTTCCTCTTGCCTCTCCTCCTCTCTTTCCCATCTCTTCCTCTTTGCCTCTCTCTCTCTTTTTCCCCATCTCTCCTCTTTGCCTCTCTCTCTCTTTCCCATCTCTTTCTTCCTCCTTCTTCCCTCTCTCTCTTCTTCTCTCTTTCCCCATCTCTTCCTCTTTGCCTCTCTCTCTTTTCTCTCTCTCTCTCCCCATCTCTTCCTCTTTGCCTCTCTCTCTCTTTCCCATCTCTTCCTCTTTGCCTCTCTCTCTCTCTCTCTTTCCCCATCTCTTCCTCTTTGCTCTCTCTCTCTCTCTCTCTTCCCATCTCTTCCTCTTTGCTCCTCTCTCTCTCTCTCTCTCTTTCCCCCATCTCTTCCTCTTTGCCTCTCTCTCTTTCCCCATCTCTTCCTCTTTGTCCTCTCTCTCTCTCTCTCTTCTTTCCCCATCTCTTCCTCTTTGCCTCTCTCTCTCTTTCCCCATCTCTTCCTCTTTGCCTCTCTCTCTCTCTTTCCCCATCTCTTCCTCTTTGCCTCTCTCTCTCTCTTCTCTCTCTCTTTCCCCCTCTCTTCCTCTTCCCTTGCTCTCTCTCTCTCTTCCCCATCTCTTCCTCTTTGCTCTCTCTCTCTCTCTTTCCCCATCTCTTCCTCTTTGCCTCTCTCTCTCCTCTTCTTCCTCTCTTCTCCCATCTCTTCCTCTTTGCCTCTCTCTCTCTTTCCCCATCTCTTCCTCTTTGCCTCTCTCTCTCTTCCTCTCTCTCTTCCTCTTTCTCTCTCTCTCTCTCTCTCTTTCCCCATCTCTTCCTCTTTGTCTCTCTCTCCTCTTTCCCCATCTCTTCCTCTTTGCCTCTCTCTCTCTCTTTCCCCATCTCTTCCTCTTTGCCTCTTCTCTCTCTTTCCCTTCTTCCTCTTCTCTCCTACTCTTCTTTCCCATCTCTTGCTCCTCTCTTTCCCATCTCTTCCTCTTTGCCTCTTCTCTCTCTCTTCCCCATCTCTTCCTCTTTGCCTCTCCCCTTCCCTCTTCCTCTTTGTCTCTCTCTCTCTCTCTTCCATCTCTTCCTCTTTGCTCCTCTCTTCATCTCTTCTTTGCCCTCATCTACTTCCTCTTTGCTCTCTCTCTCCCATCTCTCCTTTGCCTCTCCTCTCTCTTTCCATCTCTTCTCTTGCCTCTCTCTCTTTCCCCATCTCTTCCTCTTTGCCTCTCTCTCCTCTCTTTTCCCCATCTCTTCCTCTTTGCCTCCTCTCTCTTTCCCCATCTCTTCCTCTTTGCCTCTCTCTCTCTCTCTTTCCCCATCTCTTTCCATCTTTGCTCCTCTCTCTCTCCATCTCTTCCCTTGCTCTCTTCCTTCATCTTTCCCATGCTCCTCTCTCTTTCCTCTGCCTTCTCTCTCTCTCTTCCCATGTTTTGTTGTCTGTCATTTCCCATCTGCTATTTATCATGTTGTCATCTCTCGTCTGTTCTATGTTGTAGCTGTCGCTGTGTGTATGTTATGTAATGTTTGTATGTTGTATGTATGTTTGTATGTTGTAGTAGATGTATGTATTATGTATGTATGACGTTGAATGTAGATGTTGTGATGTAGTGTGTGTAGTGCGCGCACGCACCGTGTGTCGGTGTTTCCATCTACTTGAACACCAGGCAGTTCCTTTGATCCAGACTGCGTTTTCCTTCACAAAGGAAAAAAGCTATTAATCAGTTTCTGTATGCTGTTGCCGGGCTCCATTTGCAGGCCAGTTGACATAAGCTGTGAGCCTGCAGGCAGTGCAAAGTTAAGCATGTAGAAAGAGCAGCTCAATCAAATGTTGATTCGGGAGAGTCAAGTCGCTTGTGCACACACAACCCCTGTGTCCATTGTCAATCTGAGCTGGTTATTTTTTTACCGCTTAATCAGCTGCGGTTGATGGTTGAACAAGAAGATGAAGAAGTTCCTTTGGTTTTGAAACCCAACTTTTTTAATGGTTTTTTTTTTCCCAAAGTTTCTTTGGCTTTGAAACCCAATTTATCCTGCCGCAAGTGTACAAAATATAAAGAAAAAAAAAAAAAAGAAGAAAAAGAAAAGGAAAGGAAGGAAAGAAAGAAAGCACGAGAGTGGGGGAGGGGTGGTGATAGTGTGGAATGCATCAGACTAATTTTTGGCGTCTTTGTTTGTCTGTTCTCTGAGAAGGGACGAACCGAAACAAAACGAAACGAAACAGAGGAAAACAAAGCCAAAGCAGATCAAAGCAAAACAAAGCAAGCAATCCAAGGCAAACTAGATCAAAGCAAAGCAAACCAAAACCAAACCAAACCAAACCAAACCAAACCAAACCAAACCAAACCAAACCAAACCAAACCGAACCAAACCAAACCAAACCAAACCACACCAAACCGAACCGAACCGAACCGAACCGAACCGAACCGAACCAAACCAAGCCAAGCCAAATCAAACCAAACCCAAACCAAACCAAACCAAACCAAACCAAACCAAACCAAACCAAACCAAACCAAACCAAACCAAACCAAACCAAACCAAACCAAACCAAACCAAACCAAACCAAACCAAACCAAGCAAAGTGACAAAACAAAAACAAAACAAAAAACAAACAAACAAAAAACACAAAAACAAAAACAACACACAATAGCATATCACACAATTGAGCAAATCAAGAAAGCCGAACAAAATAAAGCGAAACAAACAACAACAACAACAACAACAACAAAACAAAGCAAGACAAAACAGAACAAAAAACAAACTCAAACAAAAATGACAAACGATGGTTACATTTGTTCAAATAAGAAAACAAACAAAGAAAACCCACAAAAAACAAAGCAAAAAAAAAAACAACAACAACAAAAAAAACAAAGCAAAGCAAAACAGGAAAAACCAAAGTCAAACAAAAAAGAACAAACAGAAGATTAAACTGAATTTATTCAAAAGGGTTGATCATAGTCGGACAGTTCCATAGTGCTCCACATGAATCTATACCAACATTTATCTGACAGATTTTTTTGAGCCTGCGCAAAACCCTATGCGGTGGCGAGGTCTTGAAATGAGAGGGGAAGATGGGACCTGTCGAGTACTAATATGATACCACCAGAGTGATATTTGTCAAGATGAACAGCAAACGAAGTGTTTATGTCGTTGGATGGAAGATCTCAAAGCCCACGGGTCCACTAAATTAGCCAACATCCCTCACATCCATCACACGCTTGGTCTTAGGGTCATACCCCAGCAGAAAAAACACCACGAAAATCCCCTAAACACAAACGTTAAATTTACCATTCCTAATCCAAAATATGAGGAAGGGGGATTTGGAGCACCTGGTCACAACGGGAAAGCTGGAGGGAAAGAGAGCACCAGGTAGACCCAGGGAGAGAATGCTGGACGGACTTGCAGAGTGGCTGGGGATGAAGAGGGTGGGGGAGATGCTGGGGGCAACGAGAGATAAGAGATGGTTGGAAGTCCATGGTCGCCAACGCCATGCGGCAGGGCACCTGATGATGATGATGATGATGAATCCAAAATAAATATGACTGCCCGCGTTCAAGCAAGCAGGAGCCAGAAAAAAAAAAAAACACGAAAAAAAGAATAAGAACGCGTATTTCATACAGCCAGACAAGACAGGCGCAAATTTTCGGCCAACTGACCTTTGTCAAGCATAACAGCACAAACAAACAAACGCCATATACAAAAATTAGGAGAAAAAGACTGAAACTTCCCCGCTGCTCTGTCCTTTTCTGGAGCAGCAGGGAAGTTTCAGTATTTTTCTCCTAATTTTTATATCTGGTGTTTGTGATCTTGCGCTCGACAAAGGCCATTTGGCCGAAACTTTGAGCCTGTCTTGTCTTGTTGTATTACTTACCCGGTCTTATTCTTTTTTCGTGTTTCTTTTTCCTGGCTACCATTCATAGTTTGGAAGTGAGAACTGACGTGAGATTACCAGTGTTAGCAACAACAGAAAATACAAATTTGGCCAATGGGTAATAAATGTTTAGATATATGTTTGTTTTTTTAAAGCCTATTCAGTTTCAGGGTTTCATGAAGCATTTGTGGAATTTGTCATGAGCGGTGCTATTCCAAAATATAATCATATGGATTTTTATATGCATAATTTTACACATACGTTTACATTACACAACTTGATCTGTTATCATATTTCTGCTGCTGCTGCTGCTACTGCTACTGCTACTGCTGCTGCTGCCGTTGAAATCATTTACTTGATCCTCCAACTCGTCTTCCTCCTCATCGTCGTCATCATCATCTTCATGAACGTCATCACAATCAACATCATCATCATCCACATTGTTAGTATCTTCTTCTTGCTGAAGCTCTTCACAAATGTTAAATCTTTCAGCGACTTTATTTCACAGTTGATTTGAACTAGATTTGATTTTGACGTGCGATCAATAGCATCGTCAAAAACAAAATCACACACACACACACACACACACACACACACACACACACACACACACACACACACACACACACACACACACACACACACACACAGAGTGAGAGAGAGAGAGTGAGAGAGAGAGAGAAGAGAGAGAGAGAGAGAGGCAAAGAGAGAGAGAGAGAGAGTGAAAGAGAGAGAGTGAAAGAAAGAGAGATAGAAGCAAACAGAGAGAGGGGGAGAGAGACAGAAACAGAGTGAAAGAGAGAGAGAGAGAGAGAGAGAGAGAGAGAGAGAAGCCTAGGTTTGTGAGAGAGAGAGAAAATATGTGTGTATGCATGTACGTGCGTGTGTGTATGTATATGCATATGTGTGTGTGTGTGTGTGTGTGTGTGCTTCTATCTCTCTTTCTTTCACTCTCTCTCTTTCACTCTCTCTCTCTCTCTCTTTGCCTCTCTCTCTCTCTCTCTTCTCTCTCTCTCTCACTCTCTCTCTCTCACTCTTGTGTGTGTGTGTGTGTGTGTGTGTGTGTGTGTGTGTGTGTGTGTGTGTGGTGGTCTTTGATTTAATGTCTATTCACTAAAGTGATTTTAGACAAAAAAAACAAAACAAAAAAAAAAACCCACTTGGAAATGGTTAATTTTCAGGAAAAAGAAATGAACAAGAAAAACAAGACAAGAAAGAAAAATTCACAAATGACGTCATCATAAATAACGATTGAAACAGTAAACTTAGCTAACCATAACACTGAACATGAGAAGTAATGGCGCGTTAAAGATAATTCGCTATAGGACTTTTTGACAGGCTAACAAAAAATTCATATGTTAAGGATGGTGAGGCAAATATGTCAGAAACTGTCTTCGTTGATAACGTAGGTATATGTCGTTTTACTCGAACGCATGAAAGAATATGACTATGTGTAATCTTCTTTCCACACAGGCACACTATATTCCTGGTGTATTTTGTTTTGAAAGCATCAAGTTTCCACCTATACATAAGGGATTGTATACTTCTACTGGCAGGGAACCGCTTCGGCTAATTTCAAAATTCATGTAACACTTTTCATACTTTTTCTGTTTATCTTGAAACTGCTTCCATACGTAGGCGTCCACTAAGGTATAACACTCATGCAATGAGAGGGAAAGTTGTATATGTTTTGAATCTGGTGAGCTCTTTGCCCCCGTTTGGCAGCCCTATCAACCATATCATTGTAATGAAAAGAACTATGAGATGATATCCAGCAGAAAGTAATATCAGTGCCTCTTAAGGATAAACTATTAATCAAGTGAGTAATTTCCAATATCATTTCAGATCTTGTTTGTAATTTTGATAATTCAAGAGCTTGAAGTACAGATTTTGAATCAACGCAAAAAAGTATCTGGGGAATTGTCCTAGGAAGATTTATCATATAATTCAAAGCCATTAAGATTGCAAAGAGTTCTGCAGTAAAGACAGATTTATTAAGTCCTATATAGAAAGATTTCTCAATTTTGAGAGCAGGTATTAAAAACGCTGAGCCTGCTTGTCTTTCAATTATTGAACCATCAGTGTAAACTTTCAAGTGTTCGGAATACAAGTCTTCTATATGACATTTAACGTGACTTGCCAGTAAGTTAATATTATCTTCTTTTTTTAAGTCAGTGTGGTGTATGTCAAATCATGCTCTTTGAAGTTCCCAACTGGGTACTGGTGAAAACGAAGGTCTTAAAGTTACAGGATCTGTTTCTAAATCAATTCCAGAGCCTTTCATAACTTCAGCTGTAAATGTTGCAAGCGTGACCTGTGAGGATATTGATTTAGCTCTTTTTGGAAAGTCGGTATCTGATCTTACTTTTGTCTCTGTTTTGATGCTATTTTCTATGGTAGTGTTTCTTAACAGAAATTTAGTAGAAGCGACTTTCCTTTGTTCATCAAGTGGCAACAATTTGATTGCATTGTATGTGCGATGGCAACAGGCATGCATTGGAAGACCCAGCGCAAGTTTGAAACCTTTACAATCTATGCTCTGCAGTTTTGTGAGTAAGTGTTTTGGTGCACTGAAGAATATTTCTTGGGCATAGGTTAATTTAGATCTAATAAGCGATTTACTGAGATGAACAAGTGTTGATGCATCTTGTCCCCATATCTGTTTGCGAACTATTTTCAAGAAATTTAAACTTTTTGGAGCTTTTGTTAATAAGTATTCAATATGCTGATTCCAAGATAATTTGGCTGTAAGGGAAACCCCTAAGAATTTAATTGACTCATTATACTGAAGAAGAGTATCTCCCAGTTTGAACGTGGGAACATTTGCTGGGTTAGCTCCACTGTTAAACAAAACTATCTTTGTTTTTTCCACGGATAGATGCAGTCCATTTTCTACCATATATCGTGCTATTTTATCGAGTTCTAATTGATAACATTTACGCGTATAATTAAGACAGCGCAAAGGAGTTTTTCTTTTCATATTTACCTGCATCCACATGCATAAATCATCAGCATATTGAGCTAAAGTTACATGTTTAGAAATTTTACTGGGTAGGTCATGCAATAATATCATGAAGAGAAGGGGAGCAATAACGGATCCCTGAGGGATACCCATTTGAAGAAATCGTTTTGAAGAATACACATTTTCGATCCTCGTTTGAATTACATGGTCTTCTAAGAAGCATTGGACATAATCAAAAATGTGACCTGTTAGCCCAATACTTTTCAATTTGAGTAATAATCGGGAGTGCCATACCTGGTCGTATGCTTTAGTTATATCAAAAAATGTAGCTAAAACACATTGGCGTCTGGCAAATTGTTGTTTGATATTAGTGGTTAGCTTTGTTAGGAATTCCACTGGTGACCTGCCTTTTCTAAACCCTGCCTGATTCACTGGTAATATGTTGTTCTTTTCACAGTAGTACATCAATCTCTTTAGAATTATTTTCTCCATAAGTTTACATACGTGCGATGTTAATGCAATTGGCCTATAGTTTTTCAAGTCAATATTGCATTTACCTGCTTTTAGTACAGGAACCACTATTGATTGTTTCCAATAGTCGGGCAGTTTGCCGCTATTCCAGCATTTTTTAAACATATTATGTAGCAAGATTAAAAAAATTTCTGGTAAATTTTTCAACATCTCATTGGAAATTGCATCAAATCCTACTGATGTCTTTTTATTTGGAATTGATTTAATGGCATCTTTTAATTCTTGGAGCGTGATTGGTGCATTTACATAGTGCGTATTATCTGGGACAGGATCCTTGTATGCGTCGGTCTTTTCTTCCTGTACCCTATAATTTCTACTAGAGGCAGGAAGTCCTTCTACTCGACAGACCTCAGCAAACATGTCTGCAAAAGCTTCTGCTTTCTCCTGTGAGCTAGGTAAAGGATTGTTTTCTAGCTTTACTGGAATTGATGGCAACTTGATCCCATTTTTCATTGTTTTCAGTTTTTCCCAAATCTTTTGCATATCTTTATGGTCACTTACTTCATATGTACAAAAAGATGTCCAATATTGTTCTTTAGCTTGTTCTATGACTCTGTTACAGTTTATGTTCGCACTTTTCATTGCCGTATGATTTTCAGGTGACCTATTAGCTATATATTGTTTGTATTTTTCTTTCTTTTCGTTGACTGCCTTTTCACAATCTTTATTCCACCAGACTTTTCCATGATGTTTTCCTGTTTTTGATGCTTTAAGTTCTGGAATTGAAATTTTTGCAGCCCTTAAGAGTGACTTACAGAAATCTGCGTACATATCGTTTAAGGTCGTTGTTTCAGATAGATCTGTTCTTGTATTTCGTAGGAAAGCTTTAAAACTGGCCCAATCTGCGTATTTATAGTTGGGTAAACTATCTTGTGGTATTGCATCAAACTCAGTGATCAGGTTAAGGGTAAGAAGTATGGGGATGTGATCTGATCCCAACAAGTCATCCTCTGTTTGCCATGTGGCATTTGGTGCTAGCGATGGTGAGATTAAGGTAAGGTCGATAGCTGTGGGTCTGTGGGTTGGTATATCAGGGACACGGGTCACGCGTCCATTGTTTAGTAAGTATAAATTGGAATCTATAAAATTTTCAATCAACCTGTTGCTAGTTATATTTTTACAATTCTTGTCCCAAAATGTGTGTGTGTGTGTGTGTGTGTGTGTGTGTGCGTCTGTGTGAGCGCGCGTGTGTGCGTGTCCTTTTCTGAATCATATGTTCACGAAATGTGGTATTAAATAGGCCTACTTTTATTAGTCCATTTAAAAAAAACAAAAACATATGTGAATAGACGTTAAAAGAAATAACGAACGAACACACACACACACACACACACACACACACACACACACACACACACACACACACACACACACACACACACACACACACACACACACACACACACACACACACACACACACAATCTACATACTCCGGAAAAGGACAGCATTAATGTGGTAAGACTACTCTGCTGGACTTTGCCCAGCCGTAGCTTTTTCGTACGATGTTAGTCTTGGGTCGGTGACCTGGCGAACACAAGAATGAAGAAATCTGCTTAAGTAGTTGGTGACTTGTGTGTGGTGGAAATTTTCACACTGATACTACTGTCCAAGTTTGAACGTTCATTTAGATGTAAACCTGTGTATTGGTTTGGTTGCCATTTTATTCTCGAACTCCATAAGATTGAGATCTTTTGGTTCCGAACAGGTTCGACTCAACTGTCATTCTTTTTCAAAGTGCATTTATTTGACTGCCAGCTTGTCTTCAAACTGTATTTATTTTATTGCTATTCTGTTGTCAAGCAGTTTTCAAAAACTGTACGCTGGACAAAAACAAATCAGTTTTTTTTCTTTCTTTGAATTTGCTTGATCAGTTGTTAGATATTATATATCATCCAAAAGGGTAAACGAGTTTACATTAATAAAATTGATGAGAATCATGATTTTAAATGACAAAAGTTCCAGCGGCCTTGTTTCCCTTGTAGTGGTGATGTTCATGTTTCTTCTGCCTGGAGGAGGTATGTACATTTGAACTGTTTGTCCATCGTTATACTTGCTTTCTATTAATGAATATAATTCCCGGATGAAGTCGAATAATGAATCATTATGTATAGCGTTGTGTTGTTGAAAGTTACGAATATTATCATGCACACTGCAACGTTATTTGAACTGTTTTTGTATGAAATTATAATGTGTTTGTAAGAACTGGGAACATATTTATATGACAATCTCTACTTTTCTCTTTCCTTTCTTTTTCTTGTTTTTTTCTTCTTCTTCTTTTGAATGAAATCACAATGTTTTTGTAACGGGTACAACCTGCACCTTTTTAATTTTCTTTCTTTTTTCTTTCTTCTCTCAAATGAAATCATAATGTGTTCGTGTGAAATAGTAAGAATGAGGAACATGTTTATGGTACAACCTGTACCTTTCTCTTTCTTTTTTCTTGTTTTTTTTCTTTCATTTCTTAAATGAAATCATAATGTGTCTGTAATAGTAAGAACTGGGAACATGTTTATGGTTGCAACCTGTACCTTTTTCTTCCTTTTTTCTTGTTTTTTTCTCCTTCTCTTAAATGAAATCATAATGTGTTTGTGAGTAATAAGTGAGAACTGGGAATATGTTTATGGTACAACCTTTACTTTTTCTTTGTTTTTATTTTCTTCTCTTAAATGAATCATGATGTGTTTGTAATAGTACGAATGGGAACATGTTTATGGTACAATGGTCCCAGATTCTTTCAAGTCTGCTATTGTTCACCTTCTCCTCAAGAAATACAATTTAGACCCAAATGAACTGAAAAATTACCGGCCTATCTCTAATCTCTCTTTCTTGTCAAAACTCATCGAAAAAGTTGTCCTCAACCAGCTGAACTCTCACCTGTCTGCCAACAATCTCCTCAATCCTTTCCAGTCAGCCTACCGCCAGTGCCATAGCACTGAAACTGCCCTGCTACACATTCTCAACAATCTCCTCCTTGCAACTGATACTGGCAAAGTCTCTCTCCTCACACTCCTTGATCTGTCTGCAGCCTTCGATACCTTTGACCATGGTATTCTCCTTTCTAGACTTCATCATACTTTTGGCATCTCTGACATTGCTCTCTCCTGGTTCACTTCATATCTATCAAACAGAAAACAAACTGTTCTCATTAATGGCACTTACTCTCAACCTGCATACCTGACCTGTGATGTTCCACAAGGATCTGTCCTTGGCCCTGTTCTTTTCACTCTTTACACCTCCCCCCTGTCCACCATCATCAAGTCCCACTCTATAAAACACCTATGCTGATGACACCCAACTTCTAGACAGTGACACACCAGACAATATACAGCGCCTCTTGACTCGCACCACTGAGTGTTACTCGGACATTAAGAACTGGATGACGTTCAACAAACTTCAGCTTAATGATGACAAGAAGAAGCTATCCTCATTGGCACCCGTCAGAAACTTTCTCAGCTGCCTCCTCTTTCTCTACCATTATGTAACACATCAGTCCCAATTTCTGATTCAGCTAAAAACCTTGGTGTCTGCATTGACTCTACCCTCTCCATGAACAACTTTGTTTCTCAAACTTGCCAGATCTTGCTACTACCATCTCCATCGTATAAGCCTGATCAGGAAGTATCTCTCTGTGAAACAATTGCAAAACTCGTTTCTCCTGCATAATGTCTCGCATTGACTATTGCAATTCACTCCTGTCTGGTCTTCCTGCCTCCACCATTCACATCCTGCAGCGCATTCAAAACAATGCTGCACGCCTTGTACTGAAAAAGAAAAAAGCTGACCACATATCTCCTCTCCTGGCACAACTTCACTGGCTCCCTGTATCAAAGCGCATTACAGTACAAACTAGACACCATGTGCTACAAAAGCCTGAATAACGCACCCCCGATTACCTGTCAAGCCTACTTGAGATCTATGTTCCCTCACGTACCCTCCGCTCTGCCTCCGATCCTCTGACTTTTCGCTTTCCACGCACTAAGCTCAATACCTATGGTCCACGAGCCTTCTCTGTTTCTGGTCCACTTTCCTGGAACAAACTTCCTCTCTCAGTCCGTCAGCAACCTACTTTTGTCTCCTTCAAGTCCGCTCTCAAAACTCACATTTTCTCCTCTGCATAAAATCCTGACCTCACTCAATCCCCCTGCAGCCTGTCTCCATCGGAGGGGAATCATATTGTAATATATAATTGTATATAATATGCTCTCTATAATTTTCCATTGCTTTTATTCTTTCTCCCCATTTATAGCCGTGTGCGTTGGTGGCGTGTGCGTGTACACGCTGCGTGTGCGTGTGTGTGTGTGTGTGTGCGTGCGTGCGTGCGTGCGTGCGTGCGTGTGTGTGTGTGCGTGCGTGCTGTGTGTCTGTTTTAGCGCTTAGATTTGATTTTATCAAGATTTTGCGCTATATAAAATATTGTATATTATATTATATTATTATATTATTACAATGTTTACTTTTTTCTTTTCTTTTTCTTTTTTCCCCTTTTCTCTTGAATGAAATCATAATGTGTTTGCAATTGTAAGAACTGGGAAAAATATATATGGGACAACCTTTACCTTTATTTTTTACTTTCTTCTTTTAAATAAACCCCTGTGTTTGTAACAGTAAACATGTTTATATGACAATCTCTACCTTTTTTCTTTTTTTCTTCTTCTCTTAAATGAAATCATAATGTGTTTGTGAGTAATAAGTAAGAACTAGGAACATGTATATAGGTACAACCTGTACCATTTTTTGTTCTTGTTTCTTCTTCTTCTCTTAAATGAAATCATATAATGTGTTTGTAATAGTAACAACTGGGAACAAACAACCTTTACTTTTTTTTATCGTACAACCTTTCCTTTTTTTTTCTTCTTTTCTTCTCTTAAATGAAATCATGTGTTTGTAACAGTAAGAACTGGCAACATGTTTATGATACAATGTTTACCATTTTCTTTTGTTTGTTTGTTTGTATTTTGTTTTTTATTCTTCGTTTTTCTTTTTCTTTTTTTCTTCTTCGTGATGCGTACAACAGAGGCGTTTTGCAACGAGACTTACGATACCCGTTACGAAATCTGCTGCAACGATACAGTCACCTCCACCAAGAACTTGTATCGACCTGCCTGCTGCGCGAACTGACTTATACGACGCACGGTTCCAGTTGTGCTGTGCTGGCCAGCTGATCCCCAAGAAAGGCGCCTACCCCGGGTGCTGTGGCAACCAGACTTACGATGCTCTCACCCAGCTCTGCTGTGATGGGGTGGTGCAGGTACGTGTTGGTGTGTGTGTGTGTGTGTGTGTGTGTGTGTGTGTATGTGTGTGTGTGTGTGTCTAGGGAATTGGGGAAAGAAAGAGAGAGAGAGAAGAGAGAAAGAGAGAGAGAGGGCGGAGAGAGGGGGGAGAGAGGGGGAGAGAGGGGGGAGAGAGAAATAGAGATAGAGACAGACAGAGAGACAGAGGCAGAGACGGAGAGGGGACAGAGACAGAGATGGAGAGAGAGAGAGACAGAGATAGAGAAAGAAAGAGAGAGAGAGAATACAGACAGAGACAGAGACGGAGAGAGACAATGACAGAGACGGAGAGAGAGAGAGAGGAGAGAGAGAGAGAGAGAGAGAGAGAGACAGAGAAGAGAAGAGAGACAGAGGCAGAGACAGAGACAGAGACGGAGAGAGAAAGAGAGACAGAGAGAGAGAGAGACAGACGGAAGACAGAGATAGAGAGAGACAGAGGCAGAGACAGAGACGGAGAAAGACAGAGGCAGAGAGGGAGAGAGAGAGAGGAAGAAATAAGAGAGAGAAAATGGAGAGAGAGACAGAGAGAGAGAGAGAGAGAGAGAGAGGAGAAAGAAATAGAGCGAGAGATAAAGACAGAGAGACAGAGCGAGAGAGAGAAGCAGAGCGAGAGAGAGAAACAGAAAGAGAGAGAGAAACAGAGAGAGAGACAGAGCGAGAGAGAGAGAGAGAGAGAGAGAGAGAGAGAGAGAGAGAGAGAGAGAGAGAGAGAGAGAGAGAGAGAGAGAGAGAGAAGAGAGAATAAATGAATGGATCATGGCATTTCAGGAGATGTCTGACAGTCTGGTCCGACATTTGCAAATCATATAGTTACA
>JAPXFY010000018.1:43100931-43105931 GCA_030674185.1 Monoplex corrugatus | reverse complement strand
GGACCAGACTGTCAGACATCTCCTGAAATGCCATGATCATTCATTATTCTCTCTTTCTCCTCCATCTCTCTCTCCTCTCTCTCTCTCTCTCTCACACACTCTCTCTCTCTCTCTGGGGGTGCTAATTCCATCTGTATGGACCCAGACAGAAATGAACGGTGACCGACTGTGGAACATCTCATTGAGAGATATGTAAAGGAGAAGAGTCTGAAGCAGAACGGAGAGGTCGGGCAAGGGCGTAGGCTACATTTAGCGAAGGTCACAAAGATAAATACATGTAGGTGCAATACCCATTAATAACACATGCAACATAACGTATTGATCTTTTGTATTCAATTCTTTGAGTAGCAGCAGCCAGTGAAGAAACTGAAACAAATGTTACGTACATCCAAAACAAACGTGACTGCCCGCGTTCAAGCAAACAGGAACCAGAAAAAAAATATAAAAAAAGAATCAGAACGTGTATTTAACACAACCAGACAAGACAGGCGCAAATTTCAGTCCTTTTCTTCCACTGCACGCAGCGAAAGTTTCAGTCTTTTTTCTTCTCTGTGATCTTACATCTACTCTTGACAAAAGCCAGTTGAAATCCAAAACAAGTGTGACTGCCCGCGTTCAAGCAAATAGAAACCAGCAAAAACACGAAAAAAGAATCAGAAGGCGTATTTTAACCCTTTGACTCCTGCACCCTATCCATCGACTGAAAAATTTTTTTTGCCTCCCTCACCCTATCCACCAGTTTCCTGCCAGAAGCTGGTGGGTAGAACGAGGAAGTCAAAAGTTAAGTTTTTGCTTTGTTAGCATGATTGACAATGCAGGATGCTGGTAGACAGGTGCGGGAGTCAAAGGGTTAATACAACCAGACAAGACAGGCGCAAATTATAGACCTTTTCTTCTACTGAACGAAGCAGCAGGAATGTTTCAATCTTTTTCTCCTAATTTTTAGATTTGGTGTTTGTTCGTTTTGTGATCTTACATCTACTTAGAGGGGGAAAATCACTGCTGGACAAAAAAGTTTGTCTTCAAGTTAGATTTGAAGGGTATGACTCCAGAACAAGATTGAGGCGGCCGAGATGTGGTTTCTAAGAAGAATGTTGAGAGTTCCATGGACAGCAAAGAAAACAAACGAGACAGTCTTGATGGAGGCAGACACGAGTAGATCACTCATAAGGAAATTTAGGAAAAGACAGGCAACATTTATAGGCCATTTTATGAGGAAGGGGGATTTGGAGCACCTGGTCACAACGGGAAAGGTGGAGGGAAAGAGAGCACCGGGTAGACCCAGGGAGAAAATGCTGGACAGACTTGCAGAGTGGCTGGGGACGAGGGGGATGGGAGAGATGCTAGGGGCAACGAGAGACAGACACAGATAGAAGTTCATGATCGCCAACACCATTCGGCAGGGCACCTGATGATGATGACATCTACGCTTGACAAAGACCAGTTGGCCGAAAATTTGCGCCTGTCTTGTCTGGTTGTATTAATACGCGTTCTATTTTTTTTCGTGTGTGTTTTTTTCTGGTTCATGGCTATGTACATACTGTATTCATTATCATCATCATGTGCCTTGCCTCATGGCGTTGGAGGTCATGGTCCTCCATATGTATCTATCACTTGTTGCTGCAAGTACATATCCCACCCTCTCTGCCTTCAACCACTCTGCAAGTCCGTCCAATATTTTCTCTCTGGGTCTATGTGGTGCTCTCTTTCCATCCAGCTTTCTTGTTGTGACCAGGTACTCTAATTCCCCTTTCATCATAAAATCGCCTATAAATGTTGCCTGTCTTTTCCTAATCTTTCTTATCAATGATCTTCTAGTGTCTGCCTCCGTCAAGACTGTCTCGTTTGTTTTCTTTGCTGTCCATGGAACTCTCAACATTCTTCTCAGAAACCACATCTCGGCTGCCTCAATCTTGTTCTGGCTTTGCTTGTTGACTGTCCACGCCTCACAACCGTAAAAACATTGGTTCTACATAACATTCAAGAACTCTCTTCCTGATGTTAATTGATAGACATTTGTTGGTAAGAATGCTTTTGTGTTGCAGACCAAAAAAGGTCATTACCCATCCTGCTGCAGCCAAGAAGCCATGGACGTGTATTTCGACATCTGCTGTAACGGTACGGCACTGACGAGGAAAGGGTACTACACAGGCTGCTGTGGTAACGTCACCTACGACTACAGCAAGGAGTTGTGCTGCTACGGCGACGTACAACCGCGTCCGACGTTCACTTCAGTCTGCTGCGGGAACTCTGTGATTGACGGAAAGACGCATATCTGCTGCAACGGCGAGGCTTTTCTGCGACAGGGGAGATACACGGCTTGCTGTGAGAATCAGGTGAGATGAGATCTTCTTCTTGGCGTACACTGCTACACAATCAGCTGAGTCCGGGTGATGAATGCAGCCGTCTTTTCCAGCTCCTGTCTGCGGCCATGGAGTTTGGTTGTCAGCGGAGTGTCTGTCGGCCACACGTCCTGTCTTGCCACCTGGTAAAGGGGGCATCTTTGGAGTATATGCTCCGTGGTTTGGTCTTCTTGACCGCAGGGACAGGTTGGGGAGGACGCCAGCTTCAGTTTGCGGTACATGTGGCTGTTCAGCCTATTGTGACAAGTGCGCAGCCTCACCAGGACAACTTGCTGCCCTCTAGACAACAGGTGGTAGTCATCCCTGTGTCGTCTCGGCATGCAAAGCGCCCTGATGATGCTCCTCTTCTCACTGTAGCTGATGCTGTTGTTAGGTTGTTCTTCTCTGGCTCCCTCCTTAGCAAGGATATCAGCTCGCTCATTCCCGGAGACTCCGCAGTGGGCTGGAATCCACTGCAGAACTGCTCTCTGGTTGTGGCAACCTGGCGAAGAGCTCTAGACAGGAGGGGGAGCGTGTTGTTCTGGCATGCCTGCAGCACGGAGAGGGCGTCAGACAAGAAGACAACTTGTCTGCAGTCACAGTCTGTAGCCTGAATCATGGAGGCCGCCTGCATGAGTGCTTCTATCTCAGCACGGTAGCTAGTACAGTGTCTTCCAGTGGCGACACTTGCTGTTGTTGTTTGTCCTCCTGGGAAAAGGACAAGGATGCCTGCACCCCCGTTGGCTACAGCGTTGGTTGCTGACCCGTCGGTGTATACATGTATCATTGCCTCCTGTGGGTACCTCTCAGCAATCATGGCCATCGGTAGGGAGTGTTTCACCTTGTCATCTTGTGTGTCTCCCGGTATGAGGTATGGGACGGTGGTGTGGACCTTGATATCAGGCTGGTCTAGTGTCCAGGGTTCTGGCATATCTGTTGGGCAAAGGGGGAGCGTGTCCTTGGGCAGACTTTCTTGGAACTGGCGAGTCAGGCTCTCGCTCTCATGGACAAAGCTGCTTCTTTTCAGTCGGTTTTTGACTTACGGACGGACCAGCCCGGTCACTGCAAGAGGTCTAAACTGGAAAAGAACTCCAAGAGAGAAGATTAGCCTACTCTGCTCATAGTAAACCTCACTCGGAAATAGCAAACAGCAGAGTGGTGAGAGTGAGGGAAAGAGTGGCTGAATGGTTCAGACGTTCACCTGCCAATAACTAATCTCGAAGTACCATGGTTCGTTACCCGATCGAGGCATCGACTTTCCTCCTTAGTTTGACCAGGAAATCAAACTGAACGCCTGATTTTTCGGAAGGGGACGAAAAACAAGCCGGACCCTTGTTTCTTTTAGGTATCCTGGCAGCGACCAGGTCCGAGAGATACAGACACCTGCGGTGTTGGTCAGGAAATTTCACCAAAAGCTTTAATGACGAAATTGAATAGCCAGTCGCCGTGATGTAGTGGTTAAGGCAACGGACTACCGACTGGAAGGTTATGGGTTCCAGTCTCCACCAGTCCCTTCAAAACTATATATCATTGTGGGGTTTTTCGGCTCTAACCGGCTCCTGCCGAGAGTTGGGTGTGCTATGGGCTCATTGGGAAGACTGGGACCACACAAGTCGAGGTTCTTCCACGTCATTGAGGGTGTTGCTCAAATTTTCTGACCAGTACCGCAGGTGTCTGTATCTCCCTGGCCTGGTTGACGCCAGAACATATGATGATAGCAAGCGTAGAGTACAGCCCAGTCACGCAGTCTCAGTCCTAGATGGAACTCCATAGCATCATGATTATCGTCCTCATCGATACCATCGTCATCGCATTGTAAAAATACAAACAAACAAAAAAGAAAAAAAAACACAAAAACCACCAACAACAAAACCCAAAACCAAAACCCAAAACCAAAACCCAAAACAAAAAAGAAAACACAACAAAAACCAAACCAAAACAAAAACATCCTGTGCCGGCTTTTGTGGCCATTAAGATGGCGTAGCAAAATGAAAAAAAAACCACACACACACACACACACACACACACACACACACACACACACACACACACACACACACACACACACACACACACACACACACACACACACATACACACACACCACACACACACACACGCACGCACACGAAACAAAAACAAAAACAAAAACAAAAACAAACAAAAAAAACCAGGAGAGCACAAAATTAACTTCCCTAAGTGCGATGATCCTAAAAAAAAAAAGATCTGTTAAAATTTTTAGCTCGAGTTACTTGTTAAACTGCTTGAAACCTTCTCGCAAAGACCTTGATGTCATACCTTAATTTATTAATTATATCACGGCCTTGATGTCTACCCTATAATTGTATTATTATATCACGCCTTGATGTCTACCTATAATTGTATTAATTATATCACGCCTTGATGTCTACCCTATAATTGTATTAATTATATCACGCCTTGATGTCTACCCTATAATTGTATTAATTATATCACGGCCTTGATGTCTACCCTATAATTGTATTAATTATATCACGGCCTTGAATGTCCTACCCTATAATTGTATTAATTATATCACGGCCTTGATGTTACCTATAATTGTATTAATTATATCACGGCCTTGATGTCTACCCTATAATTGTATTAATTATATCACGGCCTTGATGTCTACCCGTAGAT
>JAPXFY010000018.1:43088431-43095931 GCA_030674185.1 Monoplex corrugatus | reverse complement strand
CACACACACACACACACAATCATGGAAAACGACGAATCTACCAGTCCTCTCAGTGTATCCATCTGTCCTTCCTTTGTTTTCATTTTCCTTCTGTCTCGTCTCTGTCTCTGTCTCTGTCTCTCTGTCTCTTTCTCTCTCTCTTTTCTCTCTCTTCTCTCTCTCTCTCTCTCTTTCTCTCTCTCTCTCTTCTCTCTCTCTTTTTTCTCTCTCTCTTTTTTTTCCTCTCTCTCTCTCTTTCTCTCTCTCTTTCTCTCTCTCTCTCTCTCTCTTCTCTCTCTCTCTCTTTCTCTCTCTTTCTCTCTCTTCTCTCTCTCTCTCTTTCTCTCTCTTTCTCTCTCTTTCTCTCTCTTTCTCTCTTTCTCTCTTCTCTCTCTTCTCTCTCTTTCTTCTTTCTCTCTCTAACTCCTCTTCTCTCTCTCTCTAACTCTCTCTGTCTCTCGACACACACACACACACACACACACACACACACACACACACACACACACACACACACACACACACACACACACACACACACACACACAACAAGTTTACACTGATGGATCAATAATTGAAAGACAAGCAGGCTCAGCGTTTTTAATACCTGCTCTCAAAATTGAGAAATCCTATATAGGACTTAATAAATCTGTCTTTACCGCTGAACTCTTTGCAGTCGTAATGGCTTTGAATTATATGATAAATTTTCCTAGGACACTTCCCAAGATACTTTTTTGCGTTGATTCAAAATGTACTTCAAGCTCTTGAATTATCAAAATTACAAACAAGATCTGAAATGATATTGGAAATTACTCACTTGGTTAATAGTTTATCCTTAGGAGGCACTGATATTACTTTCTGCTGGATACCATCTCATAGTTCTTTTCATTATAACGATATGGTTGATAGGGCTGCCAAACGGGGGGCAAAGAGCTCACCAGATTCAAATAATGTACAACTTTCCCTCTCATTGCATGAGTGTTATACCTCAGTGGACTCCTATGTATGGAAGCAGTTTCAAGATTAACAGAAAAAGTATGAAAACTGTTATATGAACTTTGAAATTAGCAAAACACTTAAGCAGTTTCCTGCCAGCAGAAGTATACAATCCCTTATGTATAGGTGGAAACTTGTTGCACTTAAAACAAAATACACCAGGAATATAGTATGTCTGTGTGGAAAAAAGATAACACATAGTCATATTCTTTCATGCGTTCGGGTGAAACGACATATTCCTACACTATCTAAGACAGTTTCTGATATATTTGCCTCACCATTCTTAACATATGAATTTTTTTGTTAGCCTGTCAAAAAGTCCTATAGCAAATTATCTTTAACACGCCGTTATTTCACATGTTCAATGTTATGGTTAGTTAATTTTACTGTTTCAATCGTTAATTATGATAACGTCTTGTGATTTTGTTCCTTCTCGTCTTCGGCACAGTTGTTTTCTGGTTCATTTCTTTTTCCTGAAGATTAACCATTTCCAAGTATACTCTTCACTCCTCATGAATTTTTTTGGGTCTAAAATCACTTAAGTGAATAGACATTAAATGAAAGACCACCACACACACAATATATACACACAAAAAGCACGCACGAGCACGAGCACATGGTGACAATCACACACACAAGCACATAGACACAGAAACAGATACACACACACAGAGATTCGTCTACAAGCTCATAGCTGAATATATTTGAGAGAAAAAAAAACCGCATGTGCGAACACACAGTAATACGCGCGCACACACACACACACACACACGCACACACGTATGCACGCGCGCGTGCTCACACACACAAACACCACACACAAAACACACACACAAGAGAGAGAGAGAGAGAGAGAGAGAGAGAGAGAGAGAGAGAGAGAGAGAGAGAGAGAGAGATTCGTCTAAAAGCTCACATATCAATAGTTTTAAAACAAAATACGCATGTACGAAGACACTATGATGACGCGCACACACACACACACACACACACACACACACACACACACACACACACACACACACACACACACACACACACACACACACACACACACACACACATACACACATACACACATACACACACACACACACACACACACACACACCACTCACTCACTCACTCACACACACACACAGATACATACACACACGCGCGCGCGCGCATAACGAACACACAGAAAGAAGGGTTCGTTTTCAGTTTTATTATATAAACAAGCGGGCTCATAGAACCTTTCAAATTAATTAAAACGTAACATCAAAACAAACCTTATCAAATAAAAATATTCCATGGAAACGTGTTCGTGGCTCTACAAATGGCACATTGAAAACAAACAAACAGACAAAAAATAAATAAACAAATAAACAAACGAAATCATTAGCAGTGTCCGTATCTTTTGCTGTTGTTATTAAGTCTTTTGTTCTTCCATATAGTTTTCTTGAAGTGAGCGCACGTTGTTCTTCTTCTTTGACCTGGGTGGTACAGAGTAAGAGCTCCTGCCTTTCATTCGGGTTGTTCGGGTTCAATTCTGACAAAAACAAACAAAACAACAACAAAAAAGAAAAAGAAAAAAAAGAAAGAAACCGCCGTCCATGACCTCATAGTCTCATAGTCTTCAGCTGTCCTTCAGCAGGATTGGGGAAGTTACAGCACAGATGGAGAAAAATGCGATCCGCAGCGGGCCCCAGCACCTAAGTTGGTTTGAGCATCGGATTCACATGCTAATGGTTGTGGGTTCGAATCCCGGGGTGGTGCTACATTAAAACTGATCTTCACACTGTCCCATCTTAAGATCATTGTTGTTCTGGTGGTGTCGGTATAGAATTCGATAGGTCCCCCTTCCCCCACCTCACTTCCCTAGGATGGTTATCCCCGTCGGCCATATCACCTGAGGTGGGTGTCGACGTAAAAACTGAACCAAAATCAATCAATCAATCAATCAGTGCTGTCCGCTTCTTAAAAAGCTGAGCCGAGATTTGGGTGGGGGGTGGGGTGGTGGAATCTATACCACCTCACTCCCCCCAACGGACCTTAGAGTTTTGTGACTTTCTTTGTTTTTTTTTTTACCTTTTTGATGCCAACTTGTTTCTGTGGTCACAGAACCCCTTTTTGTGTGATTTTTGAGGTTTTTTGTATACTATTATTGTCCATGAAACACTCTTCATGTTCTCTTTAGTCGTTTTGTATTTGGTTTTATCTTTGGACAAGTGTTCAGGCTCAGTGTGAGATGTTTTGGTTTGTTGTTTGATTTCTAGACACCTTTTCTGGTAATCTCTGTGACGAATCCCTCCTGAACAAAGTCCAAAAATCCAAATTTCGTTCATATCGTCTGCTCCGCGTGGTGTTTAACGTCTGTGTGTATGAGTCTAAATCTGTACATGTGGACTGTGTTTTCCATTTTGTCAACAATCTTTCATTTTTTTGTCACTCAGTATTCTTTCTCTGGATGGCATTTGACGTCTTTGTAACTGATTTCATGACAAAGACTTTTTTTAATTTTTATTTATTTTTTTTAGGTGCAGAGTAGCGTGTTCTTTTTTGCATCGGTCACTGAAATGAGTCAAAATTGACCGATTTGAATTTGGAATCAAAAACGAAACACACAGACAGTAGAAGATCACATTTCTTAAAAAACAAAAAAACAACAACAACAAACAAACAAAAGCAAAACAAAACAAATTAAAACAAGACAAAACAAAAGAAAACAAAACAAAAACGAAATAAAAACAAAACGAAAAACGGTACGAAACGAAACGAAACAAGACAAAACAAAACAGAACAATCAAAACTGATCCACGAGAACATCCATTCCCACCATATGGTATCATTCATGCAAAAACAAAGGACCCGGGAAGCGAGCAGCCCAGTAATACCCATCGAAATTTTATTGTTTTATCTCGACTTCCGCTAGCCCATCCTCCTCCTCATTCTCCTCCTCCTCCTCCTCCTCATCATCATCATTATCATCGTCACCACCAACATCATCATGACCATCAGTATTTGCTATCATCGTAAACGCGTTGGCTCCCTCACCCTATTCACCAGCTTCTGCCGTAGGTTGCTGGTCGGAAACTGGTGGATAGGGTGACGGAGTCTGAAGGTTTCAAAGCGTAGGGGTGGGTCTGACTCAAAACCCCCAGCCTCCCTAACCACGCAACAGTTGCATGAGTCGATCCAACTGCTGTCTTCCCAAGCCGGGCAGGCCACGGCGGGGACCAGCAGGCGCAGGCGCGGGTTTGGAAGAAGGGGGAGGAGAGGGCCGCCGTGGGGGAGGCTGCCAGAGCTTGGGAGGATGGCTGTGTGGGGGTGGGGGCCCGTGCGGGGGAGGAGGAGGAGGAGGAGGATGGAGCCGATGGTGGGGAGAAGGGGGCATTCGCGGGGGAGGGTGCCAGTGTTTGGGAGGATGGCCGTGCGGAGGAGGAGGAGGATGCCCGTGCGGGGGGTGCCCGTGGGGTGGTGGCGGAGGATGCCCGTGCGGGGGTGGCGGGGGGTGCCCGTGGGGGGGTGGCGGAGGATGCCCGTGCGGGGGGTCCCGTGGGGATGTGGCGGGGGATGCCCGTGGGGTGGTGGGGGCCCGTGGACGAAAGGGTGGGGGGCGTTGGACGGGGCGTTGTGACCCGACCACCGTGCCCGTGCCCCTGGCCCTGTCCTTGCCCTTTCGGTGGTGGGCCCTGACCTGTCGGAGGCATTGGCGGGAGATAATCGCCGGTAATGGCGTCGTTGCCAGGGGTGCAGGCCAGGTTGAAAGGGGCGTCGGCCTTGAACACCACGTCCCTGTTGCAGCACACCTGCGTGTTGGGGTCGATGGACTTTTTGCCGCAGCAGTAGGTCTTCTCACCGGGGTTCATTTTGAAGACCACCTCCCCGTCACAGCAACCGTGCACGTTCAGGTCGATGGGAGTCTTGTCGCAGCACTTCATGGGCGAGTCCGGACCTCCTGTGGATCAGAGATTCAGAGATTAGCCCTTTGACTGACTTCCCGCAAACCCGTCCACTGACAAAAAAAAAAAAAAAAAAAAAAAAAAAAAAATTGCACCTTTTGACTCCCTCACCCTATCAGGAAGCTGTGGGTGGATAAGGTCAAGGGAGTCAAAGGGTTAAGTTTTCGCTTTGCCAGCATCGTTGACAATGCAGGATGCTGGTGGTAGACATGGTGCCGGGAGTCACAGAGATTAAAGCGTGACTGCATGAAGGATTCTTGGCTGGTAAGTAGATGCTCTGTTGTAGCTTCAAACAACATATGTACACCACAGAAAAGAAATTGTTGTATAATGTGTCAGACCGGCCAACCCTTAATTCGACATCATAGGACCATTTCTAGAATTATTTGTGGAACAATTCTGAAGTACAGAGAGACATGCACTAATGTTAACTCTTTGACTACTGCATCCCGTCCACCGGCATCCTGCACTGTCAACCGTGCCGGCAAAACAAAAACTTAACCCTTTGACTCCCTCACCCTATCCGCCAGCTTCCTGCTGGGAGTCAGAGGGCTAAGTTTTTGCTTGGCTGACATGGTCGACGATGCAGGATGCTGGTAAAGAGGTCGAGGGAGTCAAAGGGTTAAGTTTTTGCTTTGCTGACATGGTCGACAATGCAAGATGCTGGTAAACAGGTCGCGGGAGTCAAAGGGTTAAGTTTTTGCTTTGTTGACATGGACGACAATGCAAGATGCTGGTAAACAGGTCGCGGGAGTCAAAGGGTTAAGTTTTTGCTTTGTTGACATGGACGACAGTACAGGATGCTGGTAAACAGGTCGCGGGAGTCAAAGGGTTAAGGTTTTGCTTTGCTGACATGGACGACAGTACAGGATGCTGGTAAACAGGTCGCGGGAGTCAAAGGGTTAAGTTTTTGCTTTGCTGGCATGGTCGACAATGCAGGATGCTGGTAGACAGGTCGTGGGAGTCAAAGGGTTAAATCATCGTTAGGGGCTTACGTATGGCGGGACATCCCGTTACTTCCTTGGATACATCATTGTTCTAACTTGGTCCCATTCTGCCTGAAATGCATTAACTTGGGCATTGCTTTATTTACATGTAGACATCTACATAACCTCAAAATGTTTGAGAAAATGACTACGAATTAATAGTTCTTTTAATTCATGCTCCCTACATCTCCTTTTCTTACAGACTCATGCACATGCTGAGCTCAGGACGTAAATAAGGCATGCTGAGCTCAGGACGTAAATAAGGCATGCTGAGCTTAGGACGTAAATAAGGCATACTGAGCTCAGGACGTAAATGAAGCATGCTGAGCTTAGGACGTAAATAAGGCTTGCTGAGCTTAGGACGTAAATAAGGCATGCTGAGCTTAGGACGTAAATGAAGCATGCTGAGCTTAGGACGTAAATAAGGCATGCTGAGCTTAGGACGTAAATAAGGCATGCTGAGCTAGGACGTAAATAAGGCATGCTGAGCTTAGGACGTAAATAAGGCATGCTGAGCTCAGGACGTAGATAAAGCATGCTGAGCTCAGGACGTAAATAAGGCATGCTGAGCTTAGGACGTAAATAAGGCATGCTGAGCTCAGGACGTAAATAAGGCATGCTGAGCTCAGGACGTAAATAAGGCATGCTGAGCTCAGGACGTAAATAAGGCATGCTGAGCTCAGGACGTAAATAAGGCATGCTGAGCTTAGGACGTAAATAAGGCATGCTGAGCTTAGGACGTAAATAAGGCATGCTGAGCTCAGGACGTAAATAAGGCATGCTGAGCTCAGGACGTAAATAAGGCATGCTGAGCTTAGGACGTAAATAAGGCATGCTGAGCTTAGGACGTAAATAAGGCATGCTGAGCTTAGGACGTAAATAAGGCATGCTGAGCTCAGGACGTAAATAAGGCATGCTGAGCTTAGGACGTAAATAAGGCATGCTGAGCTTAGGACGTAAATAAAGCAAAGTGGCACACATGCTAGAGGTAAAACGGTATTTCGCTCAGCCCAAAGTGCAAAGCCCAAAATCGGGCATTTTAACTGAAAAGACGAAATGGGGAGAAAAAGCGAAACGGGATGCTATCCGCACGACCACCAGCAAACACAGCACAGCACAACACAGCACAGCACAGCACAACACAGCACAGCACAGCACAACACAGCACAGCACAGCACAGTACAATACAGTATAGCATTGGACAGCACAGCACGGCACAGCACAACATAACATAACACAACACAATACAGCACAGCACAGCACAGCACAGCAAAGCACAGCACAAGCCACTCCAGCACAGCACAACACAGCAGAGCATAGCATATCACAGCATAGCCTATCACAGCACAGCAAAGCATATCACAGAACACAGCACAGCACAGCACAAGCACAGCACAGCACAGCACAGCACAGCACAGCACAGCACAACACAACACAACACAACACAGTACAGCACAGCACAGCACAGCATATCAAGGCACAGCAAAGTTATACCGCAGCACAATAAAGCACAACACAGCACAAAACAGCACAGTATGTACAGCATAGCACAGCACAGCACAGCACACCACACCACAGTTTGATTTCACACAACCCAA
>JAPXFY010000018.1:43078431-43083431 GCA_030674185.1 Monoplex corrugatus | reverse complement strand
ATGATCATTGTGGATCTTCTCCATCACAAAGCACCTGTGACGTTAGCGCATATGGAAATTTCATTCTGACCGTGGGGAGACGTGACTTGAGAAACTGAAATTGCATTTGCTGATTAGACACGTGTTTTCTTCTTTCATTCGCTGAATACAAAGTCAGGCTACATGTACTTATGGCGATAGATGAGACCTTTTTTTCAGTTCCCGATGGCTGTCATGGGGTTTACTGATGAGCAGACCTGTATATGGTTGCTTTCAGTAGCTATTTCCCTGTGTCCCTGGTGTGACAAGACGGGTGGCAGGGAGGGACATCCAGCAATTGAGGGAAGGATTCTGGTGAGGCGCAGGATTCGGTGCTGCTTCAAATACCTACACGGTCATCTACATCAGATGCTCACAGACGTCCCTTCAGATGGGATGCTTACAGATCCCTTCAGATAGGAGTGCTACAGATCCTTTAGGATAGGATGCTTACAGACGTCCCTTTAGGATAGGGAGTGCTTACAGACGTCCCTTCAGGATAGGGAGTGCTTACAGACGTCCCTTTAGGATAGGGAGTGCTTACAGACGTCCCTATAGGATAGGGAGTGCTCACAGACTCCTAGATGGGAGTGCTACAGACGTCCCTTTAGGATAGGGAGTGCTTACAGACGTCCCTATAGGATAGGGAGTGCTCACAACTCCTTAGGATGGGATGCTTACGACGTCCCTTTAGGATAGGGAGTGCTTACAGACGTCCCTTTAGGATAGGGAGTGCTTACAGACGTCCCTATAGGATAGGGAGTGCTCACAGACGTCCCTTTAGGATGGGAGTGCTCACAGACGTCCCTTCAGGATAGGGAGTGCTTACAGACGTCCCTTCAGGATGGGGAGTGCTCACAGACGTCCCTTTAGGATGGGGAGTGCTCACAGACATCCCTTTAGGATGGGGAGTGCTCACAGACGTCCCTTTAGGATAGGGAGTGCTCACAGACGTCATTTCAGGATAGGACGTCGGTCGGTGTCTGATGAAGATGACGGTGCAGACATATGTGTTGTATTGTGTGGTACCATGGTTTGTTAGAAGGCGCCTGCTGGTCTGGTACCCTGTGACTTCAGCTCTCTTGGTTTTCTGGAGAGCTTATCCCGCCTTTAGCTCATAGTCAAAAGACCTTCCCAGTGAGTACAGTTAGGGGTCTAGGGCTTTTTTGATATTAATCTTTCAGTCATCGACGTAGGCCTTCCCCAGCTGCTTCCATTCACTTCGTTCCAGCGCTTTTCCTCTCCGGTTCTTGTCAGATCCTCTAGGTCGTCTCTCCATCTAGTTTTCTGTCTTCCTCTATTGCGAGTGCCGTCTCTTGGTATCCGGAACGTAGTTTTTGTTGTCCATTCTCTGGATGAGATGTCCTGCCAAGTTTAATTTCAGTTTGTTGATGGTTTCTAGGATGTCTTGCATTTTTGTTCTTTCTCTGATACCCTGAGCCGCTTTGTGATCTTTCCAGGTGATACCAAGCACGATTCTTTCATGTGCTAGCTGCATGGTTCTTAGTGTCAAAGCGAGGTTTTTTCCCTGTTAGATTCCATGTTTCTGCACCGTAGGTGACTGTGGGCAGAATGCATTGTTCGTAGACTTTTTGTTTCAGGACAGTTGGAGTTTTGTTATTCTTGAGCAAGACGCTTCGAAGACGCCGACTGAGACTGATCGGACACAGCCTTCGAATGCAGACAAGGTGTCCCACTCCCCTGGGTGACATATTGTCTGCCAACCTCAGCGACCGTGTCAACCTTCGACGTGGACAAGGCAGAACCCTGACTCTGAAGGCTGATGTTACGAATGATCTTGACCTCCTCGGCGTTTCCCCAGCAATTGTCATGAACATGAACAGCATCCAATTTTCACAGTTGATTGGTTCGCTCTAATTTACTGAGCGTTAAATATATATATATATTCTTGAAAACTGAACTTGCTCTTCCGATCGCTTACCGGGGCCTTAGGCCTCCCTTATTGGCCATAGGGCTTTATCATAGGATCAGTATTTTAGTTGTGTCAAAGGGCCAACCTGTGCTGATAGAAACCATCACCAGTCGGTCTGGAACTGCTTAAGCTTCCAGAGTAGCCTGGCATGTTGCACAGTCAGCTTCCATATCTCAAGGCCATTCGCCACCTGGAACCTGCTAGTTTGCCACCCCAACTCTCAGGTTGTGAGACAGAAGTTTGCCACCCCAACTCTCAGGTTGTGAGACAGTGAGGCAGTTGACGCCTGAACTCTTTTCTCTTCCAAGACTAGTATTATACAGACGGTGGCTTTCTCTTATCCTTCGCGACAGTCATCATCATCCTGTGCAGGAAGCTGGTAGATAGGGTGAGATAGTCAAAGAGTTAAGCTTTTGCAGTTGGTGGATAGGGTGCGGGAGTCAAAGGTTAAACTTTTCTGGCATCGTAGGTTTGATTCCAAAGGGTTCAGTATCACCCGGTGATTATACACACAGAAGTTATCTTTCTTTTTTTTTTTTCAAATCAATAAACAAACAAATCAGTCTCGTCACACATTTGTTAACTTTATCAAAATCGAATAGTAAACCATCATTCGTGATCTTCCTTAGAAAACAAATTCATAAACTATTTTTATCTTTCATGTCTTCAAATTTGTCTATGAAAGAAAATTGGGTAGACGAAACTAACATATATACATAAACCAGAAAAAACACTAACATACAATCAGAACGTGTATTAAATACAACTGATTGTCTGTCCGTGTTTTTCCTGGTTCCTGTTTTCTTGAACGCGGGCGGTCGCACTTGTTTTGGATAACATACACATACGTAAATTAAGTAGAAAATAAGGAAGGAAAAGAAAACTATATGTACATGTATGTATGTTCGTCGGTCGTAGTTTGTGTAAGAGTGAAAAAAGAAAAAAAAAGAAAAGAAAGAAATAGATAAATAAAATAACTAGAAATAAATAAAACATGAAATAAATAAAATAATAAAAAGAATAAAATAAATAAAAAAAGAAATAACAATAATAACAATAAAAAATAATAAATAAAATAAAACAAATCAATAAAAAAAAAGAACCATAACTCACATTGGGCACAAGCGTGGCCGAGGAGAACTGCACACAGGAACAAGACGAGTGACCTCGCCATGATCAGAAGGAAGACGTTAGAAAACCAGTATGATGTTTTCTGCTTTTGTCAATGGTAGGTCTCTTGCTCTGTGTCTGGGCTGTGCCGGCCGTTCGCTCTTCTGCCTCTGGCTCGGCTGGAGGCACCACTGCGTGTGTGTATATGGAGCCGCCAGGTAAGGAAGGTAGATATGAACATGGTTTATGCAAATAGGACACCGTAAGGGGGTTGTGCTTATGTGCTTTGATATCTCCGAGACAGGTAGGATTTGTCCTTTTTGTACAAATTGGAGAACGAAGCTGTGATTATGTGATTTGACAAGTCTTGTGATTTGACAAGTATGTGGTTTTAATATGTTGGAGAGAGTTATGATTACTATTTTTGTACATAACGAAAAGAGATGTCAGTTTAAGTTTTGCTGGTGGGAAACTGTTTTATGTACATAGGGAAAAGAGATGTCACTATGATAATGCAGTGGAGAAGTGGTTAGTGGTCATGTAATCTGATTTTAAAAGTGTGTAAAGAGATTGCAGTAGTATAGTTTCGTGTTTCTGGTGGTAACTTAGCTTATAGTTTATGCGAATAGGTAAGAGAGGTTGTGATCATATGGTTAAATATATTGAACGTATATATGATTCATCTGTTATCTAGATAGAAGAAAGAAGTATGCTTATGTAATTTGTCTTCCTGAACGTAGTTGAATTCGTCATCATCATCATCATGTGCCCTGCCGCACGGCGTTGGCGATCATGGCCCTCCATACGAATCTATCCCCTGTCGCTGCAGGTACATCTCCCACCCTCTCTGTCCTCAGCCATCCTGCAAATCCGTTCATATTTTAATATTTTGAAAGTCGGTTACGACTATTGTTTGTGTAAATAAGGGGAAAATAGGGAAAGCATATCTTTGTGTGTAATGTGCATATGATTGCCTGCATTTTGAAACTGAAAGATTTTAAGTCACTCATACACTTAATTTCTCATTCAAGATGTTGATAATAAAGTGAATAGTGAAATTATCAATCGTTGAAATCACCAGCTGTTCTGTCAAGGTATTGCAACCATTGAGTGTCTTACAGCCCTATCTCGCTTTCCTATGGCAAATGAACATGTTTCCAGTTCTGAGTTGTGAATTCTTTGCAGAGAGAGAGAGAGAGAGAGAGAGAGAGAGAGAGAGAGAGAGAGAGAGAGAGAGAGAGAAGAGAGGAGAGAGGGAGAGAGAGAGAAAGGAGAGAAGAGAGAGAAGAGAGAGAGAGAGAAGAGAGAGAGAGAGAGAAAAGAGAGAGAGAGAGAGAGAGAGAGACAGAAGAGAGAGAGAGAGAAGAGAGAAAGAAAGACAGACAAGACAAAGAGAGATGAAAGAGAGAGAAAGAGAGCAGACAGAGAAGAAGACAGAGAAGAGACAGAAGACAGACAGAGCAAACAGAGAAGACAAAGAGAGAAGAGAGAGAGAGACAGACAGAGAGAGACAGACAGACAGAGACAGAGACAGACAGACAGAGACAGAGACAGACAGACAGAGACAGACAGAGACAGACAGAAGACAGAGACAGAGACAGACAGACAGAAGACAAGAAGAACAGAGACAGAGACAGACAGAACAGAGACAGAGACAGAGACAAAGAGACAGAGACAGACAGCAGAGACAGAGACAGAGACAGACAGACAGAGGACAGACAAGAGCAGAAGACAGAGACAGACAGACAACAGACAGACAGGAAAAGACAGACAGAGCGAGTACTGAGAGAGGGAGCACGGACCCATCTGAATCATTCTGCACAACCAGCCCTGCACTTTCCCTTCCCTTCCTTCCTCCCCATTCCGAATGCACGCGCTCCTCTCACCTTTTCATGCCTATCTGCATTTTGTTTTCTATAAAGACGTTGAAAAAGGAACT
>JAPXFY010000018.1:43068431-43073431 GCA_030674185.1 Monoplex corrugatus | reverse complement strand
ACATCAATGTCCACTATGACCACACTCACCGTTATGACACAAGACATATCATCAACTCTCTGTCCAATCACAATATGACTCAACACATTTCTGAACCAACCCATCAAAAAGGTCACATTCTTGACTGGATCATTTCTCGTGATCACCACAATTCAGCTACTGATAACTGCTTAGTTCTTTCTACCCGTCTAACTTCAGCCCTTCCATCTGACCACTCTGCAATTCTCTGTTCTCTTGACATTCCTCCTCCTTCCCGTACCATGCGCACAGTGACTCGACGCAATCTCAAATCTCTCGACCTCTCCTCATTTTCATCTGATGCCTTCCGTCTCCTTTCTGAAAAGTCACATAACCTTGCCGATGAATTCTATACTACTCTCCACCATCTTCTGGACACTCATGCTCCAGCCACAACCCGTCTTTTACCTGACCGCCCCCCTATCCCCTGGCTCACTCATGAGATTGCCTGTGCAAGACGTGCCCGCCGCATAGCAGAGCGCCGCTGGCGCAAATCCAAACTCACTGTACATAGGCAACTTTTCCAAGCCTCTAAAACAAAAGTATCCACCCTCATTGCATCTGCAAAAACAAACTATTTCCAAACCAAAATCCTGAATGCCTCTTCTTCAATAGAACTCTTTACAACCATGAATCATCTCCATGGCACACGAAAAGATTTACCTCTCCCAACAAACACACAAATGAAGAACTCCCATCTGTATTCTCCAAGTATTTCACCACCAAAATACAAACTCTTCGTGACAGGCTCGACAGGACACCCTGTCAACCATGCCCACCTGACCCTTCCTTCTCTGGCACACCTCTTACTACTCTTACCCCAGTCTCACAAGAAGAAATTCTCAACACAATCAGATCCATGTCGTTCAAAACCTGCGAACTGGATCCTCTTCCAGGTTCTCTCTACTCTGACTGTCTCCCTACTCTCCTCCCATTCATCACTGACATCATCAACACTTCTCTCCAAACTGGAACTGTCCCAGATTCTTTCAAGTCTGCTATTGTTCACCCTCTCCTCAAGAAATACAATTTAGACCCAAATGAACTGAAAAATTACCGGCCTATCTCTAATCCCTCTTTCTTGTCAAAACTGCTTGAAAAAGTTGTCCTCAACCAACTGAACTCTTACCTGTCTGCCAACAATCTCCTCAATCCTTTCCAGTCAGCCTACCGCCAGTGCCATAGCACTGAAACTGCCTTGCTACACATTCTCAACAATCTCCTCCTTGAAACTGATACTGGCAAAGTCTCTCTCCTCACACTCCTTGATCTGTCTGCAGCCTTTGATACCATTGATCATGGTATTCTCCTTTCTAGACTTCATCATACTTTTGGCATCTCTGACATTGCTCTCTCCTGGTTCACTTCTTATCTATCAAACAGAAAACAAACTGTTCTCATCAATGGCACTTACTCTCAACCTGCATACCTGACCTGTGGTGTTCCACAAGGATCTGTCCTTGGCCCTGTTCTTTTCACTCTTTACACCTCCCCCCTGTCCACCATCATCAACTCCCACTCTATAAAACACCACTTCTATGTGATGACACCCAACTTCAAGACAGTGACTCACCTGACAATATACAGCGCCTCCTGACTCGCACCACTGAGTGTTACTCGGACATCAAAAATTGGATGACATACAACAAACTTCAGCTAAATGATACAAAGACAGAAGCTATCCTCATTGGCACCCGTCAGAAACTTTCTCAGCTGCCTCCTCTTTCTCTCCCATTATGTAACACATCAGTCCCAATTTCTGATTCAGCTAAAAACCTTGGTGTCTGCATTGACTCTACCCTCTCCATGAACAACTTTGTTTCTCAAACTGCCAGATCTTGCTACTATCACCTCCATCGTATAAGCCTGATCAGGAAGTATCTCTCTGTGAAAACAACTGCAAAACTCGTTCTCTCCTTCATAATGTCTCGCATTGACTATTGCAATTCACTCCTGTCTGGTCTTCCTGCCTCCACCACTCACATCCTACAGCGCATTCAAAACAATGCTGCACGCCTTGTATTCAAAAAGAAAAAAGCTGACCACATATCTCCTCTCCTGGCACAACTTCACTGGCTCCCTGTATCAAAGCGCATACAGTACAAACTAGACACCATGTGCTACAAAAGCCTCAATAACGCAGCCCCCGATTACCTGTCAAGCCTACTTGAGATCTGTGTTCCCTCACGTACCCTCCGCTCTGCCTCCGATCCTCTGACTTTTCGCTTTCCACGCACTAAGTTAATACCTATGGTCCACGAGCCTTCTCTGTTTCTGGTCAGCTCTCCTGGAACAAACTTCCTCTCTCAGTCCGTTAGTAATCTACTTTTGTCTCCTTCAAGTCCGCTCTCAAAACTCACCTTTTCTCCTCTGCATAAAATCCTAACCTCACTCAATCCCCTCTGCAGCCTGTCTCCACTCGGAGGGGAATCACATTGCAATATAATAATTGTATATAATATGCTCTCTATAATTTTCCATTGTTTTTATTCTTTCTCCCCATTTATAGCCGTGTGTGTGTGTGTGTGTGTGTGTGTGTGTGCGTGGGTGCGTGTGTGTGCGTGCGTGCGGTGCGTGCGTGGTGTGCGTGCGTGCGTGTGTGCGTGTTTCAGCGCTTAGATTTGATTTTATCAGATTTTGCGCTATATAAATATTGTAATTATTATTATTACCTTACAATATGTAATACACAGACTGAGGAACCAGAAGAACAAGAAAACCAATGTAAGCGCATATTTAACAAAACAAGACAAAACAAGCGCAAATTTTCGGCCAACCGGCCTTTGTCAAGCGCGAACGCACGGTCACAAACAGACCACAAACACCAAACAACAGATAATAAAAACAGGACTAAAAACTTCCCTGCCGCCTCGTCCAGTGGATAAAAAGTTTTTAGTCCTGTTTTTATTATCTGTTGTTTGGTGTTTGTGGTCTGTTTGTGACCGTGCGTTCGCGCTTGACAAAGGCCGGTTGGCCGAAAATTTGCGCTTGTTTTGTCTTGTTTTGTTAAATACGCGCTTACATTGGTTTTCTTGTTCTTCTGGTTCCTGTTTGCTTGGGCGCGGGCAGTCACACTTGGTTTGGATCTAACACAGACTGAGGGAAAGAATAAAGAGCGTATAAATGTATATGTTGCAAAGATATGGTGGGGCAGACTGGTGAATAGATTTGTAACACCAGGTACAATTTTTTTTATCTTGTCTTGTATTAAATACGTGTTCTTATTCTTTTTTCGTGTTTTTTTTTTTGGTTCCAACACTTGAGAGTTTTTTTTTCTAGGGACCTGAAGGGAAAGAATGTCTCATGTTCAGCTCAAGCTGCGAGTTGGCGTATAGATGTAGATGTAATCGCAAAGATATGATGGAGCAGACTGGTGAATAGATTTGTAACACAAGGCATCTAGCTTATATTCAGTTCTTTTTAAGACAGGACAGCCAGTGAAGAGAATGAAGGAGAGGACTGATATGATCAAACTATTTTTTCTTTTTGAGGACAAGACAAGCAGTTGTGTTTCGTACGTGTTGCAGACACGGGAGAGGATAAGCTGGTAGTCCAGTAAAGACAGCATTACAGTAATCAAGACAAGACAAAATGAGAGATGTCACAAGACCCAGTCGTCAGTTATCTTGTTTACAAACCGAATGGCAAGGTGGGGGAAGATGACAAACCCCGGGACGTAGCCACACAAAGCGCTTACAGCTAGGTCCAAGCCTAGCTCCCGGACCGAGAGAGAAAGACACTTACTTCGTGCTTTCGTCCAAGTAATGGACAACCTACCTTACCGTTCCGTTTTGTAGAGTTTAAAGTCCTACCACTCTCAGAGTATACGCGGACTAGCGACAAAAAAAATATTGCTTAAAAGAAGCCTTAAATCATTTTGGTTGCATGTCGGATACCGAAGCAATTGTCGCGATTCTCGAATACCAAATATTGATAATATGCAACCTCGAACCTACCTAGCCGCCAGTTCTTCTCTCCTCATTGTAGTCTGGACATTCAGCAGTCGGAAACTTTCAACATTTGCTTGACCACAAACGCAGGGGGGTTTCTTATGCCCGCAGAAGTAGCCAGGTATGGTGCTCCAGACACAGTCCATTCTGCTTTTCAATTAGGTCTGACCTTGTCCATGAAGGGATCTCAAGTTTGCCGTCTTACCGAGCTATCACTAACACTTTCCCTTCAGTCATCAGTCCTGATTTCTCGATAATAATTGTTACGGGAAAATGGGTTCTTGATGGTCAAAGGGATTTAAGGACTATTGTTTGTAGTGTGCCGTTTCAAAAAGATAACAACCAGAACTAGAACAAGATCAACAACAACAACAACAACGACAACGACGACGAAAAAAACAAAAAAACCACCAGAAAATATTTTTGTTTTATTTACCGGAGAGAGGGTGTGTGAGCGTCCGTGTGGTGTGTGTGTGTGTGTGTGTGTGTGTGTGTGTGTGTGTGTGTGTGTGTGTGTGGTGTGTGTGTGTGTGTGTGTTTGTTTGTTTGTTTGTTTGTGTGCGTGAGCGTCCTTGTGTGTGTGTGTGTGTGTGTGTGTGTGTGTGTGTTGTGTGTGTTGTGTGTGTATGTGTGTGTGTATGTATCTGTGTGTTGTATTGTGTGTGTATGTGTGTATGTATGTATATGTGTGTGTGTGTACGTGGGGAGGTGTTTGTCTGTCTGTCCATCTGCCTGTCTGTCTGTTTGTTTGTCTGTTTGTCTGTTTGTCTGTCCGTCCCTCCGTCCGTCGTCTGTCTGTCTGTCCGTCTGTCTGTCTGTTTATGTGTCTATGACAAAAGTTTTCAAGAAGATTTTCTCATCTGTTTATAGATAGAACTGTATAAAAAATGTGGGTCAAAATTTGACAAGGAGTCGAGAATGCATACATTTGGAGACCATAGAGCCAAGGTCAAAATCACACAGGCCAGAAAAATGCCTGAAACTAGCAATTTATCATGAAGGTGTGTGAACATCACTTTCTCTGGAGAGAAC
>JAPXFY010000018.1:43060931-43063431 GCA_030674185.1 Monoplex corrugatus | reverse complement strand
GTATGCGTGTGTGTGCGTAAAGGTGTGTGTATCTCTCTCTCTCTCTCTCTCTCTCTCTCTCTCTCTCTCTCTCTGTTAATTCGTTATTCATTTTCGCGTCTATTAACATAAGTTCTTACAGACAAATTTTAGCCAGTCATGTGCGTGTGTGCGTGCGCGCGCGCGCGCGTGCGCGTGTGTGTGTATGTATGTGTGTGTGTGTGTGTGTGTGTGTGTGTCTGTGTCTGTGTCTGTGTGTCTGTGTGTATCTGTGTGTACCTCTCTCGCTCCGTGTCTCTGTGTGTATCTCTGTGTATGCGTGTGTGCGTCTGTCTGTCTGTCCGTCTGTGTGTGTGTATGTGTGTGTACGCGTGCGTGTGATGGGGAGGGGGGGGGGAGAAGGCTGGGTGAAGGTGATGGGCTGGAGAGAGTGGGGAATAAGGGTGGGGGTTGGGGGGATGGAGGGCGGTAAGCATACCGCTAGCACGTGCAAGAAGGAGAGCCCTCATAAGTTACATTCCTTCACGAACCACGCCAGTCGCATCAGTACGCGATTGTATGCAGCGACAGATTAAGTTCACATGTAAAATACGTTGCTGTATTACTGATTTAGATGTTCCCGTCCTTCAGTGAAGGATAAGCCTTAAAAAAACAACAACAAACCTCTGTTAGAAAAAAGAAACAACAGGCAAGGATATGCATTAAGATAACAATGATAATAACTGTTAACGAAGTATGTAAAAGCAAGTCTTTCATGCGCAGTTGGAGACATAACATTTCTCAAAAGTTGAGCATAATTTATCAAAGACCCATTCCCCCTCCCCACCCCCCAAAGGGCTATAAATTTCAGGCGATGAATATTCATCCCGTCCCTAAGCTTAACAAGCTGAGTGCACTGCAGCTGTCTTGAGTGATAAATCATATACTTCTTGTGAGGAAACTGAAAGTCACTGAAGTATATTAATTCGCTTTTCATAAAAAAAAGCAGACTAAACGGTGAAGCCATATAAATGTATATTTTATATGTATATGTATTATATTTGTATATACATATACAAATACAAATATACAAATATACAAAGAGAGCACCAGGTAGACCCAGGGAGAGAATGCTGGACGCACTTGCAGAGTGGCTGGGGATGAGAAGGGTGGGGGAGATGCTGGGGGCAACGAGAGATAGAGATGGTTGGAATTCCATGGTCGCCAACGCCATGCGGCAGGGCACCTGATGATGATGATGATGATGATGATGATGACATATACATATGTACATAATTATATGTTATAAAAATATCTATATCTATATAATATATGTATGTATGTATGTTACATGTATGTATGTATCTAATCTATGTATCTATCTATCTTTCTATATATGTATCTATCTATATATGTATACATGTGTATATATATTTTTTTATAACACACACACACAACACACACACACATATATATATATACATATATGTGTGTTTGTGCATGTGTGTGTGTATATATAATCCTTAGCCCCTTTATGCGTGACATTTAGAAAACTGACCATACTTATTGTAACGTTCATTTAAGACAGATGATACTACAGAAAGGTTTTGTCCCTTGGAGTGCATAGAGATGCCAATACAAATATACAGTTCAGTACAATACGACACAATACAGGACAAGACAACACAATACAAAACAGAACGGTACAGTACAGTACGATACAATATGTTACAATACAAAACGATATAATACAATACGGTACAATATGATGCAATGTGATACGATGCAATGTGATACAATACGATAGATACCACCGAATACGATTCATAACAATAGATGCACCATACCATACCATACCATACCATACCATACCATACCATACCATACCATACCATACCATACCATACCATACCATACCATACACCATACCATACCATACCATACCATACCATACAATACCATACCATACCATACCATACCATACCATACCATACCATACCATACCATACCATACCATACCATACCATAACCATACCATACCGTACCGTACCGTACCGTACCATACCATACCATACCATACCATACCATACCATACCATACCATACCATACCATACCATACCATACCATACCATACCATACCGTACCGTACCGTACCGTACCATACCATGCCATCACCATACATACCATAGCAATCGATACTAAACGATACTATTCAACAAGACGATACAAGACAGTACGATACGATACGATACAATACAATACAATAAAACTAATGAGACAATATAGTTGTATACGGTAGGATACAATATTGATACAATACAATACAATACGATACGATACAACACAACGCAATAAATATGAGGCAATATAATTGTATACAATAGGATACAATATTGATACAATACGATACATACGATACGAACGATACAATACAATACAAACAACACAACACAACACAATACAATACAATACAATACAATACAATGCAATGCAAGAGGATACGATACGATCGATACGATACGATACAACACAACGCAATAC
>JAPXFY010000018.1:43038431-43045931 GCA_030674185.1 Monoplex corrugatus | reverse complement strand
AATTATTTCAACTTAAAATTAGAGAGGAAGGAAGAAGTGGCCCTTAAATTATGATTAGGAGTATATATACATACATGCAAGCATACTTACATGCATATATGCATACATACATACATACATACGTACATACATACATACATACATACATACATACATAATACAAACATACACACATATATACTTTTTTTTTAGTATGACTGTTTTGTACAGGTTTTTGAAATGGTTTGGTTGTTTTTTCCCATTCCTTTGTCTCTCTGAATTCTGTCACTTGATGTAAGTAAATGCTGAATGAATTCTTCTGCTTTTACCATGCGTGATTTTCTACGTCGAAGTCTATTGCCTTTTGCTGTTCCGACCATCTGGCAGAATGGGTTTCCTGGGTCTTCCAATTCCCAGAAATATGCCTTCACTTGTTCATCTGCCCTGAAATATGCCTTTACCTAAAGCTTTAAATACTGATGTACTTCAACTGTCTCAAGCAAGGCTTATGATTACAGCACACGGATATCGTACACAGGAGACGAATATTGAATGCGTGTATCATCACCAACTAATCTGTTCAGTAACCTGTCCACTAAGCTTGGTAAATTACAGAAGAGCAGGACAGGTCATTGGCTTGCATTAACAGATCATAAGACACAAAGGAAAAACAAGGGGCATTGTCCTTTTCCGCCTCTGCCGGTATGATAATGAGCGAACTGAAAGAATGCTCCATTACTTACATTATTTCTGTCCGTTCGCACTAGGAGACGCCATTGGTATGTAGGGAGACATTTTGTTAGTTTTCTTGGAAGCGTACGCGCACTGCTTTGCCCACACTTGCGCAGGCGGTATGTTGCTGCATAGTCTGTTTAACTGCTTAACTCCTTTATGCCTCCTATAAAACTTTATCTAAATCAGGTTAAGATGGTGCAGACTGAGTGGATATATCGCATTTTGACTATGCAGAATGTAATTTGGAAAATGTGGTAATACATTGTAAAGATACTAGCTAGAAACCTACAAGACAGATATTCACATCATCATCATTATCATCATCATCATCATCATCAGGTGCCTTGCCGCATGGCGTTGGCGATCATGGACTTCCATCTGTCTCTATCTCTTGTTGCCCCAAGCATCTCCTCCACCCTCCTCGTCTTCAGCCACTCCGCAAGTCCGTCTAGCATTTTCTCCCTGGGTCTACCTGGTGCTCTCTTTCCCTCCAGCTTTCCCGTTGTGACCAGGTGCTCCAAATCCCCCTTCCTCATAAAATGGCCTATAAATGTTGCCTGTCTTTTCATAATCTTCCTTATGAATAATCTACTTGTGTCTGCCTCCATCAAGACTGTCTCTTTGTTTTCTTTGCTGTCCATGGAACTCTTCAACATTCTTCTTAGAAACCACATCTCGGCTGCCTCAATCTTGCTCTGGTTTTACTTGTTGACTGTCCACGCCTCACAACCGTACAACAGTATTGGTTCTATACAACATTCAAGGACTCTCTTCCTGATGTTAATTGATAGGCCTTTGTTGGTAAGAATTCACATCAAATCAGAAAAAAGTAAACAAGAAAAAACACGAAAATAGAATCAGAACGCGTATTTAACCTTTTGACTCCCATACCCTGTCCACCAGCATCCTGCAATGTCAACCATGCTAGCAAAGCAAAAACTTAACCCTTTGACTCCCGCACCCTATCCACCAGCTTCCTGCAGCAAGTTGGTGAAAAGGGTGATGGAATCAACAGGTTAACTTTTTGCAGTTGGTGGATAGGGTGCAGGAATGAAAGAGTTAATACAATTTTTAGTCCTTTTCTCCCACTGGACGAAGCAGCAGGAACGTTTCAGCCTTTATCTCCTTTTTTTATTTTATTTATTTTTTGTGTGTTTGAGATCTTACATCTATACTTGACGAAGACCAGTGGGCCGAAAAATTGCGCCTGTCTTGTCTGATTATATTAAATACGCGTTCTGATTCCATTTCCGTGTTTTTCTGGTTCCTGTGTTGCTTGAAGGCGGGCAATTGCACTTGTTACAGGAAAAAAAAAGGAAATCAGGAAATCAGGAAAAAGTACATGGGAAATGCAGCTACCTTTGAGCACTTAGTTCATGAAGGTTTTCAGAAAAAAGAAAAAGCTTTTGCTGCAGGTATTTACTTTGCAGATGCGAGCAATAAAGTCCAGAGCGCGTAGCACGTGGAACAACTTGAGCGATATGGCGTCAACATGACAATTTTCAAATGGATCGCCACTACCCTACAAAAGGAATGGTAGTTATACCACTTGGAAACAGGTGTTCATTACAAAATGGATGACCACTACCCTACAAAAAGAATGTAAGTTATACCACTTGGAAACAGGTGTTCATTACAAAATGGATCGCCTTACCCCCCAAGAAAGAATGATAGTTATATGACTTGGAAAGTGGTGCTCAGCACCCCCAAAAAACTCTCTATGGGACTTCCCTCAGAGATCGCCACTTTCTTTTATCCTGTATAGCAGATATTCAAAAGAACGTGCTGGTTTAAATAACAACGGACCAGTTTGTAACTCACCTGTGCTGAAAAAAGGATTCATCTACAAGAGAGGTAAGCATGCGCTAGAAGGAAACAAAGTTCTGTGCTAGAACGTTCAGTTTATACAAATTTCTCCAATACCCATTACCTGATACCTTACTGCCCCAGACAGCTAGCGTCCTTGATATACAAAGTAAGGCTTAACCCTTGGAAAACAAAATATACACAAAATGTATGTATTTGTTCAAAAACATTATCAGTCCACCATCTGCTCTTTGAATGTCCTATCTTACTTACGACATATATAGAAAAAACAATCTTGATTTTTCATGTACTGACGCTAGAGATATCCTTTACGACAAAAATAATAATGGCTACCTGGTTGAACCTGGCTCTCAGTTACAAAAAAGGCTACTTACTGCGTAGCTTTCATCGGCGATCCAGCCGACTACTTCAGCGCAACTGCTGGGTTGAGAACCGGCTTCAGTGCGCACCGCCGCGAACGACAAAAATAATATTATCTCGTTAGTCCAGCTGATTCTCAGATCCCCTGTTGGCAGATTGTTATGAAGAGTTAATTGTTGTTATGTTATTATTTGACACTGTTAATTCATTGTTCTGAATTACTAATTGTACTTGTTTCCCTTCTTACATTCAAACTTCTACTACACCTCCCCATCCCCCACCCCCACCTTTTTGTTCTTTCTTTTTTTCTTTTTGTTTTTGTCCATTTCCTTTTTTTCCCCGTGTGTGTGTGTGTGTGTGTGTGTGTGTGTGTGTGTGTGTGTGTGTGTGTGTGTGTGTGTGTGTGCTCTCTCTAAAATCACTATTGTGAACAGACATTAAATAAAAGATTCATTTATTCATTCAGGAAACAAAGCAAGCAGTCCAAGAACAATGAAACAACGTAGATAACTAGTGCCAAGAAACTGGATCCACCATTAACCTTACTTAAGCATAGGTACTACTCATCTTTACCCTTCCCCGACAAAAGATTGTACACAGTTTCGGAATTTGATTAGTAATCCTTCTTGGGAAAAGGTAGATTTATAACCCAAATTTGAACAGACTTTACCAAACAATTTTTTTTTTCAAAAGATACCCCGCCACAAAATATCACGTTGAAGAATGCAGTGCAAAACTGACGTGGCACTTTGCACACTTCTGAAACGCAATGTCTGTCATATTTAGCATTAATGATAACCGAAACTTGATTTTTGTTGTTATTTTTGTTTAAAATCCAGCCGACTGCATAGGCATATCAGGGCCATAACCTCTCTCTCTCTCTCGCTCTGTTTCTCTCTTTCTTTTCTCTCTCTCTCTCTCCATCCCTCTCATTCTCTTTCCGCCTCCCTCTGTATCTACATGTACTATCTCATTATCTATTCATTTTTGTATCTCTCGTTGGTAAATTAATATCATTGCCATTATCGTCGTCGTCGTTGTCATCATCATCATCACCACCACCACCACCCACCATCATCATTATCACCTCCCTCTCTCTCTCCGTCTCTACCTACTTACCTACCTACCTACCTACCTACCTGTCTGTCTATATCTGTTACATATCCATCTATCTTTCACGCCTCTCTCTTTCTCTGTCTCTCGCTCTCTTTCTGTCTCTCCCTCTCTCTTTCTTGCCCATGGTTTTTATGCAAGAAGAAACTGTCAAAGCTGTTTTTTTTATAATTTGTAGAAAACCTTAGAAATCTGGGGATAACGTTTACTTTATTGATATATGTTGTATTTTTGCTATTGTGCTGTTATGTTTTGTGATCTTATATGTACTTTGCCATCTTGGGTGTGTACATTGTTACAGAAGTTGGGTTATGGGTGACTGACAAAGAAACAGAATAAAAGTAAATTAGAAGTATGATGTAAACTGTGTGTGTGTAGGTGCGTGTTCTATGTGTTTTCCCCAATCACACACAACCTTCCATTCAGTCACCTCATCCACCTCTGTAAACAAGACAGCAGATCAATATTTTATAATCAAACAGGATCTTCAGTTCATTTTTATCCAGCAAGATCAACATAAATGTTCAACGTCCGCTGTGCAAAAGAAGGCGGTTATTTACTCAGTTCAGTTATTTTTTTCCTTCACAAGGAAACTTTCACTGCACTAACACTTCCCGGACAGTTCTCATAATTCACATCAATGATATTATTGATCAGCATTCAGTTCATCACTGTATTTAGACGTTGTTACGGCACAATCCCAGGGAGCAATCACATTAGTCGGAAACGCCCAGGTATGTAGTCAAGTCCTAACAGCTTAGGACCAGGTACTGGATCAGGCATCCATCCCTCAAACCAACGTCACGTACGTACGTGGCTCCCTCGTGAACCAATCAGACCAGACAGCTCCCCACGTCAGAAGCTGTAGATAGGAAAGAATTTGCTAAGTACATGTACTTCCATCTACAAAAATGGCAATAAAATGTATCGGGTCAATGGCCACACCATATTTTATTATGTGGTTGACAGACGTTTATCCCAAAATACTATTGTTTGCCTTTTAAAAGCTCGCAGGCAAATTACATTCACAGTGCCATACAGCAAATATTCTACACTATCAATTTCCAAAAGATGACCACTAACTTAGCTTCATATTCATTTAACAAAAGAACATCTTACAATAAAGAATTTAACACAAAATTCGCCATTCATGTTTCAAAAGCCCAAACTCTCAATACATAAAATTATCCATAAAATTCACACTGACTGCACATCATTCAAAGATCAAAACCCCAAAACAGTAATTCATAAAACATTAAATCAAAAACTACAACTCAATAGCAACTCTTGACTGCCAAAATACTTAATTCACTTCACTTTTACACAACTACGTTTCTTCACATCAAAAGCTTGCATCAAATTGTTTCCCTTATCTATCATTCATCCATGAATCCTGACTTTCCTCTGACTTGTTTCACAACAGGCCATTCAACTAGCTCCTCCGTAATCTCTACAAGTCTCAATTTTTGGTAAAGTAAATTTCTCATGCTAACATTCTACAAATCAAACATTAGTAATCTCAAAAAATATGAAAGATTCACCAACCTGCTAACATATTAACAGCTTAAGACAAAACAGACTTAGTTCTCTTCAGGAAACAAGGAAACGCGACCACTCCACCTGGAAATCTCTGTAGAACTGAATTGAAGTTCGCAGATTTTTCAACACACACTCCACACTCCACGCATTCCACGCACTCCCCGCTTTTACTTCACAGCCAATCCAAAAACATTTCCCATTTCAACCAATGAGAATAAAGACACCGAAAACAACACTAGGTGCTTCAATCCACAAAAGCAAAAATGAGCCAAAACCCTGAACAAAAGTGAAAATGTAAAAACAGCACTATGAAAATATATACAGCACATCCGTCACATACATGTAGGAAGCTAGTCATTATTCACTGATAAGAATCCTTGCAAATTGATGTTCGTGTGTAGTGAATATGCACTGTTGACATCTCAGTGGCGTGACCTGTCACAAAATATGTGTGAACACACAAAACTTTCATCAGAGGCCATGACCTGTGTTGAATAGCATCGCTCTGTCTCTGTCTCTGTGTCTCTGTCTCTGTCTGTCTGTCTGTCAGTCTGTCTCTCTCTCTCTCCCTCTCTCTTTCTTTCTGTCATTGTGTGTGTGTGTTTCTCTCTCTTTTTCTCCCTCGATTTATGTATGTATGTATATATATATATATATATATATATATCTTTCTCTTTGTCATAGAAAGAATAACAGTCCTCATAAATGAAATTTAAAACACTGCAAAAATCCCCAAAGATATGTCAAAATCAATTTTCATTGCACTTCCAAAGAAAACAGGGGCTATAGAATGCGAACTCTATCGCACAATCAGTTTGATGAATCATGTAACAAAAATCCTGTTAAGAATAATCATGATGAGGACAAGAAATAGAATCAAAAGAGAAATAGCAGAAGAACAGCGTGGATTTGTGGAAGGGAAAGGAACTATTAATGCCATATACATCCTAAGAACTATCATAGAGAGGTCAATTGAGATGAATAAGGATTTGTATTTATGCTTCGTTGACTATACCAAGGCTTTCTATCGGGTAAGACATGAAGAATTGATCAACCAACTGGAGAGACTCAATGTTGATGGAAAAGATCTACGAAAAAACAGAAATACATACTGGGAACAAACAGGTGCAATGAGAATAGAAAACGATACAAGCTCTTTCCAAAACATCAAAAGAGGAGTCAGACAGGATTGTGTTTTGTCACCAGATCTGTTTTCACTTTACAGCCAAAACATCATGAAAAAGCTAGAAGAAGACCCTGGATTAAAGGTTGGAGGGAAAATGATAAACACCATTCGATACGCAGATGACACCGTGGTAATTGCAGAAAATGAAAGGGACCTATAAAATATTGTGAATATACTAGAAATATAAAGCAAAGGTAAGGGGTTGGAACTAAACAGCAGGAAGACTGAAGTCATGGTGATCAGTGAAAAACATGAAATTCCCTCATGCAAAATAACAGCAAACGGCACAACCTTGACACAGATTAATAAGTTTAAATATCTGGGAACGGTCATTTCATCAGACGGCAGATGCACATCAGAAATAACCGGCAGAATCGGCCAAGCCAAAACAGCGTTCAAGAAGATGACAAGCATTCTTACCAACAAATGCCTATCAATTAACATCAGGAAGAGAGTTCTTGAATGTTATATAGAACCAATATTGTTGTACGGATGTGAGGCGTGGACAGTCAACAAGCTAAGCCAGAACAAGATTGAGGCAGCCGAAATGTGGTTTCTAAGAAGAATGTTGAGAGTTCCATTGACAACAAAGAAAACAAACGAGACAGTCCTGATGGAGGCAGACACAAGGAAGATTAGGAAAAGACAGGCAACATTTATAGGCCATTTTATGAGGAAGGGGGATTTGGAGCACCTAGTCACAACGGGAAAGCTGGAGGGAAAGAAAGCACCAGGTAGACCCAGAAAGAAAATGCTAGACG
>JAPXFY010000018.1:43023431-43035931 GCA_030674185.1 Monoplex corrugatus | reverse complement strand
CGCAAAATCTTGATAAAATCAAATCTAAGCGCTGAAGCAGACACACACGCACGCACGCACGCACGCACGCACGCACGCACGCACACACACGCACGCACGCACACACACACACACACACACACACACACACACACACACGCATGGCTATAAATGGGGAGAAAGAATAAAAGCAAGAATAAAAGCAATGGAAAATTATAGAGAGCATAGCATATACAATTATATATTATAACCATGTGGTTCCCCTCCGAGCGGAGACAGGCTGCAGAGGGGGGGGGGGGGGGGGGTTGAGTGAGGTTAGGATTTTATGCGGAGGAGAAAAGGTGAGTTTTGAGAGCGGACTTGAAGGAGACAAAAGTAGGTTGCTGACGGACTGAGAGAGGAAGTTTGTTCCAGGAGAGTGGACCAGAAACAGAGAAGGCTCGTGGACCATAGGTATTGAGCTTAGTGCGCGGAAAGCGAAAAGTCAGAGGATCGGAGGCAGAGCGGAGGGTACGTGAGGGAACATAGATCTCAAGTAGGCTTGACAGGTAATCGGGGGCTGCGTTATTGAGGCTTTTGTAGCACATGGTGTCTAGTTTGTACTGTATGCGCTTTGATACAGGGAGCCAGTGAAGTTGTGCCAGGAGAGGAGATATGTGGTCAGCTTTTTTCTTTTTGAGTACAAGGCGTACAGCATTGTTTTGAATGCGCTGTAGGATGTGAATGGTGGAGGCAGGAAGACCAGACAGGAGTGAATTGCAATAGTCAATGCGAGACATTATGAAGGAGAGAACGAGTTTTGCAGTTGTTTCGACAGAGAGATACTTCCTGATCAGCCTTATACGATGGAGATGATAGTAGCAAGATCTGGCAGTTTGAGAAACAAAGTTGTTCATGGAGAGGGTAGAGTCAATGCAGACACCAAGGTTTTTAGCTGAATCAGAAATTGGGACTGATGTGTTACATAATGGGAGAGAAAGAGGAGGCAGCTGAGAAAGTTTCTGACGGGTGCCAATGAGGATAGCTTCTGTCTTGTCGTCATTAAGCTGAAGTTTGTTGAACGTCATCCAGTTCTTAATGTCCGAGTAACACTCAGTGGTGCGAGTCAACAGGCGCTGTATATTATCAAGTGAGTCACTGTCTTGAAGTTGGGTGTCATCAGCATAGAAGTGGTGTTTTATAGAGTGGGAGTTGATGATGGTGGACAGGGGGGAGGTGTAAAGAGTGAAAAGAACAGGGCCAAGGACAGATCCTTGTGGAACATCACAGGTCAGGTATGCAGGTTGAGAGTAAGTGCCATTGATGAGAACAGTTTGATTTCTGTTTGATAAATACGATTTATACAGAATAGCTAGTAGTCTTCATATGTATATATATATATATATATATATATATATATATATATATATATATGTGTGTGTGTGTGTGTGTGTGTGTGTGTGTGTGTGTGTGTGTTCCTTTTTCTGAAGATAAGATACACAGATACACATGCCATTTACATGTAACCAAGACTATTCCAGTGACAGGCTGATACAATACCAGTATAACATATAGACTAGGTAAAACAGAGGTTAGGTAGGGCCTCAGGACCTGGCCAGCTCAAGGGTTTATGTGCAGGCTTAAGGCATGTGCCACGATCACCATACACGTGACACCTGTGACGGTAGTGAATGTGGAATTAATTCCGAGCGTGGAGACGTCGTTTTGAGAAATTGAAACTGAAACTGAAACTGAAACTGAATCTAAAACTGAAAGACAATAGATCTGTCATAACCTGGCCTGTGTCCGTTGGCTCAGTTGTCAGAGCACAATGTTTATACTGTGGAGGGCTGTGTGGGTTCAAAGCGACTTGTACACTGCCCGTCTTTAAGTTTCCATCAGTTTTAGTTTATCAGCTTAGTCTCTTCTTCTCCCCCCCCCCCCCCCCCCCAGTTTTACATTTCAAGACACTTTGAGCACAGGGCGAAAGGATCTCATCATCATCATCATGTGCCTTGCTGCATGGTGTTGGCGATCGTGGCCCTTCATACGAATCTGTCTTTTGTCGCTATAAGTTTATCTCCCACCCTTTCTGTCCTCATCCACTCCGCCAATCTGTCCGATATTTTCTCCCTGGGTCTACCTGGAGCTCGTTTTTCCCCCTCCAGCTTTCCTGTTGTGGATATGTGCTCAAATTTCTCTTGCCTCATAAAATGTCCTATAAATGTTGCTTGTTTTTTTCCCCCCCAAATTTCCTTCATTAATATTCTTTGAGTATTTGCCATTTTCAAGTCTGTCTGTCTGTCTGTCTGTCTGTCTTTCTCTCTCTTTTTTCCATGGAGCTTTTGACAGTCCTCGTAGTAACCACACTTCAGCTGCCTCAATCATTTTCTTTACTCACACACGCACGCACACAAAACATAACTAAGGACACTAACACATATATAAAACGGGCCTAAATTACCTAAAAAATTTTCCTGCACATCACAGCTCTTTAGAGCAAAAACAAAAAAAAACAAAAAAACAAAACAAAACAAAACTGAACACAGAGACCCCGTTAAAAGTCCTCAGAAAAAGTATATATGGATTTATAGAACAGGCCAGCAAGGCAGAAAATGATAGGAAGAAACGACAGAAAGCAAAAGAGCAAGGCAGAAACACAGAGAATTGATAGAAAAGAGGATATTTCCGGCACAGAATTTCCAGAAGGTGGGGATACTGTTTAACAACCCCTTGACTCCCGCACCCTGTACATCAGAATCCAGCATTGCCAAACATACCAGCAAAGCAAAAACTTAACGCTTCGATTCCTTCACCCTATCCACCAGCTTCCTGCATAGGGTAGGGTGAGAGAGTCAAAGGGTCAATTGCAGGAAGCTGGTGGATAGGGTGAGGGAATCAAAGGGTTAAGTTTTTGCTGTTGATGGAGAGGGTGCAGGGGCGTGTGTGTATGTGTGTGAATGCGTGTGTGTGTGTGGTGTGCGCGTGTGTGTTTATTAGTGGATGCGCCTCTGTGTGCGTGCTTGGGTGTGTATGCGTGGGTGTGTGTATGAGGTTATCTGTGTTTCGTGCGTGCGCGTGGATGTATATGTAGGTGTATGATGGTGTGTGTTGTGTGTGTGTGTGTGTGTGTGTGTGTGTGTGTGTGTGTGTGTGTGTGTGTGTGTATGTGTGTGTGTGTGTGTGTGTGTGTGTGAGTGTGTGTGTGGAGGGGGAGGTTAAGGAACTGTGCGAATGCGTCGGGGGTGGGTGGGGTTTGAGCAGAGAGTACTCTAATCGGTGATAGAACCTGTGCTGGTTAGCTGAATTCTGCAAAGCGTGGGCAGCGTAATGGCGTAATGTCCTCTGCCCATCAGACGTCATGACAAAGACTAAAGACATCCCATCTAGTGTTTCCTTCATTACAAGGGATAGGTCAACCAGCGTTCTATTAGTTCTTTGTATCACCTGTGTGGGTGGGTGAATGAGTGAGTGGTGAGTGAGTGACTGAGTGTGCCATTTGTGTGTGTGTGTGTGTGAGTGTGTGTGTGTTTGTGTGTGTGTGTGTATGTGTGTGTGTATGTGTGTGTGTGTGTGTGTGTGTGTGTGTGTGTGTGTGTGTGTGTGTGTGTGTGTATGTGTGTGTGTGAGTGTGAGTGTGTGTGTGTATGTGTTTCTGTCTGTTTGTCTGACTGTGCGTGTGTGCAAGTGCGGATATGTGTGTTTGTGTTTGCGCGTGTGTTTGTTTCTGAGAAAGTGTGCTTGTGTGTACTTTTGGGTGCATAATTTTGTTGTGTGTGGTGTGTGTGTGTGTGTGTGTGTGTGTGTGTGTGTGTGTGTGTGTGTGTGTGTGTGTGTGTGTGTGTGTGTGTGTGTGTGTTGTGTGTATTTGTGTGTGTTTATAGGTCTGTGTATCTGTGTTTGTGCATGTGTGTATATGCATTTGTTTGCGGTGTGTGTAATTGTTGTGTATGTGTACGTTTTGTGAACGTGTGTTCTTGATTTGTTTGTTTGTTGGTGAGTATATTCAGACTTATGCCCACGTGCATGTGTGTATGTGTGTGTGTGTGTGTGCGTGTGCGTGTGCGCGTATGCGTGCGACTGCACGCACGTGTGTGTGTGTGTATACCCATAACCCACATAAAAAAACTGCAAAAGAGGCCTCATGCAAATATATGTTTATGTGTGCTTGTGAATATTTTACGTACGGTCTGTTTGTCTCCGTGTTTGTCTGTATGTCCGTCTGTTCGCTTGTCTGTCTGTCCGTCCGTCTGTCTGTCTATCTGAATGAAGACACAGACCAAAAGCTTGAGAATTACAAATGCTGATGTCGTATTATTTCGTATTTTGTGCCACCCGCCTTGTATTGGACGTCATTAAAACTTTGATACGTATTTTCTGTGTCTGAGCCCGAGAACTCAAACTGTCATAATAAAAAAGGCGGGCGGGGGTGGGGGGAGCGGAATAAACAATGACAATAATAGATGGACTGCATGGGTGAGAATCTCGCCCCGACAAAAATCATGCGAGCAAGCCCTTCCAGCCCACCCAGCTGTGATTGGGTACCTGAGCCTTGTACGAGAGTTGAAAGAAGGATTTACACTTTGAACCCCGCACCTTGTCCATCCACACCCTGCAGGAAGCTGATGGATAGGATGAGGGAGTCGAAGGGTTAAGCATTTGCAGGAAGCTGGTGGATAGGGTGAGGGAGTCGAAGGGTTAAGCATTTGCAGGAAGCTGGTGGATAGGGTGAGGGAGTCAAAGAATTGAGGCAGAGGAGACAGGCAACGTGCTCATATTGCTGATGTACCAGAGTTAGTCTGCTCTGCAGAATAAGGTACTTGTAATCTACTTTTTTTTCATACAACAATCCTAATGCAGAGTGGCTGAAGACAAGGAGGGTGAACGAGATGCTTGAGGCAACAAGAGATAGAGACAGATGGAAGTCCATGATCGCCAACGCCAGGCGGCAGGGCACCTGATGATGATGATGATGATGATGATGATGGATGATGATGATGATGATGATGATGATGATGATGATGATGATGATGATGATGATGAAGAATCCTAATGAAACACGGCAAACTAACTCTGTTATACTGACCCCCCCCCCCCCAACATACAATTGAGGAGAGTATTTACCACATTATTTTCTCATACGACCCCAAAGTTATGGGATACTCTTTGCTAACGTAACATCAGAGAAATCCAGTGACTTTTCACACAGAACATGAAAGATCTCCGGTGACTTTTCACAAAAAACATCAAAGAAGTCCTGTGTCTTTTCACGGAGAACATCTGAAAAATCCGGTGACTTTCCATAGAGAAAATCAGAGAAATTCGGTGACTTAACACAGAAAAGAACATCTGAGAAGTCCCCTGACTTTTCACAGAGAACATCTGAGAAATCCAGCGAATCAGCACAGAGAAGAACATCAGAGAAATCCGTTGACTTTCACGGAGAACATCAGAGAAATCTGGTGACTTTTCACAGAGAACATCAGAGAAATCTGGTGACTTTTCACAGAGAACATCAGAGAAAACTGGCGACTTTTCACAAGAACATTAGAGAAATCCAGTGGCTTTTCACAGAGAACATTAGAGAAATCCAGTGGCTTTTCACAGAGAACATCACAGAAATCCTGTGACTTTTCACAATGAACGTCAAAGAAATCGGGTGACGTTTCGCAGAGAACATCAGAGAAATTCGGTGACTTTTCACAGAGAACATCAGAAAAATCCGGTGCCTTTTCACAGAGAACATCAGAAAAATCCGGTGCCTTTTCAGAGAGAACGTTAGAGAAATCCGTTGACTTTTCAGACAGAACATCAGAGAAATCCGGTGACTTTTCACAGAAATCATCTAGGCCCAGCTACACAACACGTTTTGAACAGAATTCTGAATGTTGAATTTTTTTTAAAGTATTTTCGTGAACACTTTGTAAAATTAAAATCATGTTAATATTTTAGAATATTTCTACGAGAAAGAATCGTGTTATGTACATGGACCTTTGGGTATAGGCCAGTTGTCCGAAAATTTGCACCTGTCTTGCTTTGTCATATGAAATATGCGTTCAAACACTGTTTTGTGTGGTCTCGATTTGTGTTTCAGCTTTCAGCTTTCAGCTGAAATATGTAGGCCATGCGATCAGAAACACCAAAACGGATTTGATATCAATGATCCTACAGGGGAAAGTTGAAATGAGGAGAAGAAAGGGACAACCGCACACCTCATACTTCAACAACATTGCTGATGTCTGTGGTCTGGGGATCCGGGAGGTCGCCCACAGATGTCTCAATCGTGTGACCTGGAGAAGACTTGTGACGGCGAGGGAGAGAGTCGAGAGGTGAGGTGGTTCGTGTTTGTTTGAATGCTGGCAGTCACATTTGATTTTGATTTCAGATCGCCTTGATGACTGCATTTTATTTTTATTGCAGCATTTTTGTATTACATCGCTTTCGTGTTATGTCGTTTTCGTACGATATCACGTTTTAAGTAATTTACTGCTTTTCTAAGTTTTGGGTATTCATTCTTTGTTGGATGCGAAACGCAGGCAGTCAACACGCAAAGTTAGAACAAGATTAAGACAGCTGAATTTTGGTTTCTAAGAAAAATTTCTAAGAAGAACTTCGAAGGACCTCCCATAATGAAAGATGAAGTTAGAGCATGCAGCACTGAAAAAGATGAAACCAGGAAAAGCCCCAGGACCAGACAACATTAATACAGAGATGATTGAAGCCCTGGAGGAATTTGGTATAGAAAAAATAACAGTCCTCATAAATGAAATTTACGACACTGCAAAAAATCCCCAAAGATATGTCAAAATCAAATTTTATTGCACTTTCAAAGAAAACAGGGGCTATAGAATGCGAACTCCATAGCACAATCAGTTTGATGAGTCATGTAACAAAAACCTGTTAAGAATAATCATGATGAGGACAAGGAATAGAATCAAAAGAGAAATAGCAGAAGAACAGTGTGGATTTGTGGAAGGGAAGGAACTATTAATGCCATATACATTCTAAGAACTATTATAGAGAGGTCATTTGTATTTATGCTTTGTTGATTATACCAAGGCTTTCGATCGGGTAAGACACGAAGAATTGATCAACCAACTGGAGAGACTCAATGTTGATGGAAAAGATCTACGAATAATCAGAAATATGTACTGGGAACAACCAGCTGCAATGCGAATAGAAAACGATATAAGCTCTTTCCAAAACATCAAAAGAGAATTCAGACAGGGTTGTGTTTTGTCCCCAGATCTGTTTTCACTTTACAGCAAAAACATCATGAGAAACCTAGAAGAAGACCCTGGATTAAAGGTTGGAGGAAAACTGATAAACACCATTCGATACGCAGATGACACCGTGGTAATTGCAGAAAATGAAAGGGACCTACAAAATCTTGTGAATATACTAGAAATATAAAGCAAAGGTAAGGGGTTGGAACGAAACATCAGGAAGACTGAAGTCATGGTGATCAGTAAAAAACATAAAATCCCCTCATGCAAAATAACAGCAAACGGCACGACCTTGACACAAGTTGATAAGTTTAAATACCTGGGAACGATCATTTCATCAGACGGCAGATGCACATCAGAAATAACCGGCAGAATCGGCCAAGCCAAAACAGCATTCAAGAAGATGACAAGCATTCTTACCCACAAATGCCTATCAATTAACATCAGGAAGAGAGTTCTTGAATATATAGAACCAATACTGTTGTACGGTTGTGAGGCGTGGACAGTCAACAAGCAAAGCCAGAAGAAGATTGAGGCAGCCGAAATGTGGTTTCTAAGAGGAATGTTGAAGAGTTCCATTGACAGCAAAGAAAAGAAACGAGACAGTCTTGATGGAGGTAGACACAGGTAGATTATTCATAAGGAAGATTAGGAAAAGACAGGCAACATTTATAGGCCATTTTATGAGGAAGGGGGATTTGGAGCACCTAGTCACAACGGGAAAGCTGGAGGGAAAGAGAGCACCGGGTAGACCCAGGGAGAAAATACTAGACGGACTTGCAGAGTGGCTGAAGACAAGGAGGGAGGAAGAGATGCTTAAGGCAACAAGAGATAGAGACAGATGGAAGTCCATGATCGCCAACGCCATGCGGCAGGGCATTTGATGATGATGAAGAAAAATTTTATGAGTTCCACGGACAGTAAAGAAAAACAAATGACACAGTCTTGAAAGAGGCGAGCACAGAAAAGGACATTCATAAAGAAGATTAGGAAAAGACAAGCAACATGTATAGGACATTCTATGAGGCAAAGGGAACTTGAGCACTCAGGAAAGCTGGTGGATAAAAAGAGCACCAGGTAGACGCAAGGAGAAGATAGTGTGGGCTGGCGGAGACAATGAGGACAGAAAGCGTGGGAGATATACAGGGTGTTTCAAAAAGAATACGCCAAAATCATTACGCAGTTTTTTCAGGTCTTTAGCATTGTAGTGGACTGAATCAGTGGTTATTTGATAGAGTAGTTATCAAAGTTTGATTGGGTGTCAGTTTCACCGCTGTCGTTAGTATAACTTCCGGTGCAGCTGAATTGTGGGAAGATCAATCAAAATGGCGACTCCTCAGCAGAAGGCGTTTTGCGTGCTTGAGTTCGCGAAAACAAACGCCATTGTCACAGTGCAACGTGCTTTCAGAACAGAATTCGGCATTGATCCGCCCCATCGTGAGAGCATTCGACGGTGGGTTAGACAGTTTAAAGAGAGTGGGTGTCTGTGCAAAGGAAAGAGTCCTGGAAGACCACGTGTTACAGAGGAGCAAGTGGAGAGGATTCATGATGCATTTGAGAGCAGCCCACGTAAGTCCGTACATCGAGCAAGTCTTCAGCTTGCCATCCCTCATACCACTGTCTGGCGTGTGTTAAAGAGACGATTACACATGAAACCATACAAACTAAGCCTCGTCCAAGCACTTACTAATGATGACAAGGTGATGCGGAGGACATTCTGTGAGTCAATGCTGGAGATGGAGGAAGGTGATGAAACTCTCTTTTCACGTTTAGTTTTTAGTGACGAAGCGACTTTCCATTTGAGCGGCACAGTCAATCGTCACAATGTGCGCATTTGGGGAACAGATCACCCACATGAAACTGTTGAGCATGAAAGAGATTCCCCTAAAGTGAACGTCTTCTGTGCTGTGTCTCAAGACAAGGTCTATGGTCCCTTTTTCTTTGAAGGAAACACCGTTACAGGACAATCCTATCTCGAAATGCTCCAAAACTGGCTATTCACTTTACTGCAAGCAGATTCGAATGACTTCATTTTTCAGCAAGATGGAGCACCACCCCATTGGCATCTCGGGGTTAGAGCTTATCTGAATGAAAACGTGCCTCAGCGATGGATTGGGAGGAGAGATGCTAAAGACCTTGCTCTCTGTGCTTGGCCTGCCAGATCCCCGGACCTCACTGTGTGTGACTTTTTCTTGTGGGGGTATGTTAAAGACCAAGTTTATGTTCCACCACTTCCAGCAAGTATCGATGACTTGAAAGATCAAATAACAGCTGCAATCAACACGGTGGACCGTGACATGCTGAGGCGCGTTTGGGAGGAATTCTCATATCGGCTTGATGTTGTCCGCGCTGCCGGTGGTGGCCACATTGAGCACTTATAAAACATGAAATGAAACTTGAATGTATATACAACACATGTGTTCATGCTAGAGGTTTGTAATTTTTTTCGTTTTTGACACATCACGTGATGATTTTGGCGTATTCATTTTGAAACACCCTGTAAATTATTTGCAGCAACAAAAGATAGATTCACATGTAGGGCCATGATCGCCAACGCCACGCGGCAAGGCACGTGAGGATGATAATGATGATGATAACGACGGCGACGACGACAATTATGATGATTGTGTGTTGTCTTTTTGTATACGCTCGACTAAATGCCAGATGGCCGCAGATTTGTTGCCTGTCTCGTTTCGTTACATTTATCAACCCTTTGACTCCCGCAACCTCTTCACCAACTTCAAAAAAACTTAACCCTTCGACTCTGGTGGATAGGGTGAGGGAGTCAAAGGGTTAAGTTTTTTGTTTTTTGTTTTTTGCTTTGTTAGCACGATTGACAATGCAGGATGCCGGTGGACAGGGTGCAGGGGACTCAAAGGGGTTAAACACGAGTACTGGTTCTGACTCTATTTTCTTGTTTCTGGTTTCTGGCAAAAAGGTCAGTCAGCACAATTCCAGAACTTTTTTTTTCTCGTCTCATTTTCTACGCCACTTAAATGGCCACAGAAGTTGAAACAGTTTTTATTATGCGATGATGATGATGTCGATGTCGATGATAATCATGATGCTATGGAGTTCCATCTAGGATTGAGACTGCGTGACAGGGTTGTACTCTACGCTTACTATCATCATAATATATCCTGGCGTCAGCCAGGCCCGAGAGATACATACACCTCCGGTGTTGGTCAGAAAATTTGAGCAACACCCTCAATGACGCATCCACGAAGTTAGATGAGACGCGACTGTGTGGTCCCAGTCTTCCCAATGAGCCCATAGCACGCCCAACTCTGGGTACTAGCCGGTTAGAGCCGAAAAATCCCACAATGATTTTTGAAGGTACTGATGGGGATTCGAACCCACAACCTTCCAGTCGGTAGTCTGTTGCGTTATCCACTACATCACGGCGACTGGTACAATTCCAGAACTAAACCAAGTCCACCAGTGACTACCATGTCACTTAACTGGTAAACGACCAAGCTGGTAAACTAGCCGAAGCAATAAACGGGTAATCAAATCACCCAGGACACACGCTGTTACAGACAGTCGGAGACTAATACGGGTTTCCCCATGACGGTTATGTGGAGGGGGCAGTTTCTTGTTTCAAAAAAAAAAAAAAAAAAAAAAAAAAAGAAAAAAAAACAACAACAGATCAATTGCCTCGCACATTTTTACGTTATGTTCTTTAGACTAAGGGGAATGGTATTGCCGATTTCTATCATGTTTTTGTCTATGATTCATGGCTGTGAAAGTAATACAATCCATTAAAAGTGCTAAAAACATCCCTCTATATATGGGTTTCCTCATTTATGGAGGGGGCGTTTTCTTGTTTAAAAAAAACAAACAAACAGGTGAACTGCTTCGTACAATTTTTATGTTATGTTTTTCAGACTGAGAGGGGTGGCATTGCGGATTCCTGTCATGTTTTGGTCTATGATTCAAGGCTATAAAAATAATACAATCCATTAAATTTGTTAAAAACATCCCTCTATATACGGGTTTCCTCATTTATGGGAGAGAGCGGTTTCTTGTTTAAAAAAACCCCGAGTGAAATTGCCTTGTACGTTTTTATACTATGTTCTTTTGACTGAGAGGAGAGGCATTGCCGATTTCTATCATGTTTTTGTCTGGAATCTGTGGCTTTGAAATGAATACAATCCGTTAAAATTGCTGAAAACAACTCTATATAGAACAGATATTGTTTCCTATCGACCAGAGAGAGGTGTCTGTCCATCTCTGTGTGTGTGTGTATGTGTGTGTGTGTGGTGTGTGTGTGTGTGTGTGTGTGTGTGTGTGTGTGTGTGTGTGTGTGTGTGTGGTGTGTGTGTGTGTGTGTGTGTGTTGTGTGTGTGTGTGTTTTCGTTCGTTATTTCTTTTAACGTCTATTCACATATGTGCTTTTAGACAAAAAAAGTGATTAATTAATGAATGAAATCATAGACAAGATAACTATAAAGAGATGTCTATGGGGTGGATGAATCTACGAAATCATAAAGGCAGTTTATCATATTACTTAACATCAAACAAGAGTGTGTTGTGTGTGTGTGTGTGTGTGTGTGTGTGTGTGTGTGTGTGTGTGTGTGTGTGTGTGTGTGTGTGTGTGTGTACGCACACACACACACACACATACACACATACACACAACACACCCATACACACACACACATATTCCGTGAGTCCGTCTAAACCTTTTCAAAGTGAGATTAACCCGAGTAAGAAAGAAAAAAAAAAGAAGAGAGAAAGAAAGAAAGAAAGAAAGAAAGAAGGAAAAAAGAAAGAAAGAAAGAAAGAAAGAAAAAACATTCCTCCCCCCCCCCCCCCCAAAAAAAGAAAAAAGCGAGACGGAAGTTGTAGGGGGTGAAGGTAGTTCCACCCACCTCCAACCCCCCACCCCCCACCCGCCACATCCACACCCAATACCTACGACTAGGTCTTCATTTCAGCAAACCTCGGGATGTCTTGTTAATTGAAGCAGACATTGTATTTGGCGACGGAAACCACCCAACAGTGGCTTGCTTTCCTCCAACATATCCCCCTACCCCCTACCTCCCACCCCCGTACCCCCACCCCCTACACCCCACCCCCACCCCCGTACCCCCACCCCCTTCCTGTCTTCCTGGGCAAAGAATCCCCATCTTCATTCAGAGGTCTCATTTCATCACACGATTTACTTCCACTCGTCTTACCCCCAGTCTGTCAGCCCCCCCTCCCCGCCCCCTCTCCCAAACATCCAATCAACATTGACCGGCACGTCATCGATCGTGCCTGTTTGAATATCTTTTCGGCGCACGTGCGATTTGCCGCCTTCCACGCGGCGCC